>PUQB01000120.1:190890-548097 GCA_003024785.1 Selaginella tamariscina | reverse complement strand
TTTTAATTTCCCGCCGCTCAGGCACTTCCGCAGGATATAAGCGGCGGGATTAATCCCGCCCCACCCATCCCTGTTCAAAATGCCGCAGCCAATATATATGTGTGAGCGCATGATTTACGAGAGGGCGGCGGGATTAGTCTCTCCGAACCTTCATTACCCGGTGGCGGATTAATCCCGCCACCCTTCTTTTTTCCTCCATTGGTATGTTGAATCAATCCCGACTAACTCTGTCTGAGACGGAGAAGGTTTACAAAATACCAATGGAGGGAACTGAGAAGGGTGGTGGGATTAATTTCACCATCCCTTACATGGTGGGCGGGATTAATCCCGCCGCGTACGCATGCCCTGCGCGGAATCGGGCGGGATTTATCCCGCCGCCATTGGCCTGCCTGAAGGGCCTAGGCGGCGGGATTAATCCCGCAAGATTTCGCACAGGGCATTGGCGTTCGGCGGGATTAATCCCGCCGACTAAGGCCCGAGTGAAGGGCCTGGGAGGCGGGATTAATCCCGCCGGACGCCAATTCCCTGCGGAATCGGGCGGGATTTATCCCGCCGCCATTGGCCTGCCTGAAGTGCCTAGGCGGCGGGATTAATCCCGCCCGATTCCGCGCAGGGAATTGGCGTCCGGCGGGATTAATCCCGCCGCATAGGGACCGAGTGAAGGCCCTGGGCGGCGGGATTAATCCCGCCGAGTCTTCAATGCCTGTTGGAGGAATGAATCCCGCCACCCTTCCCTTTTTTCTCCATTGGTGAGTCGGACCAATCCCAAACGTTTCTGTCTGAGACGTAGAAGGTTTCAACATACCAATGGAGAGAATTGGGAAGGGTGGGAAATTCATTTAACCATCCCTTACATGGTGGGCGAGATTAATCCCGCCCCTTTCTGGAGTCACTGAAGGGGTGTGAGAAATAAATCCTGCCCAGTTCTCTCTGAGACCGAGAAGGGTGGCAAGATTAATTCCGCACTCCCGTTCAAGGCCTCCAGAAAGGTGGCGAGATTAATCCCGCCCACTCTTTCAGGAGGCATTGAAGGGGTGGCGAGATTAATCCCGCCGCACCTTCCATGTGAATATATATGTGTATTAGTATATATAAGTTGCATATCTCATTTTATTTACTTTTATCATCTTATCATAATATTTCGAGTAAAAGCTAGGAATCTATGTAAAACTGTCCAGAGCTCACATTTGTGGTGGTTCTAAAACGAAATGTTATCTTTCTTTTGCACTAACACAAATGTGAGCTTCGGACAGTTAATTACGTCTACTTCTCTCTGTGTATTATTTTTGTATATTCGGGTTTATACAAGTGTGTGTGCGTTTTTATATAATTTATATTTATAGTGTATTATTTTGCAGAAGGACGATTTGATCAAACAAGGAGATCGAGTCATTAGTATGGAGTCGTCGTCAAATTCTGGGTAAGAATTAAAATAAAATCTGTTATACTCGGATACTTGAACTAATCATTTTTGTATTCAGATGTGGAATTGAGGTGACATTAAAGACAAGAGCAGGAGAAGAGATGGGCAGGGGGATTCTGGAATCAACTTGGCCATATTTTAAGATAAATGGGAAGCGCATTGGAGCAACCATGGCTGCTGTCAAATTAACCTCTGTCACATCTCATGGACAAGCAAAACAATGGAAAGTAGATTCGCTAGTCAAGCACCCGAAAGCAGGCTGCGAACCCAGATTGGACGATGCTCGACAGATATGCCTTGTTCCATCCAATGTCACGTTCTCGGATCCAGAGGTCGTCAGTTACAACATTAATTTCGGGTGGTTTTGTCGACTTGTGGATAATGACGTTCACGTGTTCACTAATGATGTTGACCTTGGAGTTCTTCTTCAACTCAACGAAAGCCCATCTATGGAGGGGATCCATCTGGATGTCTACTTCGAAATCTTCAGACTCATCGAGTAGGTGTATTGTCAGGAGATATTGCTTCACAATACAGAAAATCAGCAAGTGGAGCAATCTTCCCTCTTCACATTGAAGAAGAACACAGCGACATCATAATGGAGATTGAAGGGTGGCTCGGTCTCAGGTTCTCTACAGATCACGTTCAATTTGCTTAGGAAGCTTGGGAGCTGGAAGAGTGTGCCGAGAACACTAGAACAGCTGCAGTCGGGGATCACACATGTTGATTCGGATCGCAAAAGAAAATCATCAATCGTTTTGTCAGCTGCACCTGTGGCATCTCATGCTGCAATAAGTCACAAGGAAATGATGTTGGATGATAAGATTTATCCTTGTAGGGTTAAATATTGCAGCGTCAACCCAAACTTCAATTACAGGCCACTCAACCAGGAACGTGTAGCTGAGCTCATGGAGAAGATGAAGGACGACAATTCTTATACCGTTCCACATAATGCTGTTTTGTGTCCATACTATGAAAGAAGGAAGGGCGCTGACAAAGTCTGGATCACAACACCAGAACAACTCATGAAGATTCAGACGGAGAATAAAAATCTATCAAGTACTACATCATTAGTGGCCAGCACACAATAACGGCAGCCCAACGACTTCTCGATGAACACAACAAAGGAACGATGGCAACAAAACTTTCCGAGCATACCCGTGAGAAGCTGACAAAAAGATCGGCGTTTTTAGCTAAGCCGAATCTCACAATCGAGCAGTACCATAAGTTATCGGCGGAATGGGACGCTGCCGACACCAACCACTACAACAGCAAAATATGGGAGAAGTTTAAACACACGCGAGCCGTGTGGGAATCTCTTCAGCGACCACAAAGAGCTACCGCAGGGAATACACAATCTGCGAATACCGGGTAAGCAAATTGTTTGGGCGGGATTTATCTCGCCGGTATACTATAATCTCTCTTTTTTCAGAGAGTTGAAGAAATTGCAGCAGTTGATTTTGCCCAGGTGGGCGGAAGGAAACATCCTTTCTGATGATGTTGATTTCTTGCCCCGAAGATAGGATCTTTGCCAAATAGTTGGGGATTATGGAATCCTTTTCAAAAGGAACACTGAAGAAGAAGCAGACAAGTGAAGGGGAGCCCTCAGAAAGTCTGCAAAGAAACCCAGTAAGACGAAGGCTAAGTCTGTTCAATCTACAAAGGATGTAGACAACGATTTCAAGCTCACATGGTTGAAGCCTTTAAATGGAACAACGATGGAGGAGATGGAAGTCTTGGCTGATTTGGTGATCGATGGCAAACTACAAATTAATAATAGCAGCCCAACCTCTCCTTTTCATCTCAAGGCAATGGAGTTGAAGACGGTCAGGCATTTCAAGGAGTGGTTGGGAATACACTGCCACAAACTGGGTTGGACCTCGACTTCAACATATGAAGAGGTCAGCAAATATTTGCATGTGACGAACGATGATATGCTTGTCGAATGGGTGAACCAATCGGAAGATCTGGGCAAGAATCTATTGCACGCCAACGCCAAAAAGGAAACATTGGGATGACGCCTTCTCTTATGGCAGTCCTTCAGCAGCGGAGAACCGAATTGAACCTTATAAAGGAGGATGCTACGAAATCGACAAGCCCTACAGATGTTTGTTGTTAGATTCGAGACTTTATGGGGTAACATCACTGCTTGTAGGAAACCGTTTCAATTGTTCGTGATGGATCGGCGGGTGTCAAAAAATCTTTCGACAGATAGGGCACTAGAGGATCTGGTGGAGAAACTTAGCCGTGCAAGCATATACATAGAAGGTATTTATTATTGAATTCATGCTTGCGCTCTTCACTGATACCTACTTTTTCAGGTATTTATTTCTTGATTCTTGCTCATGTCACCGATACTTTTGCCTTCGCCTTCGCCAAGAAGAATAGACATCGTTGGACAGGATTTTATATGAACGATGCTAATCCCAAGTGCATTGATACCGTTGTTCACTTGGTTGTTAGGAATGCGCCAAACAATTTCAAGCTTCCAAATGACTGGCCAGGCATCTGTTTGCACTCCAACGGCCCTGAACCTCCATCCGATACACCGATAGGTATGAGTGACGTATTCGGCAATGTATGTTATCCAAACATCACAAGTCAAGCGGCACGGAGCATCGTCAACTTGATCAGGGGTCCTCACAGTGATGCGTGGGTTTTTGACTACTGCACTAGGGGGTCCGTCTTGAAGGAGTGTTACCTTCGGCATACATGTGTGTTTGCCGTTGAAAGGATAAGACCATGGTTGAGGACCTGAACAAGTGGATAGATTGGGTCTCAACTGAGTACCCCAACGATTCCATAAAGCGTATTTGAGAAAGTTCCCTCCAGATAAGTGCGATAGCTCTGAAGGTGAATCTGGTTCAATCTCGGAGTCTGAGAACGAACTTCAATCAGATATTAGACCGGAAGTTATCTCGAGGAGTACAGAACATTCGCACACTCCAGGACCCATGGAAACATCAATAGAAGATGCAGAAGATCTTGAACCATCTCACAAGCGGCTTAGACCTTCTTCGCCTCACTCAGAAGGTAATAGCGAAGAAGAATTGAATAATGAATTGATAAGTGATGAATAGTTGTAAAATGAGTGTAACATAAGGCATTTTTGTATATTTCTTTTATATTTGTACAGAAAATAAATTCTCAAGGATTAATGAAGCTTTTAGTTCAAACATGGGTCACACATTAACAAGGTAAATAATATACCTTGATAATTTTAAGGTCAGCTAATTATCATTTTGCAGATGTAATGAAATAATTGAGAACATGGATTTTCAGCATTGCCATGAGGTAAGAGAGGGGTTTGGCGACAATTTCTTGTGCCACATGTCAGAATGACAGAGTTCATGCAGGAAATGGATAATAATGCAGCTCAAAACATCGTTACCATGGGGGCCACTTCATCATCATTTTTATTGGTTCAGTTCCGAAATCAATTTCTTCAGCGCATGCAATATCTGAATCTTGTAAGGATGATGTACAATTAAATGATGAAGGGATAGGCAACGAGAATAGTGGCAACGGATAAATGTGAAAGGGAGCAAACAAGTGATTTGCAAAGTATTCAAGAGGCAACGCTATCTCATGTTACTCATGGCCATATTGTGTTGTTGGATGTCAATGGTGTTCTGCTTCATCGACAAAGGCCCCAGGATAGAAAAACAGAAATCAAACAAGGAGATTTCATTCCTTGTCATGGTAAATTTCGATATGATATTATTTTTCGTCCAGGGTTGGATCGTCTCTTTCAAAAGCTTAAGGAGATGGGTGCGCTTGTGGGGATTTGGTCATGCATGCAGATTCATAACTTAACACCGTGTTGAGTTTACTTAAGAAACATTGTAGTGTTGCAGAAGAGGTGATTCGTAAAGATTGGATTTTTGACCAGCGAATGTGTCATAAACCTCTCGAATTTCAATATAAGAAAGAAAGCAAGCCATACTTCTTCAAGAATGAAAGAATAATTGGGACTCATGGGGAGATCAGTCGCTTAAGGATAACGAAGAACACAATCTGTTAGTAGTAGACGACTCTCCTCAGAAGGCTATGCTCAACCAAAACATTGCTTGTATTCATCCAATCACTTTCGATCCATATTCTGATACCGATATCATGGATGAGCTAGTGAACTACTTGGATACGTGCCTCAGAAAGAAGAATCTCGAAAATTTTTGTGAGCAGTATCCACCGTATCATACATTTCCTGAAGCTTTTCTTTCTCGTGATATTGAATTTTATAAAATGAAGGATAGCAACCGGGCGCTTTATAATATTATTCTTAAGGAACGTCAGTTTTTAGATGAAGCCTTTATGCAGACCTTCTCTTATCACATCTTATGTATTAACAAGGATGGCAACTCCCAATTGCATTCGTGAGAGTGTTAAGTGGTGGCAACAACATCAAGATATTGACCAAAATGATTTGATTAATCCGGAGAGTGATGATTTAGACAAAATGAAAAGATTCTTTGTATGATAGAAAGAAAGTATTTATAAAAAATTAACATGTTGATAAGAAAATGATTTCATTTGTAATTATGTTGATAGTATTTCTTCATTATTATAAACTATTTTTAGAATAATATGAATATTCTAAGATATTTTAAGAAATTCCTTACTAAGTAAGATTATTGAAGGATTAATTAATTAATTAATTAATATTTAAGGCTTAATTACATATTAATTAAATGATTAATTAATAATTAAAACTTAAGTATTAATTAGTAATTTATTTTATATTCCCATTTTCACGTATCATGCCCATTTTAGTTACAACGTGCATACATAATGCTTCTGAATGTAAGATACCCAAGTGTCAGATGTGTGGAGGAATAGGTCATGAAGCGAGACAATGTCGGAACATGGGACGTACTGACAATTTTCACCACCACCTAGATGGAACAACAATCGGAATGCTAACTCATACGATTATCCACAACCACGAAATGCTAATTCATACGATTATCCACAAAGATCGTATAATGGGGAACGCAGAAATGGAAATGGAAGGAGATTTCCCCGTGAATCCGGAGCATTCTACCGGCAAGGTAATAATACGGAGGTACCACGCAGAGGAACCTTTGTTACCAGCTCCGGCACAGCCAGGACCACCGTTATTACCACCAATACCACCTCCACCAGCATTACGAGGTCAGAATCCTAATGTGACATGTTTTAGATGTGGAGAAAAAGGACACTATTCTACTGAATGTAATCGACTTAACAATATTCATTGTTACACATGTGGTGAGATGGGACATTATTCACCAGAATGTCCACAACGTGAATTTAACACCGGAACATCTTCCACTGAACCAGCGACGGAGAATTGAAGTTCAACAAGAGAATGATTAGCAGATGACCACACGAACAAAATTACGAGTGCAAATGGGAGCAAATACAGAACTACCCTCAACTGAGACGTATGCGGTAACACGAGCCAAGCGAGTACGGATGGAGCCAAGCAAAGAAGAACCAATACGCAAGAATTGGGAGAAAGAAAAGGCTACAGTACAACGAGTAACTGATCAAATTCAGAAAATGCAACAAGGGGAAAATCAAGACTCGATGACTAATGAAATGAGCATGCATTCACAGCAATCCACATCAACGGTACCACTTGGAGATCGTATTGTTGCTGTGATTCTGCAACAACCTGTACAGTTAACTATAAAGGAGTTACTGACATTAGCACCATTTTTACGAACACAGATAACAAATGCTTTGGGTAGTAATATTCAAACGATACAAGTCAGGTAGGAGTGAATACAACGGAAGTTCTTACAGACGAGAAGGACTGGGATGAGGAGGTGCCAATGATTACGGCTCGGATTGGTAAAAACAATATTCAGAATATACCTATTGATGGAGGTTCAGGAGTGAACATAATTGAAGAGCAGATTTGCAAACAATTGGGTCTTGGGCCTATTGAAAATGCGCCTTTCTTGGTACGGATGGCTGATCAGAGGAAAGTAAGACCCATTGGTATAATCAGATCTGTGTATGGAAATTGCAGGAATCAAGTTTAAGGTATCTTTGGTTACTACGTATCGAGCAGACTAGTAAACCATACCAGATATTACTAGGAAGACCATGGTTAAGAGATGCAAAAGTACGACATAATTGGGAGCACGACGAAATGGTACTCTATAAGAGTGGACAAGAAGCAGTTGTTCGAACAGCAGAAGAAGCCAATCGGACGACCGACTCGACCATTGCAAATGGAGGATTTCGACTGGCATTACGGCTTGAACAGGAAGAAGAAAAACTCCTATTCGAAAGTAATCCAGACCTCATAGAGATAGCACAAGCGGATTTATACCAGATGACGGAAGAAGAAAACATGGAAAAGACGGTACTAGTGATCAACAACAGCAACATATGGATACTCTCGGACTAAAGATAAGTTTAAACAACCTTTGCAACAACAGTTACAATTCGAGACAGAGCACGAACAGAGATACGTACTCAACAAAACTAAATTACTACGAATGAGAAGACTGAAGAAGTTGAAATTAAAACAAGTGAATATGGACCACGAAAAGTACGAATAGCAGTTGATCTCGAGCCGGAATACCGAAGACAGTTGATAGCAGTACTACGTCAAAATGCAGATGTTTTTGCATGGAGCTACGAGGATCTTAAGGGAGTTCCACCTAATTTGTACTCATAAGATAGAACTATTACCACATGCAGTTCCGAAACAGCAAGCATACCGAATGAATCCAACATTTTTAGCGAAAGTGAGAAGAAGTGGACAAGTTATTACAGGCCGGATTCATATATCCAATTGAAAACCCGCAATGGTTATCACCAATAGTCGTAGTCCCAAAGAAGAATGGCAAAAATATCTGCGTCAATTATAAGAAGTTGAATGATGTAACGAAGCGGATACGTACCCAATACCATTCACCGAAGAATTGTTGGATACAGTAGCAGGACATGAAATGTACTCTTTTCTGGACGGATTTTCAGGATATAACCAAGTTCAAGTAGATCCTGAGGATCAACCGAAAACGGCATTCATTAGTCCTTGGGGTACATATGCGTATCGCGTTATGCCTTTTGGGCTATGTAATGCACCATTTACCTTTCAACGTTTGGTTAGCGAAACATTCCGGGATTATTTGACCACGTTTATGAAAGTTTTCTTGGATGATTTTAGCATTTATGGAGCACAAGATATACACCTGGACTGTTTAACGAAGTGTTTTGGGAAATGCCGATTGAACAATATAGCTCTTAATCCGGAGAAGTGCGTGTTTTCCGTGAGATCAGGGATTTTGCTTGGGCATATTATATGCAAGGACGGAATAATGGTGGATCAAGATAAAATCAAAGTCATACAAACAATGCAACCTCCTAAAGACGTAAGCGGAGTACGACGGCTTTTAGGAAAATGGGATATCATCGAAGATTTATCAAAAATTATGCAGCAATAGCGAAGCCATTAACTATGCTTTTGAGGAAAACGCAACCATTCAAATGGGATGCAATGCGAACAGAGTTTCAATACTTAAAGCAGGCATTAATGAAGGCTCCTATTTTAGCGAGTCCAAATTGGCACAGGAGTTTCATGTACAAGTGGACGCATCGTCATACGCTATCGGATGCATATTAACGCAAACCCAGAGAGGGAAAGATCGACCATTATATTACGAGTCGCGGTTAGCACCTGCAGAAGAAAATTACACGACTAAGCACTCGGAATGGTTTATGCAGCAAAGAAATTTCGACATTATTTGCTAGCAAACAAAGTCAAGTTCATTGTTGATCATCAAGCTTTGACACATTTGTTAAGCAAGACTAAGCTGAAGGAAGATTAGTACGCTGGTTTTTATTATTACAGGAGTTCGACTTTCAAATCATTCACAAACCAGGCAAATTACACCAACAAGCAGATTTCCTAAGTCGTATTACGAATGAAGAAGAAGGTGTTGGCGTGAATGATGAACTACCAGATGCTAACTTATTCCAGGTACAACAAGAACAACCACCAAAAGCATGGAAATTACGAAGGATATCTTCAAGATATTGAATACTTTTTAACTACTGGAACAGCACCGGTAAGTACGCAACAACACAACAGCAAACAACTCGTATTACGATGTAAGCCATACTGCATGGTGTCAGGTATTATATAAGAAGGGCAAAGATGAAGTTTTAAGGAGATGTGTGCCAATGGAAGAAGTGCAGACCGTATTACGGGAAGCTCATTCAGGGAACATGGTGGACATTTTGCAGGAACATTAACAGCACAAAAATATTACAGTCTGGATTATGGTGGCCCACGTTATTCAAGGATGCTATCGATATTGTCAAAATGTTTGAAGTGCAATGAACACCAACCAGCTCCACATCATCAAGTCCAACCATTACATCCAACGGAACCATTAGCTCCATTTATGAAATGGGGAATGGATTTTATGGGACCAATCAATCCTAAAAGTAGCAAGAGGAATCATATATATTGGTACTCACGGATTATGTTACTAAATGGGCAGAGGCTATCGCATTACGGGATTGCCGCAACACGGGTAGCTAAGTTTATCTACGAGAATATCGTAGTACGATTTGGCGCTCCAATGGAACTTATCAGTGATCAAGGAACTCATTTCGTCAACAACGTCATCAAAGTACTCTGCAACGAATATTTGGTAAAGCATTACACCTCTACTGCGTATTATCCACAAGGAAACGGACAAGCAGAGGCTACTAACAAAATACTGAAGACCGTACTAACCAAGATAGTAAACACAATCGTAAAAACTGGATGAAAAACTTCCATCAGCATTATGGGCATACCGTACTACGTATAAAGTGGCAACAAAGTTTACTCCATTTCAACTTACATACGGATTAGAAGCTATTACGCCTATAGAGTATATTATACCATCATTGCGGATGTCACTGAATACGGCATTGGGGAACAGAGCAAGTTAAGCAACGACTACTACAACTGAAAAACTTGATGAAAAAAGCAAGCAGTTTTTAATATACAAGCATACAAACACGTATTAAGGCATGGCACGATCGATTACGACGAGTACAACGACGACCCATATTCCGAGTCGGAGAAATGGTATGGCATTATCAAGGGAATCTTCGACCGATTGGTCATAAATTCAAGTCCAAATGGTATGGACCATATATAATTACGACATACGAGATAACAACACGTCACATTGATGACGTACAACACGGGTTTTACTTACAACAAATACGAATCGCATACGGAAATATACATCTAACAAGCCAGAGGAAGATCTCGACAATGACCCGGAGTACGAACAAACATATGACGACCCAAAAACATCTGCACTAAACAATGGTCGGAATACGATCAAAACCGTAAGTCGAACAAGACATGGAAAAAATGTGGCCAGCTGGAGAGTGACGTCAGCAGAATCTTCTCGAAACATCGACAGGATTACTCACACGAGCGAATGACAGAATCCAAGAAAGCGACAAGTCCGAGGAATGCAAAATCCAATGATGAATATTCCCTCAAATCTATCGAAAACCAAGGAAATTACACACCAACCAATCTGATTTCGACACGTGGACAGCTGCAGAAACTGACAGACCATAAATTCCCTGAGTATAAGTTAAGGGTACTCCCCGCGCAGCACTCATTAGGGTTTTTCAATTCTTCTTCAATTTCTTCCTCCTTCCCATCTTCAAGTTTTTCTTCTCTTTCTTCCTTTATTTCACGGGCCATATGGAATCCATGGATGAGTACAAGATACGAGTACTTCGGCAACAGGGGTCAATACGGCGTCTCAATCCGAACGGCGGTTTCAATTCCGCTTACGTGCTTTATCGATTGTCCGTCCGGCACCAACACTGATTTCAACATACGCGAATGGATCCAGAGGATGCAGCTGGAGCGATATTTCGAAACATTCATGCACAAACGATTGGATCAACAAGGTGAACACTTGGTCGACCAGGCGATCAAGGCATATCTACCACAATACAAGGCTTTACAACTACAGGGCGGCGCATTTGCGTTTACAAGTAAGCTCATTCGGGATGTTTTTCAATTTCCAGAACCAGACATCTTTATGATCCGATTCGCAAGTCAACACATACATGCATCATTACACGATAATATGGACAAGTTTTGGCAAAAGCAGAAGACGGTGAATGCGGCACCAACGTCAATCCTACGAGAGCCTCATAAGAGCCGTATTAAGGCTATCACAACTGCATTCGCTTTCACAGACCAGAGGATTCAATAAGGAGATCGGGTATGTCTATCATCAATCTGAGCAGGGACAGAAACCGGATTGGGGGAACTAGTCGTAGTAGGGCTACTACGTGAGTTGAACACGCTGCACAACCCCAAAAGCAAGGACAAGGAGACGACGGTATTTCCAATGCTTCATCATATTCTCACAGCTCTCAATATTACGTATGCGGATTTAGCACCCACAGGTACACTGGTACTCACATCAAGGATAGGCTTTTGGTTTGGTCTTACGAATCAGTATCTAGATAATGTGTTCGACGTCCGTAATTTGGATGCACCACTACCAACTAAGCCGAAGAAACGACCACGTACGCAAGCGAACAAGCCAGAGGAGCCGCAGTCAAAGGAGCCCAAAATTGTACTCGAGTTTCTGGACGATGACGAAGACGATGATCGAGTATTGCAAAGGAGACCTTTACCACGAGGAGACCAGAGAGGGTGCGGAACAAGCTTACAGCATCAACTTTGGTACCACACACGGAGGGTGACGACACAGTACTACCAGACCACAATCCGTCCACAGGACCGACTTCCACAACACCCATGGAGTATGAAGATTGTGTACCATTCAACAGTACGGGTCCTACCGTAGTTCCATTGCCACCATCAGTTCAACATTAGACTATGGCAGGTACATCTATTCATATCATACCACCACAGGTAGTAACCTCCAGCACAGCTAGTACGGGAGTCAACAGTACGGCAGTTAGGACAAAAACCGGATTCAGTAGAACCAACACCTGGACAGACTGCCAAGAAGAACCTCCACGATAAAGACCAGCACGAGTAGCAGCCCTACTCACCAATACAATAGATGGGTCATCACGCTTCGGATCGACAGAGCGAGACATCTCGAGGAGTTCAAAGCGCACTTATGACCAGATAGCTTCACCCGGACTCCCACCACAGGACCCACCATAGGATATGACTCTCGAAGGTCAGCTTTCCCACCTTTGCAGTGTCTTTGATGGTATTACACAGCAGGTAGCACTTCAACGCGCAAAAGCTACTTTCAGTCAGCAGCTTCATGACCGCTGCAATACGCTCGACAAGCAATTCTTGGAGCAGTCAAATATCATACGCTGGTTGTACAATCAAAAACAAGGTACTCATGGACACAGTACACACATTAGTTGATCAAGTCCGTAATATCCATGAGAAGATTAGTGAGTTCAATCCGGCAGCAACTCCAACATCTGATGATGTAGACAAAGTACGGAAGTTACGCGAGGAGAATCTCAAGTTGAAGAACTTCATCGGTTCTATGTGCGGAAGTGCGGGCACATCGTAAGGTTGCATTGGGGCGATGCAACACTTCCAGTCTGGGGGATGTTAAGAGCATAGTTAAACATTGGTAGAATTTCTTGTTATTTCATGGGCAATATAATGAGAAAATATCAAAAACAATATATATTGTGGAAAACCAAGAGTGAGAAGGATATATCAGAGTATGAGTTACTAACGCATTACCGCAATACGGGTCATCACTGCAATACGATACCAGCGGAGTACGGCATTTTTGGATAAGGATAAGAAGGAGTTACAGTAACTGAATGGATAAGGTTGGAAGGCAGTTGTGATAACTGCTAGTACGGGACCTAGAGTACGGGTATAAGTAGACCAGTTTAGGACTAGAAGGGCATCCCGAGTATATTGTTATTTTGTACCCTATGCCGTGCGAGGACATAATATAAGATTCCTTTCTCTCTCTATACGTTTATCTCTTACTCGTATTTCTGATATGTAGTATACTGTTCTCCTTTTCAATACTGTGTGGGGATCCATAGTACTGCTACCTACTATACACCTTGCCATCCTTACCCTTTTCCCGACTTTCTGATGACTGATCTTTTCTCTATCTTATTCCGGTAGACCCTTAATATGAGTTTGTCGTAGGTTATCTTACCGATGTGCGATGGGTAGGATTTTACGGTTCAACACCCTCAAAGCTTTTTTCAGATATATATACATATACATATATACATACATACATACATACATACATATATCTATATATATATATATATATATATATATATATATATATCATGTGCAGTCACCATTTTCCAAGCCTTTCCATGCCTCACACACATGTACACATAATTGAATTGCAACTTAAAACATACAAAGATTAAGAGTGCATATAATGTACGCATTGCACATTGATTGCACATGTCAGATTGTCATGTCAACACATCCATACATGTGGTCATTACATTTTAAATAAAATCTATATATTAGCAAGTGAAATTTATTAAATCTGTACACAATGTCATTCTTGGCCTCAAGTCTACAATTTCAATCCTTACTAGATGCACCTTTAACTTCAATCCCAATGGTCTTGAGTTTGATCCTCCTCGTTGGTGCCTCAAACAAAATGCTCCATCCTCAGTGTTGATGATGGTGCATCCCCATCCAAAGTTGTGAGTTTGATCCTCGAACCAATTGCTAGTTGCAACAACTTTAAGTTCAATTTGAGTGGCTTCAAATTCAATTTTCATTGGTGACTTAACGGGATGCTCAATCCTCAATGTTGAGGATGGTGCATCCCCATTCGAAGTTGCAGCATTTGGCTTAAGGTTGTGAGTTTGATCCCACTGGGCGAGAATCATTGATTCTCACATAGTGCGACCTCAAGTTTAATCCTTAACATGGGCGGCCTCAAATTCAATCTTCGTTATTGCCTTCGACATCCTTGGCGTCAGGATGGAGCCTTCCATATGAGGCCATGAGTTCAATCCTAGTCGTCGAGGACTCCGCAGGTCAGATGTGGTGCTTCTCAAGAAGCTGCAGTGGTCGCCAGGACGCTGTCGAGAGCGTCCAACTCCAGGGTTCTGCCAGTACACCGGCCTTACCTCAAGAGTAATGGGAAATATCAGGTTGGCCTCTACCTAGACGCCGCGAGGGTCCGTGTACAGGTGAGAGGGGAGTTCTATTGAGATGACTTGGGCAGAGAGGATTGTGGGACCCAGGAGTCGGCAAGTGGGGAATGCCCGCTGGTGGGGAGAATAGAAGGAAATGGGTATATATATTGCCTGCCTGAGTACAACTATCTTTGACGGGAGTAATCTATAAGATGCAGACTTGACTCCAAAAAGACCCCGACCCACTACCAGCCTTCCGGCTTATATAGTGGGTACCTACCACTAGTCCCTAGCTACAAGTGGCGCTCTCTCACTAGTCTGCCGCCTGGTGACAGAGTCCTGCCTGTCACATTTATGTGCCTCCTCACGCGTGTTGTCCTTCGTACCTGGGTAGTTGGTTCGGACGATCGGATCTTCGCCCGCTTACGCCGCCGCCTAACACCGGTCGCCATCAGTCCGTACCTGAAGTACCTCCCTTATTCGGCGTTTCGTCCAGCCGCTCATCAGCGCCGGTGGCGATCTGCCGGATGGCCGCGATGACGGGCCACCGTCAACCAGATGCCCGGGCTTATTCGTTGGCACGTCCTCGGGCCATGTGCCCTAGTTATCTGCTCTTTGGAGCTCCCGGTACATGGTGATCTCACTCTCTGTTGTCGCTAGCGTGGTTTTAATGTGGTGATGGTTGCCTCTCAAAGCGCAATCACCCTTTGGCACTTTGCCTCGGACTCTGTCTATTGCTCCCGAGCCTGTTGGAGCTGATCCTCCAGGTCCTGTATCCTTTTTCGGGAGCATTGTAATTCTTGTTCCTTTGCCGCGAGGAGTTGGGCCTGTAGCTGGCTGTGTACCTCTAGCTCCCTGATGGTCCGGGCCGAGTCCTAACCCGAGCTGGCTGGCCCAGGGGTGCTCGCTTCTGGCCTCCTGAGTAGGGGTTCCGGTTGGATGGCTGTAGGTGCGGTACTGGTTTTGGAGAGTTGCATCTTTGTCAGTAATTCCCTTCTGACCGCCGTTAGTTCTGCTTGTGCCTCAGCAAGCTCCCTACACCTTAGTTCTAACCGAGCTTTGCATTCTTGTATCTGTTGTTCCCTTCCGGCTATGACCCGGTTGCGGGTGTGCTGGTCATCGTTGAGTATCCCTAGGAGAGTTTCGCACTCATTGTACAACCACTGGAAGTCCACTCTCCTTTCGCTCTAGCTTTCCTAGGCGTCCTTCATTCTCTTCATTGTCATCATACACAGTCGGCCTCCTTCACTCAGTAGCTCCTTAGCCCTTTGGGCGACTTCCCAGGCTTCTTGCCGCCGCTCCGTGAGTTTTGTCACTATGTCGTTGTGTTCCCTTGCCACCGCTGGGAGGTCGAGGCCGTCTTATATCGCCATGGCTTCGTCTAGCTGGTCAAAGACCCCCGCGAGCCTGGTATAGACTGTGGAGGTCCATCGTCCGTTGGCTTGGAAGTGTTGATAGTTACTTTCGTATTCGTCCTCGGGCTTGTCCTTCTTCCCTCCCTGGCTGGGTCCGTTAGATTGCTCAATTGCGTCTTCCGGTACTGGGGTTCCTATAGCCAGGGGAATCGCATGGATGGGTTCCCGCGGTACATACCCTGGTGATTCCTAGTCCAGAAGGAGACTACCCTCCGCCTGCTCCTTTGTTGACGCCTGTTCTTCTGTTGACTCCGGGGGTTCTGGCTATTCCCCCATTTGGAGTGGTGGTGGTGCTCTTACTACCGTTCGGCCGAATGAGCCCGTGGTCAAAATATCAATGTGTCCAGCTGTGGGTAGCCTTTGCTCAGTGCTGGCTCGAACCTCGTGAATCCCACTAGTTAGAGCCGGAATCAGGTACTGCTTAAGGCAGTCAGCCCAATTTATCGTGACTCCTTGCAAAGACCGTTTGCCAATTGTCTGGTGATCCAACTCCCTGTTCTTCCTGTGAGCATGAAAGCCACTAGCATTACGAACTCAGTTGCTTCTTCCTTCGCTTGTATGCCTCGTAGTCCATGACTTCCTATGGTGGCGGGCCGTTGAACCTCCGCGTCCGAGCATTCCCCTAGGGCTAGGTCGTCCCCTGGTAACCGGAAGACTATCGCCAGTTCATCGAACATAATGCGGAAGATGGCACTCCCATCCGTGCAGAATTGTATCCCCTACGCCCGGTTTGACTAACCACTAATTCCGCTGACTGGAGGAATTGTCTAGCCTTCTCCTCAAATCCTGGGTCCTTCACTTCTCCCCACGGAAGGTTGAAGAATTCATCTAATCGTAATTGTTTCCTGACTTGTCGGACGTTAGGTTGCCCGATTAATTCCTTAAACTTGGAGTACTTGGGCGATACTAGCTCCGCTGCTCGTTCTTCGCCCTTGATGAGCACTCGAATTTCTCTGATCACCACTGGCCGATTTCTCTCTGTCCAGCTCGTGGTCATGGTAATGGAGGTGTGGCATTATGCACCGCCTTTCTGAGTGTAGGTGCCGTGACTGTCCTTGTGGTGTCCTCCGAGGTGTCTAGCGCATTTATCCCTGCGCCTGGATATGCAATGATGGCGCCGCCTAACCATCATTGCCTTCGTAGTGTGTGCCTCACGCCTGTGGTCCAACCTCATGGACCAGTGGTCATGTGAGCTGGCCACACGTGCGTTTGGAGATCCTACTTCTGGCTCCTCCGTCCTCCCTATCTCTTCGCCCCATGGTTCGCTGGTTCTGCACTGGGATTCCTCAATCTGTGTTCCATCTGGGTGACCAGTGCTGCTATTATTGGCTGTTCGTCGTGGTACTTGTTCGTTAACGTAGACTGTGGTTGTTTTGCTGCCGCCTGGTGAGATCCCTTGTGGCTCTAACTGCACAGTTTTACATGTTGGTCCCTTCCTGCCACTTCTTCCCCATACTGGCCCCGCATGTCCCCTATCTAGGTTTCCGTGTCCTGCTTCCACCTGGGCGTGTCTACGCCAGAGCTTCTCCCCCCCCTCCCACTTCCCGAGCCGATCTCCGATCGGCCCAGGTGGAGGATATCTCTCCTTGAGACCAAGACCATAAAAGGGCTATCGATCTCTGTTGATACCGGCTCTGGAGTGGCTCCACTTGATTGGGGTGGCCGTCTGGCTTGGGTATGTCCACATAGGCCCTCCGGACTTGTCTTGGTGGTTGGGAACCAACGTTCCGGTGTGGATAGTCTCGGGCTTTGGTTGCTTCTGCGATCCCTAGCTCCTTTACGTAGGCCTACCTCTAATGCGAGGCCTCCTGTCTGGCATGACCCAATCCCAAGAGCCGGCCTGCGGAGGTTGTTGTTACGCCCTCGCTCCATCCCCAGCGCCCGCCGGACCCCTGATACTCCATTGCCCCAAATCTTTGTGCGGGGACCTGGGTTTCGCATGTGGGTATGGACCTTATCACCCGTCTGGTGCGGAACTGTATCTATTGGTGCTCCCAATCATGATGTACCTTTGCACCCCTGAGCCATGGTCGACTGAGGAGTAGGTCGAATCCCCCCTGGCGTGCATATCCAGGACCACAACGTTGATCCAAAATTTGACCGTTTGGATCTCAACCTCCACTGCCCTCAGAATTCCCTTGGGCGCCACCTCGGCCTAATTGGCCATGCGTACTTGAAATGGGGTGGGTTCCGGAGTTGGCATACGTAATTTCCTGTGGAGCTCTACTGATATGACATTGACTGCTGACCCCCATCTATAATTGTCACAACCCGATACAGGATATAGGTTTCTGGATACATGATACAGGATGCAGGATTTCGAACACAGGATACGGGTTACAGGATATACCTACAGGATATGCCTACAGGATATACCTACAGGATATTCTTATAGGATATGCTACAGGATATGCCTAGAGGATAAGGGTCACTATTCTTAGCTCATGACTAGATTAGACTAATGACTATATTAGACTCATGACCAGATTAGCTTGGAGTTGTGAGCATAAAAGCTTCGACCTAATTGTTGTACAATCAGTTACTATCAATACCAGTCTTTCTACGATCAATCTTGTTTTGTCTTGCTCATTGCCTCCTGCTCTTGTCTTGCTCCTGGATCCTATCCTGTTCCTATCTCGCTCCTAGATCCTATCCTGTTCCTGTCTTGCTCCTAGATTCTGTCCTGCACCTTCTTGTCTGGCTCCCAAATCCTATCTTGTTCCTATCTCTCCCAGATCCTATTCGGTTCCTGTCTTGCTCTTGAGTTTCTAGTCTCTGTCCTGCTCTCTGTCCTATTCCTGAGTCAAGCCTCCTTGTTCTTGGAATCCCGCTCTCTTCCTGGTTCCTGGATCGTGGCCTAACAATAATTACTTCGCTAATTGTGTGTCCCGCCATGTGAACCGGGATAGGTACGTCGTTCACGTAGTCCATTGTGGTTGTAGTGCCTCTTGGTGGGGGTCTTGCTACTGGTCGTACCCGATTCTCCCATTATGCGGTGGGAACCAACGGCGTTTCCTGTTCTGACCCTCTCTGAGCCTCCCCCCTTACGAATGCATGGTTTTGCCTTCTCCTTAGTTTTCTTAGCGATTCCTGGCCTCGGCTAGGCTCCACAGGTTCTGAGGCTGTCAGTTCTTGCGTTTGCTTCCTTACCCACTACTTTAAAACTAGGGTGTTTATTGCATGTTTTCTCTTTTCGCACCTTCGCGCTCCCTTGGTTCTCCGCCTTTGGGTTTCCCTTGTTCGTCCGCCAAGGGAGCCTGCGGTACTATGTCTATCATGACGTCATGTTCTGGTCGTACCACCGCTACTTGTTTTACTTGCAGTGTGAAGTTTGGAATTGGGTTGGCGGGGATCTGCCCATTACTCGTCCTGGCGATGCTGGCTGCTTGAGCTTCTAGCATTGGTTTGATCAATGATACCCATGAACATCAGTAGAACGGGTGTGGGCCTCCGCACAGTGCGCACAACACCTCCTTGCGTTCTGGTCGTCTCTCTCTGTCGCTATACCTAGGTCGGTACAGTGGCCGTTCTCGGGAGTGGGACCTACGATTTCGGTCCCCTAAACGGGACCTCCTACGGGGTTGGTTGTCTCCCTCTGTCCTGCGGCCGTAACTCCTTTGGCCATCTGTTCTTTCTTCGGTTCCTTGTTCTACTGCCAATGTGGCTACCTGTGGTGGCCTTTTGCTCAGGAGTTCGGCTAGCCGGTAGCAATCATTCGTGTTGTGAGATTCGCGGATTTTACACACCCAACAATACTTACCCCCCCGTGCGGTGTATCCCATTTGAGCCAGTGTCATGGATAAGTCTTCTTCCATGTGGCCCCTCGTAGGGCTTCCCCCCGCTGCAGCTGCCTGTGTCCCTTGGTACCCAACCGGCTCTTTTTTTAGTCGGCCTTGGAGCATTCGAGAGGTTTTCCTCATCCGATGCAGTATCGTTCGCCTCCTCTGCGTCCGATTTATCATGTGCCTTCCTTTCTTGGCGTCTTTCAGCCTCCCGCTTTTCGGCCTTCTTGGCATACCGGAGTAACTTGTCGAACGTCCGGTCATGGTCCAAGCCGATCCACTTGCGGATCTCCGGCCACAGTCCCTTTCGGTACCACATTTTCTTGGTCAGGTCAATTGGGGCGTCTCTTAGCTAGGCGATATATCCCAGCATGCGGACCGTGTACTCGTCGACCGACTCTCTTGCTTTCTATTTCAAGCTCGTTAGCTTGTGGATCACCTCCTCTTCACTCTTTTATTCCCGGAAGGTATCCAGAAATGCCCTTCGTGCGGTCTCCCAGCGGGATCCTTCGTTTGCCTCGTGGAATCGCATCCACCAGGCATGTGCTTTCTTGTCCAGAGTGCATGCAAAGGCACTCAACTTCTTGTGATTGTCACTCACACTCCGGAGTTCGCACACCTGTTCGAACTTGTGTACGTGTTGGTCTGCGTCTTCCCCTTCGCTCCACAGAACGCGGGTAAGGGCACTGTTACAGTGCTCTCCTGCATCCGTTTGAGCGCTTGGGCTAATAAGGTGATCGGGTCGGTTCCCATGGCGTCCCGTTGTGCCTGAGAGTTGTTCCGATCCAGACCCTCTGCTTCGGACGTGGTGTAGTCCACGTCTTGGTATTCTACGGGCACCCTTTCCTTCCTCGTGGCCCTGCCCTCCCATTGAGGGTTGGTGACGAGGATGGGCTCCTCCCGGCTGTCCCTCGGGGGCCCCTGCCGCGGACCAACCTGACGGCTGGTGGCACAGCTTACCTTGGCTGGACGGTTTTCCCTTCTCCAGTGAGTAGTTTTGTATCCCCCCGCGACGTCTAGATGGTCATGATCGATGGGGCGATTCCTCCTTGCCCTGAGACAGTATCCCCCCATCTGGTGATGGTTGCGGCTCTGCCGTGTGCCCTAGCGGATTTCCCTCGCGGGGCCAGTGAGATACTAGTCGCTCGGGCGAATCTCTCCTGCCCCTGGACGAATTCCTCTTGTCCCTTCTCCAAGGTAGCCACTATGCGGCCCCTCTTTCTGGTGCCTCCTCCCAGTCTGTCAGCTCATCAACGTCCAGTCGCCTCTACACAGGCTGTCGTCCCATGTGTACCCCGGCCTTCCGAAGCCTTGGGTTCTCATCTTGGTAACCACCCTGACCTGCTACATCATCCGATCGGCTGAACTCCTGGTGCAGAGGTTGCCTTGTTGGCAATCGATGCCCCTCCCTATGGGGGCTTTCCGGATGAGGCTCTTCCTCCCCTCTTTCCGGGCAGACAAGGGCCCCTTGCGTCACCTTGATGGGTGACGATGGCCCTGGGTTTCTTATCTTACCTCCATCGTGGCGCTGGTCACATTGGGCTTCTGGCTCACGTCCCCCATCGCTATCCGTGTTGCTTTCGCCTCCTCGAGATTCTTGCCTTCATCGCAGGGCTGCCCTCTCCTAGGGTTGTCCTGGGCGAAGTTTCCTCCTTCGGGGGTACTCGTTAAACACTGGTTTTGCTTGTTGGTATGGGAGCTCTTCGTGGCCGTCACTTTCACCTACGTCGAGAGGCGGAGGGCTTTCGTCGTCTCGCCATTCGTCCCACTCTACTTCGTAGGTTACTATCAAGCGAAGTCGCCCGTCTAGGTGTTGATCATGCTCGCATGCTATCATGCCTGGATTGTCGTCAGGACGTGTTGCGGTTCCTTCATATCCTTCTTTGTCGTCAGCGGCGTGCGACCGCCTCTGCCGCTGGTGTGCCGAGTTTACCGCTGCTCAGAGATTTGGCCATGCGGCGTTACTGTTGTTCCCTCAGTTAGGTGAGGCAGGGGCCGATTGCGGCAACCGAGGTGCCTCGTTGCCGTCCATCAATCTCCCTCGGCCGGCCCATTGCATTCTCCTGGTTAGCTGTTGCTCGTCAGTCTCTATTTGCTTGAATGAGTTAATCCCGGCTCTTCGTTGGGCCGCCACTCTACTTGCTACAGTGAACTCCATCTATGTGTACTATCTATCCCTTCGTGGTCACCACAAATGGTCGTCGGGGACTCTACAGGCCAGATGTGGTGCTTCTCAGGAAGTTGCAGTGGTCACCAGGACGCTGTCGAGAGAGTCCAACTCCGGGGTTTTGCCGGTATGCCGGCCTTACCTCAGGAGTAATGGGAAGTATCGGGTTGGCCTCTACCCAGACGCCGCGAGGGTCCATGTACAGGTGAGAGGGGAGTTCTACTGAGATGACTTGGGCAGAGAGGATTGCGGGACCTAGGAGTCGGCAAGCGGGGAACGCCCGCTGGTGAGGAGAATAAAAGGAAATGGGTATATATATTGCTTGCATGAGTACAACTATCTTTGACAGTGGAGTAATCTATAAGATGCAAACTTGACTCCAAAAAGACCCCGACCCACTACCAGCCTTCCAGCTTATATAGTGGGTACTTACCACTAGTCCCTAGCTACAGGTGGCGCTCTCTCACTGGTCTTCCGCTTGGTGACAGAGTCCTACCTGTCACATTTATGCACCTCCCCACGCGTGTTGTCCTTCGTACCCTGGGTAGTTGGTCTGGACGATTGGATCTTCGCCCGCTTACGCTGCCGCCTGACACCGGTCACCATCAGTTCATACCTGAAGTACCTCCCTTATCCGGCATTTCGTCCAGCCGCTCGTCCGTGCCGGTGGCAGTTTGCCGGATGGCCGTGATGACGGGCCACCGTCAACCAGATCCATAGGAGGCCGCAAGTTTGATTCTTGTAGGGGGCTTTGGACGTCCTCAAATGAGGAATGCTTTGTACTCGTTTGAGTTTGCATGTTCAATCTACTTACTAGGGGTGGCCTTAAGTTCAATGTGATCCTCAACAGGGGTGGTTGTAAGTTTGTTTCTTGTTGGGGCCTTGAACGTCCTCGAGTTCAATCCTAAATAGAGAGTTTGATCCTCATTGGTGCCTCGAACAGGAATGCTCCATCCTCAGCCCTATATGAGGCTGCAAGGATCAAAAACGTCCAAGACTACATATTCAATCCCCACTATGGGTGGTCTTGAGTTTGATTGTGGTGCCTCAAACATGGATGCTTTGTCTTCGGCATCAAGGACATTCAAGGCCCCATATGAGGTTGCAAGTTTAATCCTTGTTAAGGCCACAAGTTCAACTCTCATTGGGAGTAGTCTCAAATTTGATTATCAACAGGGGTGGCCCCTAGTTGGATCCTTGCTTGTGCATCCCATCCAAGGCTGCAAATTCGATTCTCATTGGGGCCTTAAACGTCCTCGAGTTTGATTTTCAATAGGGGTGGCCTCGAGTTTGATCCTCATTGATGTCTTCAATCTCAAGTTCAATTATGAACAAGGGTGGCCTCGAGTTTGAATCCTTGTTGGGGCTTGACATGAGTGGCCTCAAACATCCTCTACATCAAAGATGGTGCAACCCATACAAGGCTGCATGTTCAATCTTCCCTAGGAATAACCTGAGTTTTATCCTCAACAAGGGTGGCCTCAAGTTTGATTAACATCTGTCCTTAACGTTGAGCATCTTATTGAAAGCACTAATGAGGATTGAATTTGAGTGATTGCGAATTTGATCCTTGTTGGGGCCTCGTCCTCAACACTAAGGATAATGCAATGACGTTCTCGACATGGATGATTGTGCAACCCATCAAAGTCTGCATGTTCAATCCTTACTAAGGGTCCCTCAAGTTCAATTCTTAAACTTCCTATGAGATGTTGTTTGAGACTATGTTTGGGGCCTCAAATGGAACATTGGATATCCTTGGCACCAAGGACGGTGCATCTCGTCCAAGGCTACTTCTGTTAGGGGTGACTTTGAATTCGATCTTCGAACACTAGGGATGGCTTTGGGGCCTTGGATGTCCACTCCCACTTGAGATGGCTTTGGGGCCTCGGATGTCCACTCCCACTTGTGTTCAACTCCCACTCTATCGTCAATGCCACAACAATGTGTGAGCCACGAGTTTGATCATAATTAAAGGTGGCCTTGAACTTGATTCTTACTAAGGAAAATTTCCTTCTATACATTTGTAAAAAAGAGTGAATGAATTAGCATGATGAGTGGTCACTCAATTATTATTTATGAATCCATGGATATTAGGCATGTTGCTCAATTATTATTAAAGGGTCATCCTTGGCGCCCAAGACATATGCAAATTATATATAACACATATGTTTAAGCCGTGAACGTGTCGGTAAGGACAAGAAACAAAAAAAAAAATTATATGGAGTTGTCCGGTTATGTGTACGGACTGGTACGGATGCTGACGTCAGCACACAGTGTACAGCGCGCAAATTAGCTCTCCCCAAAGAATAAGAACTATGTAGATTTTTATAAAAGAATTTACAAAAATGTCCCTTCATTTCTATTAAGATTTTTCAGGCCGCTGGAGTCAGTAGTGTGTTGAATATGTAAATATGTAGTTGTATATTAAATAGAAATCTTAATAATAAATAAGAATATTCTACTTTATTTTCTTCAATGGAGAAGAAATATTAAAAAAACAATATATATGAAAAAAAATCTGAAAGAAAGATTAAGATCGTGAATAAAAATGTCAAACTATCATTTAAACTTTACAATTCGGAAACTCTATATTATTGCAATTAGAAGGGGGATGTCTAGAATGAACTTTCTTCTCTTTGAGTGTCGCCATTTTGGAGGCTTGGGGCCCAGGAGGCCTGGGCTCGAATATTCAAGAATATTCTAGAATATTTTGGAATATTCTTTCTGGTCGGCAGTATTGGCCTCAGTCGGCAAAAAAGAATTCTATTAAAACTGTTGTATTTCTTTTTAATTTTTTTTTATATTAGCTTAATTTATTACTCAATATACATTAGCTAAAGTTTCTTCTTCATCTTAAGTAAAGCTGCAGTTCTCGAACCACCAGTTACGCTTGGACGTGGAGGTGTTTGAGTAGGTAACTCTTCTGGTCTAATGTTCTCTGCAAGCTTGTTTGTTGCCAACCTAGAGAGTTCGAAACTCTTCTCGGTTCCTATAATATTCCTTCCGAGCTCGACGGCAGCTAACAATGATGACCCGGTTCCGGAACCAATATCCCAGACTAGGTCGCCAGGTCTACTGAGACGCTCGATCAAAAGCTGCATGAGTCGAACACTCTTCGGTTGAATCATAATCCTGCACAATCTTCCATTAGGATAAACATAGCAAAGCACTTCCTTACCAAGCCTCCTGATAACGGTCGGCAGTGTCGACGAGGATCGTGTTCGTCAACGCCAGAGGGTTTGGCCTCTTCGACTTCTTCTCAGAGCTTTGCAGCACCAAGAGAACTAACAAGTTATCCTGCCACATAGACCAAGTTAAACTTGAACTTGAATAGCTAGCTTACCTTAATTTTGTCACGGTATCCCCAGCCTCGTGCACGGTAGACGCTGTAAGTCCCTGCAACCTCCAAGTTGATTACTGCAGCCGCCTGAATCACCGCCGAAACAGAAGGAGAACTCGCGAAGACGACCATGAAACCACTCGCTGCCAAGTGCATTCCACTGAACTGCAAGGCCTCCTCAAACTTCACCGGATCTAGCTGCACAATGTCCTTGTTGATGCTAGCACCTCCATATACAAGCTCATTGGGCAAGTCGAGGATGATGAGGTTGAAGCCGTATTCACCTACCACTTCCTGGAACAACGTTTGTGACTCAACCGTATGTAGTCTGTCAACCTGTTCTCGGAGCTTGGTGTACACCTCTGTCTGGGAAGCACCTGGCTCGAAGAAAGACCTGCTCATCTCCTCCATGTCGCACACAGCTAGGTCGTAGGATCCACGGGATGCAGCCAGGGTCGGGATGAAGGTCATCAGGTCGTCCTTGATGTCCAAACTAGCTACAAGTGGCTGTACCTCATTGATTGTAAAGTCGAATGCTGGCGGAGGTGCTGTAGAAGAGCTTGGTCCCGCTCCCGATCCCTTTGCAGGTGTAGTTGTCTTCCGCACCGTCTTCTTCATCTTGCTCTTCTTGATAGCCTCTACTTCTTCTGGCTCCCAAAGAATCGCTGGTAGATCATTGGCGTGCATGTCGAATAGTGTGCTCTCCCAAGCTGGTGGCTGTTGCGACGGACAGTCGAGCCAGAATGGAACATGCTCCCGTTCGAACGGTGTTAGAGCTCCTCTGCTCTTCGACCACATGTGAGGCTCGCTTGTATGATCTGTCCACAGCTTCATCGTATGGGACGGTGTCATTTGCTTCGCCAGTATGAACCTGCAACACAAAGTCAGACAGTAGCAATGCTGGATTGAAAGCTTACCTCCATATCATCCGACGCGCAGATTCCTCACGCTCCAGAAACTCATTCGGCTCCATCGAATAAGTGAACCGTATGCAGTCATGGAAGGGCTGAAAGACCAGGCACTTGCTCCGAATTCTCATCTCGTCAAACCAGCTCATGAAGTCGACATCCGTTCCAACTTCTTCACCATCCTCTCGCAACCCCTTAAGGATCTGAATGGCTTCCTCGCGCACAGCCTTCCAATATAAGTCCAAGGTGAACCACTTGATCCACTCTTTGTCCTGCATGCCCGGTAGCCCAAGTGTCTGTTGTTCTGCCTTGGATTCGAGACGGGTGAGCTTGTTGAGGTATCGGAGTCGCAGCATGTTTGGAATCTTCGCCCTTGACATCGCATACAGCTTCTCAATGCCCATCCAGCGACACTGCTTATGAGAGATGTTTGTCACCTTCTGGAACCACTCTCCCCCAAGTCTGGGTCTATGATGGAGAGGAACTTGTGCATACGCTTGTCATGCTTCTTGTATACTAGCTGCTTCAGGTTCACCTCAACCTGTGGATTGCCCTTAGCACTGGTGACTGCTCTGTCGAGATCATCGTCGATCTCGTTCTGCACATAGAACAAGTTAAAAATTTCTTTCCTATAAATTAAATCGGAGGTTACCTTGAAAAGTATCTTTGCGCAGATCAGGTTCGGAAGAGGATGCCAAGCCGTCTTTCCTGATGAACTCTCCTTCCACTTCCGCACCTCAAGACGATCAACCTCCGTGAGTGACTCGAGGATTTTCTGAGTTCCTTCTGTACTAGTGCAGACCGCCTTTACAGCGAGGAGAATATGTGGTAGCGTTGTTTCCACAGATGTTGCTGAAGATCTGTTCAACGAAACTGTAAGTCTAAACTCTTAACAAAAAGAAAAGAAAATACTCACATGTTAATCGATTGGAACATCGAAACCAATTGAAGAATGTCGAGGTTCTCCGTGGAGATGAAACTCGATCGAACGCGAATAGCCCATCGCTGGTTGTCCTCTGCATCCTCTCGGTACAGCTTCTGCAAAGCCTGTAGCCTATGGTTCCCGTCCCAACAGCTAAACTTCCTGTTTGAGAGCCTTGAAGCCCACTGTTTGTACTCCGGCTGAGTAAGAGCTTGCTCGAAAGACCGGTGCTGCTCGTACTGAATCGTGTCCTTCGACAGCTCCGATAGCTCCTCAGCAGTGAGTCGATCTCCGATGGACAGAATGAACATGGCCGTGTTGCGTAGATAACCAGCCTTCTTCAACGATGACACCAGCCTGTCCAAGTCCCCTGGGTTCACTCGTCGAACCACCTCGTTGGAATGTATTCTGCAGATGGGCACATCAGGAGGATCACCAAGTCCCTTGATAGTAATTTTGTCGAGCAGGTTTGCTGAGCTCTCCAAATGCAGGCTCGCCGGTATGCTGTATAACTCCTTCGGCTCCTTATCGCTCTTCGCCTTCTTGCCTTTTGAATCAGCTTTCCCGCGGCCTCTCTTTTTGCTGACTGCCTCCTCCAAGTCGTCCTCGCTAGCTTCAGCTGCCTCTGTCATCTGCACTTGCTCGTTCAGGACTGCAACCTCAGCGGATGAAGGAGGCAACTGCGACGAGCTCTCCGGGAAATCTGTGATTGTTGGTGGAGGCTGTTCTTGCTCAACTGCTACTACTCCAGACTGAGTCACTGGAGGATCCTCCTTTGTACATTAGATGGTTCTCCTCTCTTGCCTCGCTTCTGCTTCGATATCCTCTTCTCTTCCCGTGGCTCTTCATCAGGCGCAGTCTCTAGTAGACGTTTTGAAGCTCTCACCATTTTGGGAACTCTGGAAAGTAAACACACAAGTCAATTGATGAGGAGTCAAAATAAAAAAACAAACAAAGATGACTAACCTTGTGGCTGCCGACTCAAGCTAGATGCTGCCGACCCTCTCAGTCGGCAGAGAGATGTAGAAGAAAAAACCTGCCGACTGAGATAGTTTGTGCCGACTCTGTCAGACGGCACAGAAGAGATAATGGTGCCGACTGAGATAGGATGGTGCCGTCCCTCTCAGACGGCACAAATGGGAAGACCCATTAACTGTTTTAAAAGAAATACTTGAGACGCAAAGAAAAAAAAAACTAATTCAAAATACCTTGTGGCTGCCGACTGAAGAAGGATGGTGCCGTCACTCTCAGTCGGCACAAATGGGAAGACACTATAACTCTGAAAAAAAACATTGTTATACGGATACTTGAGCCGCAGAGCAAAATATAAACAAATTCAAAATACCTTGTGGCTGCCGACTGAAGAAGGATGGTGCCGTCACTCTCAGTCGGCACAAATGAAGACACATTAACTCTGAAAAAAAACAATGTATACGATACTTGATCCAAAGCAAAAAATAAATAATCGAAATACCTTGTGGCTGCCGACTGAAGAAGGATGGTGCCGTCACTCTCAGTCGGCACAAATGAGAAGACACATTAACTCTGAAAAAAAACAATGTAATACGAATACATGATCCAGAAAGCAAAAAATAAATATATCGAACATACCTTGTGGCTGCCGACTGAACTAGGATGGTGCCGTCACTCTCAGTCGGCACAAATGGGAAGACCCATTAACTCTGAAAAAAAACCTTGTGATACGAATACTTGAGCCAGAAAGCAAAAAAAAACAAATCGAAAATACCTTGTTTTTGCCGACTGAACCAGGATGGTGCCGTCACTCTCAGTCGGCACAAATGGAAAGACCCATTAACTCTGAAAAAAAACATTGTGACACGTATACTTGAGCCGCAAGGAAAAAAATAAATAAATCGACGATACCTTGTGTTTGCCGACTGAACCAGGATGGTGCCGTTGCTCTCAGTCGGCACAAATAAGAAGACCCTATATCTCTGGAAAAAGAAATACATTGAGCAGCAAATCATAAAATACAGAAATTACACATACCTTGTGGCCGCCGGCTGAGCAGGATGGTGCCGAGAATCTAAATCGGCACAGAAATCTCCATTGTTATACTTGGGCGCTGCACGAATCGAGTCGAAATGGATGGCGCCGCAGTGGAAACCGTAACTCTGAGATCTGAGATTAAAGAAACCCTCTGGATCTACCGCAGTGGAAACAGATCTGAGATTGAAAGAACCCTAGCCGCAATGGAAACAGTAAACCCTATCTACCAAAAAACCCTAGCCGCAATGAAAACAGTGAACCCTACGGAATAAATGTGACATTAATATTTAGGGTTTATTTTAAAATATGTGAATAATTGGTAAATGTGAAGATATTTCAAATCATAAAAGGTAGAAATTAAATTAAATCGGTGATACTAGAGAGGACATCATTAAGAACACTGTGAACTGGGCAGCATAGAATTAATTATATACAAACGTGTATTCACGTTTATTGTTAACGATTGTAATTTTTTTTTGGTAAGGAAAGTGTGTTTAATCTTTTGCTTTGCTTTCCTAAACCACCGAGCTTTCTCCTTGCGTTGTCATGGCCAGAGTTACCTATGAAGGCATTGACAAAGATTTCCCAGTCGATGAAGATGGAAATGCTTTTGTGTTTGAACATGATCTTCACATTGCTTTCAACATTCCTTGTTGGTTCAGTATACATGTGGTTCAATTGATGTCAGTTTCTGCGAGTTCTGGAGAAGATGTGGAGTTGTTACCAGAAGGCAATGCATCAAACCAGTTTGTCTTTTACACATTGTGCCCGGCAAAGGGCCCGTTGTTCAGGTTGCGGACAGAGGAGCGTGAGGAATCCATGCTGGTGTGTCTTCTAAGAGCAGACAAATGTAGGATAGGGAAGGATCTCATTGGTTCGTCTGAAGTTAAACGAGTCTCTGAACTACCGCAGATATACAATGGAAATGTCATTTTCGAACTTCCCCCTAAGACAGAAAGCACAGAGAAGTACTCGGGGATGAATCGCAAGGATGGCTGCTACCATTGGACACACCCGAGCACAACACACTGGCATGTTCCGGCGCGAGTCAGTCGAAGTTCATGTGTCGGACATCTCCAATGCATCAATCCTACTTGCCCCTACTTGGCTTTTGAGAAGAAAGCAAATGAATGTCACTTCAAGGGTGCTGTGGAGAAGGCAAAGACAACTGAGACAGGCAAAGTAATAGGCATAAAATGTAAGCATTGTGGAGAGGAGCCATTGCTGGTGCACACTTGTCCGGCTTATGTGTACTACATTCTGCCAGACGACATTTCTTTTACAAGGTTGTTCATTCACAGAGGTGTTCATCAGCATCCAGTCAGCCCCTCAGTGTCAGCTTCAAACGTTCAGCGAGCCAGATCTAGTGTCAGCAACGTGGTAAAGAGCAGTCCGCGAACCAATCAACGAGTGATTGAGTTTCAAGCCGCGCGTGAGCTCATCTTTGAAGAACTTTTCAAGGAAGAAGGAGAAGTCTCGTACACTGGTTTACTCTCAAAACTTGAACCTCTAACAAACCATCGAAGGTATTTTTTTTAGATCTCTACACACTGACGTGACCTTTTCTTTAGGACTCGGGACTGGATTACACAATCAAGACAGAAGGAGACACACTTTAGAGAGGGTTACGAGGGTCTTCTGGAGCTGAAGACAAAGCTGCCAATACCTTTCATTCACGTCATACATGTTCCAGGGATGGAACTGCATGGTGCTGAGGAGCAGCCTCTGATCTTCAAAATGACAGTTGAGGGACCGGGTTCAGGAGTTGAGTACATCAGAAGGTGTCAAAGTGGAGGAGACCTTCATGATCAATGGGTTGTTCTGGACCACACGCACCGCATACCAGACTGGGCGACAATTGGAATACACCTTTATGACCCATTGTAAGTTGTAAAACTCTTCATAACACTTTCTAATCTTCGTTATCTAACGCTCTCTTGCAGTGTCAGATCCATGGTGACTATAGCTTACGCAGATATGTGCCGCGAAGATAATGTTGCAGTGCTGAAGTTCTTGAACACAATGCTAGAGGTTTGTAAGAAGCAGGGTTTGGAGAATGTCAACTTTGCTGGTTTCATGTCGGATGAGGCTGGAGCGATATGGATAGCCTTGCGCCAAGTATTCAACAACGGAGCAAAGATGAAAGGGAGGGAAAGAAGCTGTCTGTTTCACTTTATGCAATCTGTGCGTCAGGTGACAAAGAAATGGATCGCAGAAGAACATCGCGAAGAACACATGAAGCTTGCTCGTGCCTGGCCTGCAGCACTGAATGAACAATCTAAGAAAGAACAACTGGCAATTCTCGAGTCTTTCTGGGAAGGACGAGCGTCAAACATTCGAGCTTTGAAGACATGGCTGTCTTGGTGGATCAGGCATGAGGACCACATCTCCATGGCGGAACTGGGAGACATGACAGAAGAAGGACTCGCGAGCGTTCCAACTACAAACAATGCTGAAGTGATTCACGCTAGAGCAAGAAGAGCAAGATTGGCCAAAAGAGTACCACTGCTGGAGGCGACAATGTTAGACCTCACCGATGCAGTTATGCAGAGTGCGAAGGTGAAAGCGGCAATAGAAGGGAGGTATACAGGGTCAGGGCCTTCGAAGGAAACTCTGTTGAAACGAGTGCAACGCAAACTCTCTGAGGGGAAAAGTGTATCTCCATCAACAATTATTAATCTGGTGGAAGGCGAGGAACACTTGACCAGCCCGGAGTTCACGTGTACCACTAACGTTCGAGTGCAAACTGTTAGGAGAACAGTCACAGGAACAGAACAGTCTGATGCTCGACGTTCACACAGACATGATGTAGAGTACACAGAGCGGGTGGTCCAAAACAACAGGAGAAAGAGGTTAAGGTTCGAAGAGGTTTCGGAGAGAGAGATTGCTCAAACAGAGTGGGCCATCAGACGAATCGGAGCATCCAGTAAGGTTAAGTGTTTGGGGATGAATCAGGAAGGAACTGCTCTGTGTGGAAAACCAATCGGTTATCCAAAGAGTGCCAGCACCAGGATTCTATGGAAAACGAATGTACATTGATGCCTTGGGGAATGAGGAGTATGTACAACAGATGATGTGGTTCTGCCCAAAAGATTCAGGGTGTTTCACGCGGCCAAACGGCAAAATTCTTCGGTCACGTATTCCAACACCACCAACGGTTTGGCCTGTGCTCAAGGAAACGAAGCTGACAAGTGAGGAGGTCAGAGAACTACAGGATGCAGGCTTTGTTCTGGAAGGTTTACAGGGGATGGCAGGAAGAGTAGATGAGGGTCAGAAGGACAAAACACCATCGCCACCACGTGGAGCTGGATCTACAACAATTCCACCTTTCGAAGGACGTATGGTTCGGACTCCAACAAAAATGTCTAAGGAACAGAGAAGAATTTCCGCAAGGCCAAGACGTTTTAGGTTGTGTGCGAAATGTTGAAGTGACAGCTAGAGGACGGAAGGAGGCTTTCGTTGTGTCGGCAGGAAATGACTCTGCAAAGGTGACTATTAATACTTATCCTTCATGCAGTTGTTCTACATTTCAGAAGAGTAAAAGTTGGAGCCCATGTGTACACATGTACTTCGTCTATAAGCCGTGTGCTTGGCTTGAACCCGGAAGTCACATATTTTCTACAAAGGCGATCGCTCAGTGACATGGAGGTCCACCGTTTGCTGGTGAATTGCAACAGAGTTCATGACCCACCGGTGCTACAAGGATAAATGGTTTAGGGTTTAGGATAATGTCTTATTAAGCCAGTGGGCATATATTAAGCCAGTCGGTGTATATTAAACCAGTCGGCATATTAAAAAAACTTATATATTCTAGAATATTCTTGAGAATATGCTAGAATATGCTAGAATAACCCTAGAATATCCGCGAATATACTAGAATAATATGAAGCCTCCTGAGCCGGAGCCTCCTTTTCGCCGAGACCCCTTCTCTTTCAGGTATTTTACTATCCTTACGCATTCTCTCTCTATGCCAGTTTTATACACATATTACACACGTACCGCTAGCGTGAGGATTCCAAATGCCAATCCCAACAAAGAGTCGTGGTTGATAAACTTATGGAGTTCAATAGAGCCTCTCCCAAAGGTCAGAAGTTTGATCAGCCTTAGGTGTATACAAATTATGCCGGCAACGTACGTCGTCAACATTAATGAGCGTGTAGACTTCATCCACAGTATGCATATCTAAATAAACGTACATTGTGTGTGTGATGCGTAAATGTTATGGTTTGTTTATTTATGTATTTATATTTCACACACACACAGTTTTTACATGTGTGTTATATACTTACAAGGAAAGCATTAGCAGATGTTGCGCACAACCCAGCAAGGAATATCCCAAACTTTGTACCGAATGTAACAGGAATAGTCTTTACACCAGACATCCGATCCCCAGACGTATCGTTTACGTCCATACATATTTCTCTTGTAAGAATCATAAGAAATGTATATAAAATTGTTCCTCGAGATTTCAAAGTAAGTTTATCTGCAATATACAATCCAAGTATCATATAGTTCTAATGAGATTGTACATTGAAATAATTATGTAAAGCAAACTTTGATTTTTACAAAGTTTAGTTATAGGCATATGCCTATAATAAGATAATTTCATACACACAACATTTAAAGATATAATAAATAGAAGGTTTAATTAAGCTAACCTGTTATAACCATGGTTCCAGTGAGAAGAGAGCTGGACACGACGCTTGCAACTGTTATATTCTTAACAAATGTAATCTTCTTTAATACAGGTGTATATATAAATGTTAAAAAAGATGCAAGTGTGATTAAAATCCTTAAACTCCGTGGTTTTAAGGTAGAAGCTGTTAATAAAACTCCTCCGTACATGCATCCGGTGACTAATGCAACCTGCATAATGCAAATATTAATTTCTTTAATGGTTAGGAATTGTTCTTAATAATTAAAAGAATAATTCGGAATCATTTTATAAAACAAATCAAGGAAACAAACTTTAACCTCTATTACTGGTTTATTATTTTCCAAGATTTAAAAGCTACTCATATATTTAAATATGTATAATATCTATAAGTAAAATAACACAACTTTGAATAGCATAGTAGTTTCATATTACAACGGTAACTAAGTAATTTTCACGGTCGAGTATATAATTATATATCTGTATGTATATATGTGTATTATGAAATCTTTTGAACTATTTGATATATCTGTATGTGTTCTATATATATATACTGAAGTACAGGCATGTATTGTGTAAATACGTATATATACACGTGTATATGTACCTTTACACACACTTACATCCTGTGTATGAAGCTCCCCAGTTTGAAGAGGAGATTGCCTGTTGTTTATGACATCTGTCTTATTAACATGATCAAAACAATCATTAACAAGCATAGAAGCTGCACAGATGATACAACTAGACATAGAACAGATCCACACATGAGGCATATTGAACACACTCAAACTGAAATCAGCGGCCATTAAGCTTCCTGAAAAACTTAATAGAAATGAAGGGACCAGATTAATCGGCCGGGACATTTTGTATATTCTTTTGTAGAAATCCTGTTTATTGATCTGTGCATGTGCTCTAGGAATACGCCTTGGCAATGTATTGAGACAAATACAACTAGAACACTTCATTCTTTGGGACCTTCACATTAGATGAAACAGTTTATATAGCAAAGTTAATTATGTTTTATTAAGTTTAAGCCATATAGTCAACTTTACTCAAGATGTAATTATTTGTATTGCAATGATCGCTTTAAGTGGGGACTCATAATATCTCTATGTGTGTGTGAGTACGTAGAACTGTACAAAAATAAATTATACATTTTAGAGGTATCGTAGAGCAACAATATTAAAGACATTGTCCATCAAATTTTGGTTGAGAATCGATTAAAAAAATAATGAATTTAAGGGACACGAATAGAATTACACTTAAAAAATCAATCTATGCACTTCTCAGTCTTTAAAAAGTTAATATGTATTTGATACACATGTCCGTACGTCTATGATATATAGCAAGATATATGGAGTATATCCATACGTATACATTAAGACGTATCCATACATGTAAAACGTTAAAATTCCGAATAAGAATTTTCACGGAAAGTATGTTTATACATGTATATTTGTATATCTGACATCTGCATGTACTTTACATACACATCCTATGTATTAAGTTCCTCGTTTGAAGAGGTGACTGCCAATAACACGATCAGAATATCAGCAAACTGAAGTTGAAATCAACGACAAGATTAATCAGCCTATTATTTATATACTTGTGTGTCCAGACTCCATACTTCTAAGGTATATCACCACCACACGTGTATGTTGTGTAATACGCATGTCAGATGTATCCTTGTGATTTGATGTAAGATAGCAAAGTTAATAATTTTAATTATGTTTTAGCCATAAAGCGTCAACTTTACTCACGACCTGATAATTCGTATCATAATAGAGACACATGATCACTTTTAAGTGCCGGCTGATCAGGTAAGAGAAATATAATATTTAATATATAAATATATAATAATATGTAAAGTGTCTCTCTCTCAATATCGAGTCTTGTAATTGACTTTCTGCATTCACCTCAAGACGTATAGAAAGATACATCAGACAATCAGCAAACTGTCAACGGCAAGATTAATCAGCCTATTATTTATATACTTGTGTGTCCAGACTCCATACTTCTAAGTATATCACCACCGATACACACATACACGTGTATGTTGTGTAATACGCATGTCAGATGTATCCTTGTGATTTGATGTAAGATAGCAAAGTTAATAATAAATATAGTGTATATATAATACATTTTAATTATGTTTTAGCCATAAAGCGTAACTTTACTCACGACGTGATAATTCGTATCATAATGGAGACACATGATCACTTTTAAGTGCCGGCTGATCAGGTAAAAGAATATAATATATTTAATATATAAATATATAATAATATGTAAAGTGTCTCTCTCGAGTCTTGTAATTGACTTTCTGCATTCACCTCAAGACGTATAGAAAGATACATCAGGATTGTAGCAACATTCTTATTATTTGTTTATTTATGTCAATAGGTAATTAAAACTTGAGGTATTTGATGTATTAACATGATGTTTTATATTTATGTATACTATATAGTTCTTATTTTATGCTAGTGTTTTATTCTATACATAAGAAACATATGAATATGTTGTTTAGATACACATTTTACTTGAATGCACATAGGGCTTGAGAGTAAAAATGAAGTTTAAATCTGTTTGAACCAAGTAACATTTAAACGTGATGAACCTAAACACGAACAGCAGTTCTGTAGTTGATCTGAACTCTATAACTTATAATGGTACCCTATTTTTAAAATTATATTACTAGAATAAATAAATTAACGCATTTAAGAAAGAAAAATTTATATTTTAAATAATAATTTAAAGTTGAATTATGATAATGTTTTCACTTTCAATATATATTTTAAAAATAAAAGTTAATAAGCTGTGTAAGGTGATGCTTATAAATTCTCATATGTAAGATATTTTTTAATAAGAATAAAAATTAAAATGATTTATAAATCTCGGTCAGTTGTATATATAAGTTAAACATCTTAAAATAACAGTCAAATCATAATTATATTATATTTCAATACATATGTAACATGTGTAACTTTATTAATAATGTGTGAATTTATTTATTATTTTATACTCATTCTCCCACACTTTTATGCTTGAATGTTATTAAATATTACTACATGTTATCATACTTGTTGATTCATTTTCTTTTATAAAATTATTTCTAAATATAAATTAAAATTACCATCTTATTTTAAAGTTTGATTAATGACAACTATCATGTTCTAATACATATTTATATTAAGAATTCACTATCATATACATATATGCATAAAGATATAATCTTAATAAAGAAGCTTTATTGAAATTAAACCTTAATTCTTTCAATATCAAGTGTAAGATTTTTTTTATTTTAACAAATTAAAAAATGACTAATTAGTTGTGACAAAATATTTATAACATTTAAAAAAATAAAAGTAAAGCATAACAAAACATAATTCAACCTTTAAATTGACATATTAAAAGAAATAATAGGTATTAATTATTTGCAATTATAATATATTTTAATTAAGTTTTTTAATGTGTAACTTAAGTGTGTTCTCATAAAGCATTATTTATTTTTATATTAAATGTGATTTTTATTTATAAAGGGGAATTTTTAATCTAAATTTAATATAAAAAATGTGAACATGAATCCCTTTTGGTAAATTCATTTTTAAAAAATATTTCTAAAAAGCAACTTGGTCTAAATAGTCCTTATTAAGCTTGTTAATATAATTTTTAACTTGGTAAAATGTTTGTTGTACATTTCTAATTTTGACACATATATCTCTTAAGTAAGTCTATACAAAAATCTCATGTTTTATGATGCTAGCTTTGACTTTATGTTTTAATTACTTTTTTCCATAATTTTAACACATGTCAAACACAGTGCTCTATGGGCAAATTATGCCATACAACATTGTAATTAAAAAAAGTTGTTGAATGTTAATTATGTTTAAATATAAATATGACTGCATTAATCTCTTCATTAGCATCATTAATGATAAAACAAGGTGAAAACTAATTCATTTTTTCCATAAGAAGTTTAGGTTTTACTCTAAATAATCATTTTTTATGGTATCATAAGTCTGTTATAAGTTATATTCCACATCATTGGCAAGTCATTATAATGATTATAAAAAATAAGCACAATAAAAAAGTTAAATTACAAAATATTAATATTAAAATTAATATATTATATTTACCTCATTCCAAACGTCGCATCCATGGAACTTAGTCTACCTTTCCCAAAGTTTAACACAAGTGTTTTAGATGTTTGTTTTTGATAAAATATAACTATATTTGCATTTTGTTTTGTCCACATTTACACACTTGTTGCCTCATCCTTATGCAACTTTCAAATTTAAGTGCATCTTTATTAGCTATATTTTTAATATCATCCATTTCCAAAAAGTCATTACATAAGAAGAATTTGATATCATTCTTTTTTAATAAGATGTCATAACTTCTAATTATACCTTAATTGAGCTTAAACTCTTTTCATTTTTCGTTAGAAATCCAAGGTGCATGTTATTTATTACCAAATTTATCATGATGCTCTGCATAATTCATAATAATCTCCACCTCTTGACATAATGCAAATTGTTTAATTTAAAAGTTAAATAAACAACCTATATGTACAGTTTTCAAGAGTTACACCTCTCTTAGTTTTCAAAGCCTCTCACCATTCTTAAATTTAAAAATTACACCTAATGCCATAAACATGACTCACAATTCTAGAATCTATAGAACTTTAGGAACTTGATAAAACGAATTTACCAACCAAAATCCCAAACTCATAGTTGGACAAAGACACAGAATTGCCTTGCTTAACTATGAGTGATAATCCTAGCTTAATGTGGAGGAGGAGGCTAAAGAAATGCTTCAATCTTTAACCTTTGAAATGTGCATTTTGACAAGACCTCTTATGCACAGATTCGTCAACGTTAAAAGTAGGTTATTATGAAGGTGGGACGTACCCCTATAGTTTGGAAGTTAAGGCAGCACAATAAAGGGTTATGTCTTAACAACACAAGCTAAAGCTTGCACTAGTAGAAGAATAATAAGTTCAACATATCTTAATATATGTCCCCCATATTTTTCCTGTGGGCTAACACTCATTGACCTAACCTTAGAGTTGCCCTAATTCCATGTTCTAAGAGGCGGTTCACATGTGCCCTCACCCTCAGGAATCTTTTTACTCTCACGAGGTCACATGTGATATTTTACCCTCACCCTTGTGAGGGTCTCAAGGGCAAGATTCTAAATAAGCCTAGATTTAATTAATTCCCTCACCCTCATGAGGGCAAGAATATACCTTTTCTTATTACGTATCTCATTATGATAGGTTTAAATAAAGATTTTTAAATTATATTAATATAAATAGTAAAGATTTTTAATTTAATTTATTTTATATTAATATTATATATATATATATATATATATATATTATATATATATATGAGAAGCTTACAATTCTAATTTATATTTATTTTATTTTAAAAAAAATAATTATTAAATTTAAATTAATAACACGAGGGTAAACAGGTCACATGTGACCCTCACCCTCACCTTCACCCTCACGTGAGGGTGAGGGCACATGTGAACCTCTAAACCCCTAAGGTTAGGGTTTAGGACATGGAATTAGGGCAACTCTAAGGTTAGGTCAATCTTAAGGGTGTTTCTAGTTGAACTCACTGAAACACCCAATTAAGACGTGAAAAACGAGAGTAAAATTTTTTAAAAGGTAAGTGCTACATACACTTAATGTTTCTCAAGGTGTTTAATGACAATTAAACACCTAAGTGTATTAAATGGAACTGTTTTTCATTACATCTAATGCTTATCAACATAATTCGATAGGTAACCATAATTAATGTCCAAGTAAAACAAAGTCATAGTAAAACTATGACATAAAACTATTTCTTTGGCTTCATCATTAAAAGAACAAGAGATGATATTGATGGTATTAAAAAATATTTGTTCTTCCAAAAATCAATGTTAAATAATCCTAATACAATTACAGCTATGCAAAATTATAGCCATGTGGTTGCTAATCAAAATTATATAGCTATGTGATTGGCTATTGGGTGTCTATTATTCATGAATTCTAAGGGACATTTATTATATATATAATTCTACAACACCCTTTCTGACCAAGAAGCAAGTGGCAAAATGATGTGAACCACACATTAACAAGTGGGAACATAGAAACTGATGATGATGTCGAAGAGTTGGTCTTGCACTACATTGATAAAAAAGATCTGAAACTTAAGTCGAGTTTTGACTACTCCAACAATTTACAAAAGTTAATATTTTTCTAGTCACTCCAAACCCTTCATATAACCACCCTATATGAATGAGTGGGTCATTGACATGCTTGAAATCATCACTTGTTGCCTCATCCTTATGAAATCATCTTTATATCAAATATTCATATAGAATCTATAATCTAGAATATTCTTAAAAATTTTATATCGGCTTCAATAGGATAAATCCTGCTGAAGCCTTCTTGCCCTCCCTAGCTAACAACAAGATTAACCCCACCACATTCTTCTTACCCTTCAAGGCCATTGATGAGATTTGACGAGATTAATCATGCTGAATTTATCATGTCCTCTAGGGTAGTCGGTGCAATTTATTCCATTAAAACTTTATTGCCCTTATGAGTAGCTGACACAATTTATTATGCCAAAGCCTTATTGCCTTCATAGTAGCGGATGGGATGTATCCAACCAAAGCCTTGTTGCCCTCCAAAGCACTAGCATTACAATTTCTCCTAAGCAAATATAGAAAATTGAAATAACATAAATATCAAAATTAAAACTATATATATATATGTATATGGTTTGCTTGAAGCATTTTTAATTTTATAATATATTAAGACTCATTTAATCAAATCACTTACTCGTGGTGTACAATTCTAGGTACTTTCATCACTTTCTTATAACAATGGACTTTAAGTTACAACAATAAGAGTGCATCACATGTTTTTATTAAGATAAATAATATATTAATCTATTTAATTCATGAATACAAAAGTGTATTTATTAGGCATTTTAAAAATTGAAAAAGGCACAATAAATTATTTGCAGAATGACATGTAAATAATTTTATCATAATCTTTTAATTCCTTAAATTATCTCATAAATATACTTTTATATTTATGAATAAACACGAATAATATCTGGTTCATCTTGATAAAATCAACATAAATACATTATACACATATTTATAATTAATGTGACTTTCAACATATGCATTCCAAAGCGTGTTAACATAAAGTGAGAGATAATTTATAAGATTTAAACTATTTTACATGAAAAATGATTATTAAATATAAAGTGCATGTTACATTCATAAAGATTGAAAATAAAGCTCTCTTTAAACTAATGCTTACATATACAATTTTTAAATTATTTTAACATATTGTACTTGCTCATTGATCTTGTTAAGAATGTTGTTATTAAATTATTTACTTACTAGCATTTTGTGTTGCATGGGTTATACATATGTTTTAGATATATATATATATATATATATATCATAGCTTAAGTTCAATCTGGCCATCTATAGTTTCTAATCATAGATATGTTTCTTTTAAACTTAAATAAAATTTATAAAAATAACATTACTATCACGACCCGATACAGATGCAGGATACAGATACGGGTTACAGGATATGCCTATAGGATATACTTACAGATATGCATGCAGGATATTCCTACATGGTACCTATAGGATATGCCTATAGGATATACTACAAGATATGCCTAGAGGATAAGGGTCACTATTTTTAGCTCATGACTAGATTAGACTCATGACCAGATTAACTTGGAGTTATGAGTATAAAAGCTCCGACCTAATTGTTGTACAATCAGTTACTATCAACACCAGTCTTTCTACGATCAATCTTGTCTTGTTTTCTTGCTTTTGCCTTCTGCTTTGTCTTGTTTCCTGGTTCCTAGTTCCTGTCCTGCTCCCTGTCCTACTCCTTGTTCTGCTTCTAGTCAAGCTTCCTTGTTCTCGAATCCTGCTCACTTCTTTATTCCTGGATCGTGGCTTGACAGTTTGATAGTAACTGATTTCATAACTTTCTGATTTCCAGTACTTTTTTTCCTTGATTCTTCTCCTTCGTTTTCCTCCTCTTTTTTTTATAGATCATGGCCGATTTTGAACAATTTCAACGCGAGCACCAAATATTGCTTCATGAGCTGGCCACTTTCCAAGTGGTCACAAATCTGCAAGGTTCCACCAATGCGGCGCATGCAGCTGCTGATGCATCCTCCAAGACTGCTACAGGCTCTTCTCAAGCATCCGTGGTTTCCTCTCCATCGAAACTTCTTGGAGCCAAATATCAGCATGCCGAAAAGTTCAATGGCAATCATGCCGATTTCCAAGGGTTCCTGAATCAGATCAGGCTTTTGATTCATGCAACCACGCCACTACTGATGATGCACAAAAGGTTGGCCTTTTGGCATCCCTATTAGTTGGATCTCCACGGGCTTGGGTTGCCCCTTTGCTAAGCGTGACGACTCATTGATGGAAGACTTTGGAAGGTTGTGGCTGCCTTTGAAGCTTGCTTTGGAATCCCGATAAGTACCGTTCCGCATGCACGAAGTTACGAAAGCTCACAAGGATCTCGACCAGCTTCCGTCTATGCATCCGAATTTTAGCAACTTTGCACGAACATTCATGGGACGAGACTGCATTGATTGAACACTTCCATTTTGGGTTGAGGGATGACGTGAAGGACCTTCTCCTTATGTTACCGGATGCCCAAACATTAGCGGAGATCATGCAACAGCCATTCGCTGCGACAACCGCTTGTTCGAGCATTGTCAGGAAAAAATCCCGTCAGTAGTTCCTGCAAACCAATCCTGCAGCTGTGGTACATACTCCTACGACACCTTCTGGAGTAGTTCCTATGGAGGTTGAGAAATACAAGCGTGGCTCACTTTCCGTGCTGAGAAGCAACGTCCGCAGTGAAATCTATGTTTGTATTGTGGTGAAGCAGGACACAAGGCGGCGGAATGTCCTATTAAAGCCAGGAAGTTCAAGACGCTGAAGTTGAAGCTGAAGTTCAGTCGGAAAACTTCAATGTTCACTTCGTCTAGGAGCCACGAAGTTGGATGTAGGTGCAGGCTCCATTGGTGCTGCTCATACCATTTCATCACTCAAGTTTCCTGTACACATTCATCTCAATAATCGAGAGCTCAAGGAGTTTGCCCTGTTAGACATTGGTGCAAATGCATGCTTCATGGATGACACTTTTGCAACTCAACATGGCATTCCGGTGGTGAAGTTGAAGCGTGCAGTTCTGTAGAGGTGGCCAATGGTCGTTTGATTGCTTCTGGCGCAGTTACCTATGCTACCAAACCTCTCTCTTGCAGTCATGGCGCATTCAACTGTTCGATTTCCTTCAACTTGATCAAGACTCATGCCATGGTTCGTTGTTGCAAATCCTCAAATCGACTGGAGGTCTAGGACGCTCACGTTTTTCTCTCCGGCAACCAGAATCAATCCTGTAATTAATATGTAATTATTAGAGGAGTAACAAACAAACATAATGATCCACATTTATGCTAATTTAGCCACTTGTGGCCCTATTTTGTAGAATTTTTGGTACTTGGACAGTGGAGTCAAACCACATAACACATTCATAACTGATTTTTTGTTCTATGTTTATCAAACTTTTCATAGAAGGTTGGTATGTTGATGGTGATGCACTCAACATCGTTGGAAAGGGATCTATAATATGTTCAATCCTAAAAACCGAATTAAACACAATATTATATCTTCCAAGAGTCTTATGTATGTAAGTAAGCGTGTAGATACTGGTTTTTATGTGGGTTTTGACATGAACATGCAGATCGTAAGGTTTTGGATCAGACCATTGTTATTGCTCTTAGATATGGTGAATTTTATAGATTGGAACATTGTCCCTGCATTTTGTGTTACTTACTCAAAATTCTACATCACAGTTAGGTAAGCTTTGGCATCTTCATTTTGGTCATGCCAATTTACCTCATATCAAAACAATTTCATCTTTGATATTAGGTTGATTTGCCTACATTTATTGTTAGACCTTAGCATGCAATGGGTGTGCATTAGAAAAAATAGCTAAGAAACCACTTCTTAAGTTAGCTAGCACAAGAGTTATAGCCATTTTAAAACTCATTCATGTAGATATTTCACATGCTAAGTTCACGTCTATTAGTGGAAAGTTGATTGCTGCTGATTATTTTAGGTATACATTTATATTGTTTATGCATGCAAAGTCAAATGCACTATGTTTCTTCATAGATTGGCTGAATGCTTATTATGAATTAAGAATTCATGAGTGATCAATTTGTGTTTTTTTTTTAATTTAATAATAGACAATACTATGTATTATATGATAATGGTTAGAATGATGTTGTTGAGAGAAACAAAGTCTATCAAAACTTTAGCTAAATGAATGATGTTTGATAAGAATATTTCTTCTTATTTTTGGCATGATGCTATAGCTAATGCTATGTATCTTCAAAATAAGCTTTCAACCAAGGCATTGACAAATAGAACACATAATGAGACATGACATGTGAGAGGCCATGCATGAGACATCTAAGAGTGTTTGGAAGCCTTGGGTTTGCTCACCAATCTGAATAAAGGCAAGGGGGGTGAGAGAGGAATGATGTGGGATGATGGGCTATGATGATCCTGTGAAAGACGGTTACAGAGGATGATCTCCTGGCAAAAGAAGGTTTTTTAAGGAGATCAACAATCTTTTATGAAAGTCAAGTTTGTCATAGTTTTTATTATGACTTGACCCTTTACTTTGGGGTTTGACTGCTTGTTACCTATCAAATGTGTGATGAACCTAGTTTAGTGAGAAATAGCCTGCTTAGTGCACGTAGGTGTTTAGGGGTAGTCCAACTAGATGTCACTAGGTACCTCAAGAAACTTTAGGCGAAAGGTAGTACTTATCTTTTAAAAAATTTCCCCCGGTTTAACGTTACAAAATAGGTTTTTGTTAAAATATAACTTGTCAAAAAAAAGGGTTAGGGACACCCCTAGGGTTAACCTAACCCCACCCCCAGGGGTTAGGTTTAGGGTTAGGTTAGGACATCTCAATTTCATTAAGGGCTGCATTTCCATGCCAACCCACTTATTCAATTAGGAAAACATGGGGGCTCCATCACATAATTAAGGTAGAGTGTAGGTAGTGAAGCTTCATGAGTTCAAAGGAGAGCTCGTTAACTTCCTACCGATGTAAGCTAAGCTTGTGTCTTCAAAGTGTAACCCTCTGTTGTGCCACCCAAACTTCCACACGATAGGGGTACGTCACACCTTTAGGTTAGACTATCTTTATCATTGGTAGGATCTTGCTTTGTGATCGGGTACGTCACTTCCAAGGAGTTGTTCAAATTCCTTGGTCTGAAAACATGCTTGCAAGTTCAAAAAGCATTACTCGATTCACGTTCCACAAAACTAGTGGTTGAGGCCTTGCTCCAGCCGCCTCAACCAAATCAAGTTAGGAACGATACCTATAATTTGGTTGGTCCACGTATCCTGATTCACAAGGTGAGCCTCGTTTGTGGACTTGGTCAGCTAGAGGCTTAAATTGTTAAGGATTAAGTTCGGTTACTTTACCAAATTCTATGGAGTTTCCAAAGAGGGGATTCTAGGGTTGGCACATGGCAAGCCGCCTTTGTGGCATAAAGTAAAAACTCTGTCAAGTTAACTCTCAACCAACTTAACAAAATAAACGTGACTCATAATCTGATGGTTCACAATCAGACACCTTAGAAGAGCATCATTACACAACAACAACAACAAGTTGACCCAAACCCCTTGCATCTTCACCACTAGGATTACACCATGGAGCTTGCACATCTACAATTGCTTGCACAAATGTCTACCAAGAGAGCTTGGAAACCCACCAAGAAGTACTTACAATATATACATGCTAGTAGTGCACAATTTGTTAATGAGTCAACCGCACTCATCATGGATTAATAATTTTGACTTAGACTATAGTTTAAATCACTAAATCAACCATAGTGATTTATATTAATAAACTTTAAATTAACTTATATAATAATTATTTTAAATTAAATCAAATATATTTTTTATATTTTTTAATTTTATAAATACCTTTGTAATTTATTCATTATTAAAAATTAAGGTTTACTATTCATGAATAGTAAAAATTATGGTTTAAACTAAAAAAGTTACATTCACTTGAGCAAGCAATGCATAGCCCTTACTAAGTGATTACAAGCCATGAAAGACAAGATTGTTGCACAAATGGCCACTCATTCATGGATTTTTACAAAACTCCATGTTAGTAAGAGAATGATACCTTGTAAGTGGGTCTTCAAGATGAAATACAAGAGATTTTATGGTTTAAAGCTATATTAGTTGTTAAGGGGTGTGATCAAGAGAGAGGGAATCGACTTTTTAAGGTTTTATCATCTATTGTCAAGCTTGCTTGTGTTAGGGTTCTTTTGGCACTTGTTGCAAAGCTATATCTTAACATACACCAAATAGATATCAAGAATGATTTTCTACACATTTATTAAGAAGTCTACATATAGCAATCCCTTATTTCCAATTCGAACGGAAGATTAACGACTCATTATTAATTGTAAGATTGGAAGATTAAGCTAATTTGCATTTCTACGACAAATCTTCCCGTTGATATCCTTTAAAGTAAATCCATAAGACTAATATTCTTAAGCACGGAGATGCCCTTAGACTCATGGAGAGAACATCTACTTAGTACCACCAAAGGTCTTGTTGCCTATCATGTTCATTCACTTCTACATACATGAAAGTGTTATTTTCTTCATCTCACTCTTAATATTAATATTTGATTTTTATTGAATATAAACAACTTCGTTTTGTGTGTTCAAGAGGAGTATTAGGCATGAATGAATGCTTATTGTCTTAGTTAGGGGAGAAGTTTTGGGGAGTAATGGTTATTTCTCTTAGGGAGAGACCTTACATGTTCTCCATGTGAAAGAGAAGTTGTGAGGAGCACTAATTATTTATTTAGGGAAAAATTTATATGCTCATGGCATAATGAACATAACAAAGGGATTGTTTGTGTTAAGGGGGAGTGTTTAGTGAAGAAGACAACGTTAAAATATACTTATAATAACTTTATAAGGGTCCAAGGGAGTAAACTAATGGCGTTTAGTATATGGTTCAAAGATATACATACACGCACTAGAACATAGACATGTAGGGTTTTGTTATTTATTAATACAAATTCACTTTCACTCTAACATGTTCAACCAAGGTGTCTTTCACAAAAGAACTTGACATTGTACAACCTTTTGATCCTTGTTGAGATTGTTATGAAGTCGCTGTTTCTTTCAACGAAGATGAAGGGTTGTTGGTGCTGAAGGTGACTTATTAAGCACATAAACACCCTTATTACATAATCAAAATTTATAAATCACATAATAATTTACACTATGACATAACATTTCCCTCTTAAAATCAAAATCATGTGAACATTTCATTTTCTAATGCGAAACATTATCTAAAGAGATATACGTATCATATGTATGATTATGCCCAGCTCTCTCTCAACTTTACATAACACACGCATACCCATACATGATATAATGCATATAAAATAGACTGTCAAATTGTTTCTTGTTTATATATATTCTGTATGTCACCCGCAGAACACGGCAGATAATGTGTGCGTGTGTGTGTGTGTGCGCGTGCGTGCGGCAAATGATGCTAAATACACAAGCCAATCACAGAAGAATCTGTATATACATAGAAAGGATGTAATTACATTAAGGCATATGTAAATGCATATATATCATAACGCACTGTCGCCAAGGCCTTCCTATCCTCTTCCGTGTTGATGTGTTCCTTCTAGAGCTTTCACTATTATTGTAATAATATATATATTACTTAGAAGACTCCCAATTTCCCAAAACCAGTATATATAGTTGTTCTCCTGCTTGAAGCCAATTAACAAGCTCCTCTTAACCAAATTCGGAAACAAAATCCCACGACAGGCCCCAATCTGCAAGTTAATTGATTACACAGATACAGACACACACACACGTGTATATGTATATTAAAATGTATATTCACGTAAGCCCTTGTTGCTCACCTCTGAGCTCTTTTAATTAATATCCTTTAAAAACATAAGAGAGAAATGTCATTAGAAGAGAAAGTTTGTACTAGGCCACACACACACTCATGATGCATTCATGTCTAATCTTTCCAAAGTCCCTGGTTCCAGTACCAGTGTAGCAGTAACTCCGTCTCCATCTGCAGAAGGAAACAAGTATACCTTCCCATCATGAAGATCATGTTTCCAAATGTAGCACCGACCGGCTTCCCAAAACCAAAAGTCGGATTTCATACACAGGGTGCCGAATAGAACCCACAGCCTGCATGAAAGGCCTGCTGTCCGATACACGGGGTTCGGGATTTTCAAGCATCCATTTAATGAAAGCGACGCCTTTCTCAGCGATATCCTCGTCAAACCCACGAATCCCATCTTGAAGTAGACCCGCAGCATAAGATATCCCGCCTTGTTTGAGGTTCCCGACTGTTGTGGAGGCCACAAAAGCAGCGCAAGCATTTCCAAAGTATGCCTTGGGTATGGACTTGATTCTTCCTCTGCAGTTTACAAGTACAATGAACCTGGATATGTTACTTTCAGGAAGCCCTTTGGCTAGCGTTGCCTTCTGCCAGAAGTAGGCACACACAACAACGAATGTGCTGAATCCCATACCTGAGAGATTGAGATTTGTATACACACAGTATATATTCAAGTCTGCAGGTACTCAAGCGGGCAATATATAATTGATGGTATAACGCATGTGGTGTATACTGCATAACTCACACAACACGCATACACACACGTACCTGCATCTGACTTGAGTTTCTCGATGGTCTCAGTATCAAGTTTAAACGGCTTGGTGACTAGCTTCTCTGGCTTCTTGTCATCATTGTCAAACAGGGCCGACTTCCCGCTCTCATTCAACATTCCAATACGCCTTCCCACCTGTTTAATCTCCTCCACACTCACTGCCGGTGGTTCGTAGTTATACGAGATCTCTGGGAGCATGCTAACATGTCCTCTTCTCGCAAACTCAGCCCAGGAGGTTATGAAATGCCACGCAGAGACCCCATCCACTACCTGGTGACTGAATCCCACCCCAATGCTTATACCACCACATGCAAACTTCGTCACCTATGGTAAACATACATTTTTATAATTAAGAACATAAACTTTGATATATAACTTGCTTAAATACGATAAAAGTAAGATTGGGTTAAGTTTTACATAAGCTACAGCATGTTTTACAAGCAAGTAGACTAAGAATGTTTATATATGCATTAGGTTTAATGTGCCCTGTGACCGTGAGAAACGTGTGTTCTTCGTCTGTCAAAAGTTTCTATTTTTTAAAATATGTATGCCTGTATGTTATATATGGTACATATATATTGCACCTGAGTGAAGAGCAAGGGATACTGAGATGTCCAAGGAAACTTTGGGGGAGGATTTCCCAAGTCACAGAGGGAGTCACAGAAATCCGAGGGCTGAAACCCTTCGAGATCTTTGAGATTCATGTTGGTTTCCGCTTGGTTAAATCTGACATTCAGATCTCCGCTGCAGTCTATCTCCAGACTTCCTTTGCTCAGTCGTCCTGCTAATGGGTAGAATATTACAAGTACTTCTGCAAGGCTCTGCCTGAGGAGCCCGACCACGTCTGTGTCGGAGTGTGGGTATAGAAGAGCATCCTCTTCTGATATGGGACGTATTGCATACACAGATCGAATGGAGTCAGCTTCATCTTCTTTAACCCACCATTATGAATTTCTTTTGCAGGAGCCAGAGCTCACTTGACACTATCTTCACCGCATTCTTCATAATGTCCACTCTGAATAGGAGTTAATTGGATCTTTCAACACACAGAATGTACCTTGGGTGTGAACAATGTCAACAAGAAACTTACCAAATGTTGTGTTCTTCTCACCATTACTTATAATATTAAATAAATAAAAATAAATAAATAAATAAATATTTCTAATATATATATTAGTCGGCACTCAGCCAGGGAAATGTACCCCCTTGGTCTGCGACATCACGTGAATGTTTAGGGGTAACAGTTGCCCTAATTATAAATAAATAAAAACATTTGCTTAAATGCTAATTTAATAAAATTGTTTATTTTCTTGTTTGAATTATTTAAACCTTCTTTATTTTTGTAGTTTAATCCTTCGTAATGTACTGATAAATTTATGATTACAATTTGACATGAAAATAAGTTTATATTGAAATTACCGTGTATTCAAATATTTCAGGTGATCAAAAGTGCATGAAAAGTATTATATTAAAACTTACAAGCTTGCATAGCAAAATACATTATAAATTTTTACATGATTATTTTTTATTAATGCATTCAATGCTAAGTGTTTAACTTGTGTTTAAAACATTAATTTAATTATTTATATTAAATAGTTAAAATTAATTTAAATACTGATTTTGATTTTCAATATAAATTTAATAATTTAATTAATCAGACTTAGCCATGTAAAATATTCAATATTTTAACATTTTAAAAACATATAATTAAGATATTATGTTTAAAATTAAAATAAATAATTATTTTATAAAACATTAAAATTTAAATTTTAAATTCATATTATAAATTTAGTATTTTAATTAATCTTTAGCTGAGTAAGAAAATAAATTTTACATTTTGAAAATATAAAATTTAGCCAATATTAATTTGTATTTACAATATTTATACTTAATCTTTTAAATTTGATTTTATAATGTAAAGCTAACAATTTATTTAATCATATTTAGTTTTAATAATTTTATTTAAGAAATATAAAACTAGATTGCATCACTAATAATTATTTATCTTTTGATTAGGAAATCAAAATATATAAAATATTAACTAAAACATTTTACACCTCTTTAAATATATAATAACTTTAATAATTTGTTGTTAGTGAAAATTTTAATTATAAATTTTAAAGAGCTTATGAAGTACAGTAGCGATCCGGGAAAATTTTAAATAAAAAGATATTAGTAGAAAAAAGAGGAAGCTACTGCACACATTAATAAATTTATTTAAGGAAAGCATAAGGTAAACTTTCCATAGTAAGATTCCTTAACCCTAAACCCTAAACCCTATGGAAAATGAGATTAATTCTATTTGATTACTCTTTATAAATAAAACTTCAAATTTATTTGTGATAAAAACATTTAAAAACAATTTCTAAACATAACTACATGAATACAAACTTATGTATTAAAAACTTTTATGAAAACATTAATACTTGAACATTATTAATTTATACATAGTACATCTACACGCATATATATGAAAAGTACATTTACTTGCATAGATATATTGATATATATATATATATATATATATCACCTTACACACTTAAAAAATCTATATTTAGGGTTTTGCCTCCATTTTATAAAAATAGATTTATTTATGGTAAATTTTAAGAGTTGTCTTACTTCTGATAATTATTTAAAACTCATGGAAATATGTGTTGATTTTAGTAATTTTAATACGAACGGTCAATTTTGATTAAAAAAAAAAAAGGGCATAAATATATCTGTTTAAACATTATATTTATTATCTAATTAGATAAAGTTACTCACCAAACTGGTTACAAAGAACTAACTAACAACTGAGATGGATATTCAACTTTATCCATATGCACTTTTATATATATACATGTACATAAGGATACATACATACATAATTCATTCACCTTTGAACTTGTACAAGTTTTAGAAGTCTAACTTTCTTGAAAAGTAAATTAAGTTTATTCTTACAACAAGAATATTTAAGAATATCTTTATATATTTTTATATAGTTAATTAGATTTGCAGAGGGACCATTACAGCCAGTCTGTATTGATCATGCATACATCACTATATATGTGTGTGTATCTTGAATATTCTCTAAGTCCTATCATAGTAAAAACATTTCGAATGTTATTCCACATATACATAATGTACATATGTATATGTAAACCACATGGGGAAATTAATGGTGAAAGATTCTGCCACGTTAGCAAAATCGGATGTGTCATGTTCTGATTGGACATCGTTTTCCAGATGAACCAATTGCGAATGACCATTACTCTCTCTCGCACGCACACGCACACACCAATGTTACCTTTGACAGTCGATAAAGGTTGCTGCAAGAAGAGAGCCGTTGTTTACTACTTAGTTGACCTTGTATTATTACAGAATATACGAAGTATAGGATGTAATGAGATTTATTCATTTCCTAGAGGGTTTTATTCAAATATAAATACAGACTTTGATCTTTAGATGAGATGCAGGTACATAGGAAATAAAGGAGAATACGACGTATGGATCCTAGGGGATTCTTGGTAGGTGTTATAAAACGCTCGAATTGACTGTCTACTATCTAGAAGGAAGAAAGCATATACCTCTCGTAATACCTGAATATGTGCTCAAGTGTGTGTGTGTGTGTGTGTGTGTGTGTGGAGAGAGAGAGAGAGAGAGAGTCGTGAACGATGTGTATATATATATATAAGTTTTACCATACAAATCCAAGCTTGAAAAGCGCTGAGTTTAAGTGCATTAAACTCCTTGGTAGCCAGTATCTTCCTTCACTAAACTCTCCTTCTTCATCAGAGCACCGTATGAAGATTGGGAGTGTATTAAACTGCTAGAACTGCAGGATTGTCTTCTATACGGAGATCCCTTCGAGTCCTTATGAAAATTGCAATGATATTTTATGAAATATTGATCATAATACCATGGGAAGTATATTTTTTGAAATTATTAATCTAAAAGCATTGTGAAAGTGAGAATATATATATAATAATAATAGCAGGCTGTAGTATATACATAAATTATATTGCTATTTATAGTTTTTAAATTTAATATGTAAGTGTGTGCTATGGCATATACAACGTATATACCAATCAACGTTCAAAGTATATGTTATTCTTAGTTAGGATTCTCTAAATAAATTTTTATTCACTAGAAAGCTTATATTCTTAATTACTATAATACACACTTATGTATATTTATTACATGGATAAATATATACACTACGGAACGGATCTCTCTCTAGTTTATATGATATACAAAAATTTTATATTATTTAATTATGTCAAATATTATTTATTTATTTAATATATTCTGGAAAAAAAAACCTTATCTAACTTTCATATAAAATATACAGAGTCAGATTGGTTGCCCGATGTATAATATATATTATATTTTTATTCCTATGCAATAAAACCTATTTAAATTAATACTATATAATTAATAACCTGCCCAGTCTCTAATTTAAACAGGTTCTACTGTGTTTGGAATACTATATGTATAAAATATTCATTTATTCTTTTTCTTATATATAATAAATATTATTTAGCAGAGAATATGTTGAAATATTTATTATTTTTTTCCAAAATAATAAATGTCATAGATAAGATTGGTAGAGAATATGGTTTTCACCGAGAGAGACGTAAAGGTTTAAAAATGTTAAAACAACATTTTCATTTGAAGAAGTCAAATTAATTATATTCCAAAATATAAGATCATTACTTAAATAATAATAATAGTTACAGTGTACCTAAATATGCATTACCTCAGAAGTCTGTTGAATTTATATGAGTTAAATAATTAATATCCTAGCATTCTAATAAATATTCTAATATTCTTAATATTCAAAATTGTGTTAAAATAGTAATTAATATATTTTATATTTAAATTTAATTAACGGTTTTTATTGTAATCTAGTTAGCGTTTTATGTCTACGATCGGCCGTTCATTATATAGTTATATTAAGTTAAGAGGTTTATTAAATTAACCTAGAATGCAGAATTATAGGATTACATTATATACAAAACGTTTCTCTCTGAAGCTTACTTTTTTGTTTTTAAATCGTAAAGCTCACTTGCATGTATATATTTGTATGCAGTAACATGCATCAAATATAAATATATCCATTATTAAGAATATTCTTATTATTTATGTAAATCCCAAATGGGTATAGGTGTGTGTGCAAGAGATAAAATAAAAAAAATCACAGTACATATGCAAGCAAACTGTGTGAGTATATAAAAACTTTTCATTTAAAAGAATATTACAAAATAAGTAGAATGTGCGTTCAAAGCTTTACTCATTAAAGGCATTTATTAGTTTATACATAATACATCTATAGACAGGCATGTGTATGAGAAATACATTCGCCTGCATAGCTAATTGATATATTTTAATAATTAGTTGTTATAAAATAATAATTTTATTTTTCATTTTATATGTTTATGCACTTTTGAATATAAATATAGACTTAATTATATTAGTAAGATATTTGATAACGATTACTATATAAAAATATACAATTACATTACAACATATTGCTCATTGTATTAATATATTTATATTTTATTAGAAAATAGCCTGGTCTTTATAAGATAAATTTTTATGAATTAAACGAACAGATTTGCTTAAAAATGTACTGTGGCAAAACAAAGATTCTATATTATAGTTCAAAAAATTCATAATAATTAAATAGAGATGACATTTTATAAAAAAAATTGCATCATTTTTGTTTTTTATATAATTTTAATTTAATGATATCAGAGGGACGAAATTATTAAAATCTAATCTTAAAGCATTTTAATTAAAAATGCGGACCACGTGGCCATAGCTGCGGCACAAAGCGCGCGGATGTCGTCCATTTGGACGGTACGAAATGGAATTTTGGGAATTGAGCACGCAGAAATCTGCAGGAGAAGATACATGTGAGTATTTTGCACACACCTATCTTCCTCTTCTTCACACAGTCGGACCTCAGGTCTGTGTGCGCGCGCGCGCGTGCGTGTAGGTGGGTGCATGTTAATGTGTGTGTGTGTTTAAATGTGAAGAATATAAATATAAATATTATTTATAAACGGTATTATTAAAATACACACGTGCACACACACACTGACAAAAGATCTTTTAATCTCTCCATGACATATATTCCACTGTAAACGCATTATATATATTGCCTTTGTTGTGTTATACATTTATGTAATCATAAGATTGTACTCATGTCAGCAGAGATAGAGATTCCAATTGCATAATATATATTGTGCATGTTAAATATGATATATATAATTTGCATAAGATTATTACTCCATCTGTAAAATAGAAATTACTAGTATTACACCTATAATTTTTACATGGTAAATATAGTATACATGTATATTATAATCAGTATATCGTGATGTTAATAATTTTATAATCGTACATTTGTGTGTGTATATGCCTCCCACCCATAAAGTTACTAAACTATTATTGCTTGTATATATGTAAAATATGTATTGTACATATTTTACATCTATACATACATCTACATGTGTTCCATGTGTGTGTATGCGAAGTTTAAGTATATATTGCATAATTTCCAATATGACACAATTATGTAGTAAGTTATCAAACTATTAGTATATATTTAAAAATTATATACATATATATGTGCGTGCTTACATACATATTGCAGTAAGAAACTTCATAATATACACAATGTGTAATATTCGATCATATATACTAGGTTTATTTTCTGTTATAACTATTTTTATAAAATGAATATCTCAGGAATATGAACGAGTTTGTGATGACAGCAGGCATGGGGAGGAGACACCAAAATAGTTGCCGGATGTACGTATAATATACACCTTTGTACACGTATATATATCATACAAGTAGACGATCGTACATGTAACTCATTGGCATACCATGGCCATATACATATAAAACCACATGAATATGTTTTTTTAAACTCATAAAAACAGTACCTCATATTCTAGATTTGCACAGGAAAGTCAATAAACATAGTACATACACATGTATATTGTACATAAATATACACACATGTATATGTGTGCTTATGTGGAATCGTACGAGTATATGCAAATACAAGTACGCTCTCTCATACATGCATAGACGTGATCAGACAGGAACCACAAACATGTTGCATATGCACGCGCGTGTATATATAACTTATATATTTGTATGTATTACTGATGATTAAAAATAAGGGCTTTTTACCATTGAAGCCTTCTGAAATTCAAAAATAAAACGGAAGAAGATTAAAGCAATAATAACTCTTTATTACCAGCGTGTATCCAATCGGGTTCCGTCCCGGTTAGAGCCGATCGCAAATATATACACATGCATTAATATACACACATACATACATATATACATACGTACACATATATGTGTGTGTGTGTAGGTTCAATACAAAATACATATACACACAAATAGCTGAGCAACTCGACTTGAACTAATTATAAGTTTAAGGAAAAATTACGTTTATACCTCTGAAATTTATCATATTTACATATATATCTCTTGAAGTTTTATATTTTACATATATATCTCTCTAAAAGTTTTAAATTTTTTATATACCCTTGAAAAACTTCAATTGTAATATTTTAATTTTAAAATAATAATATTAACTAAAAATATATTTTTAATTTATAATTTATTGCAAATGAAATAATTAAAATTTATTAAGTGTTAAATGTTAAAAAATTGTTATAATAAAAAATAAAATATTTTTAAAATAATTACATTATATTGTGATATATATATTTAATAGGTTGTATTTTAGACCTAAATATAATAAAATACAAATTAATTATAAAATTTTATTATTTTTTTAAAAATGTTTTTTTAATTTTTAATTTTAAATTAAAGTTTTAAGGATATATATGTAAATATAAAACTTCTAGGGTACGTACATACGTAATATGATAAATTTTAAAAATATAAATGTAATTTTCCCTTATAAGTTTAATATCCCGTACATACAAGATTAAAATATTAATAACTAAGCAAATGTTAGGTTCATATTTTCATAGATATATATTGCAATATATATAATCATCATGTATATAATTACATTAAAGTATATCTAAATGAGCATATAGAAAGCTGTGTGTGTGTGTGTTTATATAATAATTAACTGATATACTCCGTCGTGTTGATGTTGTGGAAGAGGAGCTTGTTAATTATATATATATATATAGATAGATTTGGGAGTCTTATAAGTATATATATTGTTATTATTAAATATTATATATATTTTGTGTGTAAGTGCGTGTGTAACTCATTGGTTTTGAAGCCTGTTAAAGATCCAAAAGGGATGACTTCAATAATAGTGAAAACTCTAGAAGAAACACATCGTCTCAACAGGATGGAGGCCTTGGCGCCAGTACGTTATAATATATATGTATATATACGAATATATGTAAATTAAAATGTATATACACGTATATGTATCGTGTACATGTACATACACAAAGTATCTGGTTTTCTACCCTCTTGGGATTGTTCACAAGATTGGTTATTTCCACAATGTGCAGCTGTGGTAAGTATCAACGAGTGTGTGTATATTCATTTGCATGTCACGCAGTTCATCATGGAGGAGCTGTTACAACTGCTGCCGGTCTTAAAGCTGCAGTATGTGGTTATATTGGTAAATATAACTAAATATTTCAAGTGGTTGTGTGTGTGTGTGTGTGAGCGAGAGAGAAAGAGAGTGAGATCAGATCTGTAAATCACAACAGCGTACAAATTAATACTGTTGGAATCAAAGAATTATATTAATTAAATTTATTATTAATTTACATAGATTAATTAAATTTAAAAAATAAAGTTAAGACCAAATAATTATATTAATTTAAATATTAATTTTAAATAGTATTATTCTATTGTATATCCATTAACTGAGAGCTTTGAGGCCTTATAACAAATTAAATTTTTGAACTTTACAATTTGGGCAATGCTAATAGTGTATGATATTATAATATCTATGTGTTATTCCAATGGTACATATATACGCACACTAGATTTAGCATAAGCTTGATTATAAAGATTCAGGAACAACACATACATGCTACGATCTTTTAGTATACCCTGCAACTATATAGTCGCAAATTTGACCAAGAATTTAGATTATGAAATTACAAATGTGGAAAAATATAAAGAAAATAAACATTCCTTCTATGGCTTACTTCTTTCTTACTCACAAACAAGACTTCTATTTTCTGTTATTTCACTATTATTTAAGAAAAATTTAAGATGTTTGATTATTATAACATAGAAAAAAATCTTAATACATATTGAAAATTCGTTGTGAATTTCTTGTGTCCAACTATGTAATGTTTAAAATTAAATATTACATCTATGTAATTGTTTAAAAACGCTCGTACACATATAAATATATATTACTAACATAAGGAATTATAATTAAATTTTATGTATCACAATACACACTTAAAAGAACTCTAAAAAGAAACTCTTAAGACTTAAGATAAATAATTAATTTTTCTTTAATTTCTTATACATATTCTAAAAAATGGTTATTTATGTAAGTGTTCATGTTTCTCATTTTATTTTTCTTTTTAATATTTGTCTTTACAAAATATTTCATCTTTACTATCTTCTTTTTCTACTTATAAGCGGAGGAGGAAATAGATTTAATAACAAATCAAATGTAATTATCTCAACCCTTAAAAAATAAATAATATAAATTTAAATAAAAATTATGTGTTCAATCACTCAGGTTTATTAAAAATTCATAATAATTATACAAGATGTGCAGTTAATCATTTTTAATGTGAGGTCTTTAAAAAATCTCAAACAATTTTGTTATAACATTTGAATAAACATTATGTATTTAAATAATAATAATTAAAAATATATTATTCACTGTTGTAAATACGGGAGCTCCTAATGAATTAATATTAGTAAAATAATCTCCATAAATAAATTTATTTTACAATATGAACATATCATACCTATTAAACATATGGAATAAGTTATATGGAAAGTGTTTATGATCAATATAAAATAATTGTGAATAAGAATATATTTGTAAAAAAAAATTTAAATAAACTTTTTCATGCTTAATTCTAACAAATCCATCCTTAATAATAAAATTGTGAATAAATACTACATTTAATTAATATTAAATACAACTATTGAAACTTGATATGCATTATTTTCAATTACATTTAATAAAGAAAATAGAAATAAGTTGCATATTGTTATCAAATTTTAAACAATGTAGAGCAATTATTAAATTTGTCAAAGATATTTACATATAAAATCTTTTAATATCAAAAAAAATAAATATTACTATTTATTCTTAATTATTAAAAATTAAATTATTCTTCCAAGTAGCACTTTTTTCTTCTATTGAATGATATTATATGCTTATTTAAATTTGAAATATGAATCTAATCTATTTTATTATTTATAATAAATGTAAATCCTTAAGAAATATTAAGATTATCTAATGCCAATTTTTATTTCAATTCTTATCATTTCATTAAAACTAAACGTAAAACCCTGGATTTTCAGGAATTAGATTTCACACGTGACTGTACATGCCACATCAATAACTAGTACGAGCTCACTATGTAATATTATATAAGTGAAAATATAAATAATTAAAATTTTTTATTTAAACTTATTTTTTAATATTCTTTTAAATAAAAAGTTTTTCAGTTTGCTTGCATATGTATTATGATTTTTTTTATTTTATCTCTTGCACACACACCCGCGATTTACATAAATAATAAGAATATTCTGAATAACGGATATGTTACTGCATATAAATATATACATGCAAGTAAGCTTTATGGTTTGAAAACAAAAAAGTAAACTTAAAAGACAACGTTTTGTATGTAATGTAATCCTACAATTCTGCATTCTAGGTTAATTTAATAAACCTCTTAACTTAATATATTTTTTTAACCCCACGTTAGAAAGCACAAAGTAATAAAGAATAGGCCTTCTTTATTAGTTTTGCGCATGGAATAAATTATTATTTGGATTAATAGAATTGACCTCTCATATATGCAATTATAAAGTTATTATACTTAACTTCACTCCATACTAACTTCATTGCCGCTCGTACTTAAGTAAATCATCAAGTTAACATAGTAAGTTAACCCTGATAAAAAGTGACCCATTTTGATTTTGATTTTGAAATTTTGAATTACACACACTGTTTATATTTTATAGCTAGTGAATTTATATATATTTTATAGCTCGTAAATATATTTTATGTTGTATGTATGTATGTGTTTAACGTATTTATAGCTCGTGAGTTTATTTTTATGTTGTATGTTTTAAAATATTGATCCGCCTCATATCACAAACATAAAACGTAAACTAAGTTATTGTTCTACCACCACAGTAAGAATTGATATTGTCTATCACATTAAGAACCATACGATCACAAACGCTAACTAGATTACAATAAAAAACCTTATTAGATTTGTAATTTAATGTGTACTTGGGGTTGTATCCATATATAATTACATTAAAGTAGAGCATTGTGTGTGTTTATATAATAAATTAACTGATATACTTACAGATTGGGCATCGTGTTGATGTTGTGGGAGAGGAGCTTGTTGATTAATTATATATATATTGGTTTTGGGAATCTTGTAAGTATATATATTATATATTGTTATTATTAAATATATATATATATATATATATATATATATATATATATATATATATATTATAATATATATATATATATATATATATATATATATATATATATTTGTGTAAGTGCGTGTGTAACTCATTGGTTTTGAAGCCTGTTGAAGATTCAAAACGGATGACTTCAATAATAGTGAAAGCTCTAGAAGAAACAACAGGACAGTACGTTATAATTATATGTATATTAAAATGTATATACACGTATATGTATCGTGTACATGTACGTACACAAACTATCTGGTTTCTACAGTAAAGAACCCTCTTGGGATTGTTCACAAGATTGGTTATTTCCACAATGTGCAGCTGTGGTAAGTACAACGTGTGTGTATTCATTTTGCATGTCACGCAGTTCATCATGGAGGAGCTGGTACAACTGCTGTCGGTCTTAAAGCTGCGGAATGTGATTATATTGGTAAATATAATTAAATATTTCAAGTGGTGTGTGTTTGTGTGTGTGTGTGTGTGAGAGAGAGAGAGAGAGAGAGAGAGTGTGTGTAAGAGAAAGTCATAACAGCATATATTGGAATATATAGCAGAAACATGTTTAAATTAATATTGTTGGAACCAAAGAATTATATTAATTTAGATAAATTATTAATTTAGATAAGTTAATTAAATTTAAAAATTAAAGTTAGAACCAAATAATTATATTAATTTAAACATGTTATTAATTTAAATAATATTATTCTATTGTATATTTATTAATTGAGAGCTTTAAAGCCTTATAACAAATTAAATTTGTAAACTTTACAATTTGGGCAATGCTAATTGCATATGATCTTATAAATATCTACACAAAAATGTGTTATAAAGATGATACATATATATATACACACACTAAATTTTTAACATATGCTTGATGATAAAGATTTAGGAACAACACATACATGTGTATATATGTATGTGATAATGTTTGGATTGCCATGTGCATGATCTCTTAGCATAGTCCGTGCCATGCAATCATAAATTTTATTGAGAATTTAAATTAGAATTGATTATGAAATTACAATTGTGAAAAATATTAAAAAATAAACCATCCTTTTCATGGCTTTACCTCCCTCTTGCTCACATAATATGGCTTTATTATTTCATATTATTTTAAAAAACTTTACAATGTTTAATTGTTATGACATAAAAGAAAATCTTAATAACACATTCAAAATTCCTTATGAATTTTATGTTCGGTTATATAATATTAAAATTAAATATTACACTCGTACCATCTCTTAAAAACACTCGTACACGTTAGTATACATTACTACACAAAGAATTAAATTTTATGTATTACACATAAACAACCTTCAAAATGTATTTAACATTTTTTTAAGACTTAAGATTAATAATTAATTTTTTTTTAATTTTTTATACATATTTTATAAAATGATATAAGTGTTCCTTTATTTTTTTTATTTTTATTTTTTACTCTTGTTTTTTACTTTATCCTTCCCTTTAATATTTATTTTTATAAAATCACTTGCTCTTGCTTTCCCTTTTCTTCTTTATTCATTAAGAGAAGAATGTAAATTTGATAATAAATCAATGTAATTAACATTTCTTAAAAAATAAGTAATAAAGACTTAAACAAAATAAAAAAGTTCATGCATTTCATTACTTAGGTTGACTAAAAATTTCACAATAATTACATAAGATGTGTATTTAATCATCTCTAATACGAGGTCATTTAAAAATTTTGAATAATTTGTTACAACATTGAAATAAACATTATGTATTTAAATTTTAATAATTAAAAGTGTATTATTCACTGTTGTAAATATGAAAGTTCCTAATTCATTAACATTAATAAAATAATTCATAAATACATCTATTTTATAATATGAACCTATCATACCTATTAAAAAACCATGTAATAAGTTTTATGAGAGAGTGTTCATGATTAATATCAATAATTATGGATAATAATATATTTATAAAGAAAAATTTAAATGAACTTTTTAATGTTTGATTCTAATAAATTCATCTTTAACAATAGAATTATTAATAAATACTACATTTAATTTAATATTAAATGCAATCATTTAAACTTAATATACATTAACTTCAATTATATTTAACAAAGAAAATAGAAAAAGGTTGCATATTTTTTTTATTAAATTTTAAACAATGTAGAGCAATTATTAGATTTGTTAAAGATATTTACACACAAATCTTTTAATATCAAAAGAAAAATATTATTATTTATTTCATCAAAGATTTTAATGTTTAGTTATTAAAAATCAAAATTATTTTTCTAATAACACTTTTTGATTAAAGTGCCATGTTGGATGATATTACTTGCTTATTTAAATTTGAAACATAAATTCAATTCATTTTATTATTTATAATGTGTGTAAATCCTTCATAAATATTAAAATTGTCTAATGCTTATTCAATTTTGGTTCTTATCTTTTCAATCAAACTAAAACATAAAACACTGGTTTTTTAAAAATTTATTTTATCGATTCATAACATTAGCATATAAATTAGCACGAACTGGCCATATAATATTTATATAAGTGAAATTATAAATATTTAAAGTTTTATTTGATGTAAGAATGATATCAAATCAAAATATTTAAAATTAATTCGGTTTCAATAGGGATTAAGGGAGGGTTACTTTATGTGCTGTATGACTTTGAAGACTTTTGTACAGTTGTTTAATATAAATTTAAATAGTTTAAATTAAAATATGTGACTTTTATATAAAAGGTTGTTCTTTGTATATAGGGTGTTGTCTTCACTGTAAAAGTCATGTTGGTAAATCAATTGGCAAATGATATTACAATACTATTAAAAATTTCTTGACACAAAAGGATGATTAATTTTTAATAAAAATAAGTAAAGAGATAAACTTGTATAATATAATGAATGATTAATAATATGTATTCTTCATTATTGTTATAAAATTTCTTTTACATAATAATAAAAACCATATTTATTTAAAAATGTTTTATAACTTATTATTTAAAGATCCTTTGTCCAATCAAGAATCTACCTAGGTATGTTGTTTTGTGTTCATGTGTAATATATACACATGTTTACACTTGAATGTATATAATATAAAAGCTTATGAAGATTCCAAAAATAATGTAAAATAATGTATATACAATCATATATATATATATATATATATATATATATATATATATTCTTATGGATTAATTAATTAGTTAAGCAAATTACTTGAACCTCACTGAAGCCATATGCACCATCTTAACACTGGGATAATAAAAGGTTATGAGTTTCAATTAGGTAAATTTTTTAATTAGGATATTTTAACTCATGATTCAAAATCGTTAGTACCATCATCATTACCATCATCACACTATTATTATTACTAATGTCTTACCAATCTCACCACTAGTGTCATTTAACTTTGAATTTCATTTTCGATTCTAACTTGAGTTTCATTTTAAATTCTAATTTAAGTTCTAGTTTCATTCATAACGTGTTATTATATAAAAAAACTTCCATGTTAAGTTTTATTTGAACGTTCAACATAAATCATTCTTATTTTTCTAGATTACTCGAACTTCCGTTTCACTTAGGTTTTTATTTTTATAATTTTATAATTTTTTTATTAAATACATTTTCTTCTTTTTTTTACTTTATTTCTTTCATTTTCAATTACACTTAACATAATTGTGACAATTTAAATACTTTAAAAGAATGTCATTTCCTTTTAAACATGTCTAATTCACATACAATCAACTTTTTAATCATATATAAATTGTCTTTCATGCATCAAGGAGGCTAATGAGGCAACTAGGGATGAAGTTGAACGTCTTTACAACTTGAGTCATTTAAAACAAAACATTGACATGTTAACCAAGTTTGATGGGACTTTTCAGAGTTCCGTGGGCTTCTTGAAACCAGGTAAAGATGCGGGTCCTCGTACAACAAGATAATATTACATCGATGTTATTAAGGTGGGATTGATTAGTTATATGGAACTTGTCTTTCACAGCTTGATGTACAATTTTGAAAACCATAACTTAATATTTCAAATTTTAATAGAATTCGAGAGCAACATTTTGTGAATAAGGATCGAGAATGCACCGCGGTGACGAAGAGTCGTTGTTTACTACTTAGTTGACCTTGTATTATACATAATATACTACATATAGGATGTAATGAGATTAATTACATTTATTCATTTCCTAAGGGTTTTATTCAAATATAAATACAGACTTTGATCTTTAGATGAGACAGGTATATAGGAAATAAGGTGAATACGATGTACGTATCCTAGGAGGTTGTTGTGTAGGTGTATAGAAAATGTGTACATTTACGTATATTAAACAAGAGCTCCAGGTACTATCTAGCATATACTCTCGTAGTACCTGAATATGTGCTCAGTGTGTGTGTGTGTGGAGAGAGAGAGAAGAGTCGTGAACGATGCATACATATATATATATATAATTATATAAGTTTTACCATACAGATCCAAGCTTGAAAGCGCTAAGTTGTTTGCATTAAACTCTTCGGTAGCTAGTATCTTCCTTCACTGAACTCTCCTTCTTCATCAGAGCACCGTATGAAGATTGGGAGTGTATTAAACTGCTAGAACTGCAGGATTGTCTTCTATACGGAGATCCCTTCGAGTCCTTATGAAAATTGCATGATATTTTATGAAATATTGATCATAATACCATGGGAAGTATATTTTTTGAAACTATTAATCTAAAAGCATTGTGGAAAGTGAGAATATATATATAATAATAATGATAGTAATAATGTCTGTGTGCATTTTGCAGGCTGTAGTATATACATTTTAAATTTAATATGTAAGTGTGCTACGTATAAGTGTGCTATGGCATATACAACGTATATACCAATCAACGTTCAAAGTATATGTTATTCTTAGTTAGGATTCTCTAAATAAATTTTTATTCCCTAGAAAGCTTATATTCTTAATTACTTCTAATTACACACTTATGTATATTCATTACATGTATTATATATAATACACTATGGAACGGATCTCTCTCTAGTTTATATGATATACAAAATTTTATATTATTTAATTATGTCAAATATTAAATAATGTATAAGCAATATATGCTGGAAAAAAAAAACACCTTCATATAAAATATACAGAGTCAGATTGGTTGCCCGATGTATAATATTATATATTTATTTCTATGCAAGTAAAACCTAGTTAAATTAATACTATAAATTAATAACCTGCCTAGTCTCTAATTTAAATAGGTTCTACTGTGTTTGGAATACTATATCTATAATAAATCTTATTTAGCAGAGAATATGTCGATATATTTATTATTTTTTCTCAAATATAATAAATTTCATCGATAAAATCCACCGTACAAAATATACTAATAAATATAGAGTTTATTAAAATTTTAAATATGGTGTTAAGGAATATTGCACCTTGAATATAAAGTAACTATACTAATGAAATTTATCCTGCAGACACTTGTACATATTTATAGTTATTTATATACATATACACATATACACTCACAGACATGCTGTACATATATGTATAGAATGCAATTCCTCTTATTTTCTATTAGTATCTTTTTATTTAAAATTTGCTACTGTACTTCATAAGCTCTTTAAAATTTATAATTAAAAGTTTCACTAAAAAATAAATTATTAAAGTCATTATATACATAAATAAAGGATAATTAAAATGTGACTTAGCAATGTATAGTACGTAACACGTATATACAACTTATACATATATGCACGTGTGTGTTTGATGTTAATTTTTCACCTGATGAGTTGACGATCTCGTGCATTTGGCTACTTTATTTTTTCGGATAAAGATATTACTCACATGATGCTGGAATATGCTAGAATATTTAGTCATGGGTATGAAGATGGTCGTTATATAACTTAGTATCTTACGGGCAGGTTATTAATTTGCATAGTATTAACTTAAATAGGTTTGATTGTATATAAATATATAATATATATATACATCGTTTTTCTCCACACGGCAAGCATCACTTGCCTATATATTATATATGAAATTTCGATAAAGATATCTATTTTTTCCAGCATATATTGCATTTATTAATTTTATACATTATTTAACTAAAAATAAAGAAATGACATATTAAGAATATAATATATCTCTGTACTAGAGGGATATTCATTCCAATAAATATCAACATTTGTATACAATACATACACTAACTATACATATTAAAACCTTTGAACGTTGACTGATATATACGTCGTATATGCCGTAGCACACTTATTATATTACATATTAAATTAAAAACTATACATAGCAATATAATTTATGTATGCATTTATTTTCTTTGTCAGATACATTGAATGCCACCTAACAGATTAAAGCCCGGAAGATCGTGAAGCCTATCCATTTGTAATTTCAACATGCAGATTCCCATTCTTTTCTCTCACTCTTCCACATGAGGACTCTCTCTCGAATCCCATTCTCCTCAACAGCAACACTCAACTCGGTACACATGTGTGTGTGTGTGTGTGTGTGTGCCATTATACTATATTTTATGTATATAAACACTGCAGTTTTTTCGAACAGTATACACATTATCTATCTATAAATCTTCACAGCACTGCATGGATGTCTACTTATCATAGAGCATACACGCACGCACACACAGTACCAACATACAATTTATATATGCAGAGTGTGAGAAACGAGTGTGCAGGATATGTTTAGTGGAGGAAAACATAAGTGAATGGATCCAAATGGGCTGTTCGTGCAAGGGAGAGCTTGCGATTGCACATGTAGAGTGCGCTATTAGATGGTTCAGTATTAGAGGAAACAAATATTGTGATATATGTGGAGGATATGTGAAGAATCTTCCCTTCTTCATACAAGAAACTAAGTGCTATCCATCTCCTGCCGGCCAAGAAGACGATGATGATGTTTATTACGATCCACTTGACAGGTAAATTACACACACACACACACACAGACGTATGTGTATAGACATATATGTTTGTTGTTGCAGCTCTTTAACCAGAATTGCAGTTTTCCTCTTGACTGCATCTTTTGAGTTTTTGTGGAAGAAATTACAGGACTTAGCAGATTTCCCTTGAACAATCTACTGTATAAATTTATAATTTGCATAAAAGCTTCTAGTCATCTAGAAACTTTTGTGTTGTGTGCGTGTGTGCGCGTGTTAATTACGAAAATCATTTTTTAAGACAATATACAAATTAAAATAAGAATAAATCATTACACCTTCTGTCTCCCACCCACCGAAACAGTCGTACATTACCATCTTTAATAATATGCACACGCTGTGTGTTTGTATGGTGTGTGTGTGAGAACATAGACATACATTCACTGGCACCATTTATAAACAATCTTCGTCTGTGTGCTTTTTGCAGGCAGTAGTATATACTGTAAATTTATCTAAAGAATGTGCCTTAAATAAGACAATTTGATATTGAAACACGATTTAAATTTAGTTATTTTTATATTAAGAAATGAGTTTATTTAATTAGTTTTGAAAAAATAAACACATAAGTTTCCCATTTACTAGAGAAAAAAAAAAACAAAAAAACAATTATATAATTCAGAGTGTATGATGATAAAGACACATACAAAGTACACTGTGTCTTAAGTAGAACAATATATGCATTGCATATGGTACTGAACTTATCTAATAATTTTAAGCATCTATGTAATTATCCAATTTTTATTTATAAATAATTGTTAAACTTTCTAAACTACTAATTAAGATTAGTTTAAGACTAACCAGAGACAAACTATATCCAGCCGTCAAAAACACACGTAGCTGTTGTGTGCAACTTGCCTGACAAACCCAAGAAGTTACTATTTCCATTGACATCATGTACCCATGTATGCATGCATGCATCTGCACTTAAACCTCCCATCTTTGTTTATTATTATTATTATATATATATTCTCACTTAACATGGTATTATGATCAATATGATAAGGACTATGATGAATTTCTGTAATTTGGTGTGGTTTCGAAGGGATCTCCTTATAGAAGACAATCCTGCACTTCTAGCAGTTTGGTATACTTCCAATCTTCATACGGTGCTCTGATGAAGAAGGAGAGTTTAGTGAAGGAAGATACTGGCAAGGAGTTTAATTTAATGCACTTAAACTCAGCGCTTTCAAGCTTGGATCTGTATGGTAAAACTTATATATACGTTCTATACATCGTTCAAGACTCTCTCTCTCTCTCTCTCTCTCACACACACACACACACACACACACTTGTTTGGACGGAAAGAGTAGAAAAAGAGCATGGTTTAGTGTATATAAGTGTATATAAGTTATACTCGTTCATAATATGTGCACTATATATACTTTCTCTCTCTCTCTCTCACACACACACACGGGCGCACGCACGCACACTTGATTCGTACATACGTTCAACAGTGAGGTTGACGATGAGCACGAGGAGGACTCGCATATTCAGGTATTATTAAAGGTATATATTTTTTTTCTTCTAGATAGTGCACAGTCAATCCGAACTCTGCTTTAATATACACGTTTTATATACACCTACCAACAATCTGTACGTAGTATTCTTATTTATTTCCTATGTACCTGCATCAAGTCGTCTAAAGATCAAAGTCTATATTTAAATTTAAATATAACTCTCCAGGAAACAAATAAATGCAATCTTATTACGTTTAATAACTACATGGTGAAAAGATATCAACTAAGTGTGTATGTACACACACACACACACACACACACACACACATATATAATGATGTATGCATATTTAATAAGTGCAGCAATGTTGAAATATGAGAGAGTTTTGATGTCAATTATTAGTCTTCAGAAAACCATATTATTTACTTAAAGCCCTATAATATTCTTATTGTATTTTTATTAGCTAATTAAAAAAAAGACAATTACTCATTTAGATTTTTGTTTTGATTATAGGACTTAGTCTACTATGTTTTGACTATGTACACTATGTCATCTATTTAATTCAATGGTTATTATTTTTATTTTCCTTAATATTAAGAATAATTTGAGGTTTTTACATTTGTTTCTTGTTTTCTTTTGTTTTTGCATAAGGTGTGTAAATTTAAACTCTAATAAGCTGGTTTGCGTAAGGAATATTCCATATATATAGATGTTCTAAGAATATTCTAGGAGGGATATTTTGTCAATCTTTGAAACTTTTCAAAAATATATTAAAATGATTAAAAGGTAATTCTATATGAGTAATAGTAAGAAAAATGTGCTACTGAAAATATGAACTTTTGTAGAGAGAGATTTGAACAAACATTTTTGAAAAGTTTTGGGGTAATATGAAACAATTTCTGACATATATTTATTCATGACACATACTATCAATAATAGATTTATTTTATTTTAAAAATAACTAAAAACTGGAATATGTTAAGAAAATGGTATTTTGATGTTTATGTGTAAAGAGTGAAAAGAAGGAAATAAGACAAGTTAAATATACTAGACGAGGAAATTGAGATTTCAAAGGATCTATTGGAGGGCTTGTTATGCTTCCATTGTAATCTTAATGCTGGATCACTAATTTATATTCACTGACCCAGTTAATATACTTAAATATATGTACTTTATAATTCACATAGAATGTATATACATGTAATTCAAATGACATAATTTTGTATGAATATGAAGTGAAGAGCATGCATAGCATGATCATCAATGTCAATGTAAGATGAATGTACATTGTAATCTTGAAATTTTAAAATGTATTGAGTGGATTCTATAGAGTTTAAGATGATATAATTCAATGGCAAGAAATATTTATGAATATTTTGATTTCAAAAATATATTGAAGTTATTAGGTGTGTGAAGGTTTTCTAATTTTGGGGATTGACCATAATGAATATAAAGTTGTATATGAGACAACATAAAAAAAATAAATATGTAATATAAAAAAAGGTATACGGGAGCAATTATGTGTACGAATTCCCTTGTGTTCATCATCTCCATCAAATAATAAAGTTCTACGTCAGGAAAATAATGAAAACCATTTTTTCAAGAGTCTTGAGTGGGAGTTAAATGTTAAGAAATTAATTGGTGAACAAGTAGTATAAATTTTGTGTATATGTCTTACTTATGATGGGAAACTTGTAGTAGATGTTTTGACTGAGTTTAATAAAAAAACATAAATATTATTTGAATTGCACATAGACTATTTTTGGTTCTGTTGTTAAGGCCTTATTTTGTGAGTGGAAGAGCTAGCTAGAGAATGCAATAAGGACGCAGATTCTTGAGTATCTTCATTCATAGGTCTATCACAAGGAGTAGTGTATATATCCTAATGAGTTTATAAAAGAGCAAAGACTTAAGAAAAAAGGAGAGAGAGATGAGTGACATTTGAGGAGAAAAGATGCAAGTAGGTTAATGAAACAACTAACACCAAAGAGTAACAAAGAACAATTGGTTTAACACGAATTGTTAATTGTGTGGAAAGAAGGCACATTGAGTATCTCTATGTATGTACTTCATCTATCAATTTGTTTGCTAGTCCACCTTTAAGGTTAACATAAATGAAATACCATGTGTTCAATAGTATTATCGATCCAAATGCACACATGTAGACTTTTCTCAATATGAACAAGTCTAATTAAGAGGTTTCATATGCAAAAAGATTGAAATTATTCCCATGCACACTTAATGAAGGGGTTGCTGAATGGCTAGGAGTTGCTGAAGGGAGTACTTCTTTCATCTCTTGATCAGCATTAAAGTCTGCCTTTAAGGACCACTTAGACATGTGGGCTTTAAAAGGATTATTCTTTAGTTCCAAGTGAACAAGTGAAGTACTTTATGAATGGATGGATTACTATAAGAGCTTACTTTTCATGTTCGCATTTAAAGTTCAAAGAACTTGTTTGAGGCTATCAAGCACACAACTAACATGAACAAGCTAAGTTGTTCACACAACGTGCATAACCTCATCACAAAATGCTACCTATAGTGAGGGGATATCACCATTCAATTCTCCCTACCCAAATGTTTATTCTAGTATGTACAATGGACTATAATAGCTCGAGAGCATTAAATTTATTATCCATAAGAAGACCACTAGCTTGTCTTAGGAAACTTACACTATAGCAAGGCGTTATGTCTTGTGGGCACCATAATACAATAATAATTTTCTCTGGCTCTAGTTTCAATGTGTTACATATTTCCAATGTTGTTGTGACCCATTTAGAGTTTTGCTTTAGTGTACTGCAATTTATCCACAATAATGTTGAAATGTCCAAGGACAAGATTGTTATGTGTGGGTTTCTTAAGACAACACAATATAATTTAAGTTGTACACTAAAAGTAGAATATTTATGGTGAATTTACATTTAAGGCTTTTACAGTTGGACAATACCATGCACTTCTAATAGAATGAATGGCATGGACATCCAATTGTAGTGTAATGTATTATAATGGATGAATTTCACTTAAAACAATAACTTAGTGTAGAATCAACTTTGTTTGTACACTAAGTGTGAATGTGTGAGAGAGGTATTGAATGAATATATACTTTTTATTCTAGTACATGGTTAACAACCTTTTTTAGTGATAAGCTATATAGGTTCTTTGTTATGTTCATGGTAAATCAAGTTCAAGTATTGTAAATAACCTTCTTTTTTTGGACATAACAAGTTGCAAATTAAATATAGGTAGTTAGACACCCTATGCCCATTTGAGGTTTTATCCTTGGTTTTGCTATAAAACCACTTATAATTCAGATGGCTTTAATGTGTAGCCTAAAAGATGAAGGTAACAAAAGTAGGGGTGACATGGTGAACAACTCTTCAATAGTAACACAATGATGCTTCTTAGTAGTTGCATGATTAAGATATAATAGTAATATTGTGAATAACTCATTTTTTAATAGTCATAATCACATCATAATCAAGGGATAAAGGATTAAAGAAAAATGGTCACCTTAGCATTAACACTCGTAAGTGCATCAATCTATGTCAATGCTCAAATTGAGTGGTGTTAGGGACAAAAACAGAGCATGTAGGAATTACATACATTGGACTTTCCACGACGAAGGAAAGTGGAGCAATACGAAATATCCTGTGGGTGCAGAAAAATCCTACAACGGTAGGAAATATCCTACACATGTAGGAAATAGATAGTTATGATGGTTGGAGGAGGACATGATTTAGTTAGGGCAAGTAAGAGTAGGAATGGGGCTAGGAAGGCTATGAAGGCTAGGGAGAGATATGGAGAGCAATTGTCATAATTTTTATTATGACTCCCCTTTACTTTGGACATTGACTGTTGTTACTTACTATACTATGTTAATAAGCTCTAGATGTAATAAGAAACAGACATGCTTAGTGCACTTGGGTATCTGGCGATGGTCCGGTTGGTGTCATTAGGTATTTGCATGAAATTCTAGCGAAATTAAAACTTACATTCTAGAAAATTCTTACCCTGGTTTTCAATGTCTTGGTTGGGTTAATGGTTAGTTTCGGTGAGTTCGACATGTCGGATATGTTTAGAAATACAGGTTAGGGTTTAGGGTCGATGGATAACTCACCAAGTATATTCCCTTTGGGAAAGAGATTCTGTGCCAGCCCACTTAAGTAAATAGGAAAACGGGGGGGGGGGGGCTCTATCACATAGATGAGGTAGAGTATGTAGGAGAGCTCATGGGTTCATTACTGAGTTTGTTGCTCTTCTGTCGGTGCAAGCTCTAGCTCGTGTCGTTAAGACACAACCCTCTGTTGTGTCGCCCTAACTTCCAAATGACAGAGGTACGTCCCACCTTCGGGTAGCTTACCCTTAACGTTGGTGAATCCATACCTGAGAGGTCTTGTCGAAATGCACGTTCCAAGATGTAGAGGTTGAGGCTTGTCTTCAGCCTCCTCCTCCATGTCAAACCAAGTGTAGCACTCACGGTCAAGCAAGGCAAATCCATGTCCTTGTCCAACTGTGGGTGTGGGATCTTGTTTGATAGGTTCGTGTTACCTAGTTCCTGAGGGTTCATTGAGGGGTTCTAGAGTTGGCATTTAGGAGCCACGTTTGTGGCACTTGGTGCAACTTTTGAATCTAAAGGCTATGGCATGATAGCCCACATCGTGGAAGGCAATGTCACATAGAGATGTGACATTGGGCTAGACGTCACACAATACAATGCTCGAGGCATGCCCTTTGGGGTTGTATCTTGGGCATCCGCTCAAGGGAAGTTAGGTCTCGTAACTAGGTGTGCTTTGGCACACTTGGTTAGGGTGTGTTCTTTTTGGAATCCAAGGGTTGAACAACCTAAGCTTGTTAGCATGAGCCCTTTTGTGAAGCACTCGCAAGGTCATGTACTTAGAGTTATCCAAACCTAGCCTTAGGGAGTTTACTTAGCAAAACAAACCCTTAGGGGTTAGTCATGGTTCAAGTTACCCCTCGTGGCCCTAAAGGGATTGTTTTCCTAGATGAGGGTGATTCTTCAAGGGGTAAGTGACGATGCCTTAGCTTTGTCATGGGGGCATGTGTGAAACACATCTCCTTTGTGGGGTTAGGACATGAGCCTGTCTATGTTACTGGGATAGGATCCTAAAGTCTACTCAGGATATCCTCTAGGGTTCGGGGATGGTCATTCTATGTGGCTAGGTAGGACTCTAAGTCTTCTGTTTAACTAGGCATTTGAGTCAGACTCTTAGGGTCATCTTGGAAAACTTAACGTTGCTCACATAGGAAATTGATATTGGAAGGCCACTTGGTGGCCCCATGTTGCCACGTGTTAGCCCTCCGGGTTAAAACTGTGACAGCAATGCATAAGAGAGAGAGAATTTGTAAGAGAGAAGTAAGTCTCCACACTTACTATCTCTTGTAATCATTTAGTAATTTAAGTGCATGATTATTATATATATGATATATAATAAATATATGATTGTCCTTTGAGAAAGCTATTTTATCAATGTGGCAATGGCCAAAGCAAAATCCTATTCTTGACTTTAGAGACAAGATAATATATATATATATAGAGAGAGAGTTATTTTAGGATGAAATCCCATAACCTTTAATATGGGAAAGCTTTTCTTGCATTGTGAACAGTGATTTCTGCACACAAAAAAGTTCCACCATGTTAACACATGGCAACCACGAAGGGATTTTGCCATTGTTGTGTAGGAATCTGTGAAATTCTTAAGTGAGAAGTGATATATATGATATATCTCTGAAAAAAGTAGAGCTTAAGTGAGAAAAAGAAGTGTATATATAATGATGGATGGAGCCTTGGAGGTATTAGAATCCTAATTCATCTTTAGCAAGAGAGAAAAATAATAGGCAGGCCAAGGAAGAGTGCTAAAAAAATAAATCTTGTTAATAGGCAAGAAGCTCTTATAAGACTCATTAAGAAAGTGCCATTAAAGGTGTGGAGAATATACAATACGGTGATTATTAAACTGCAGGAGAAGAGAAGTTGGAAGGAACTCCTCTGAGAACATAATTTCATAGTAGATCAAGAGGAGGATCTCTGGAAGTTTTCGTTTTAATGCAGAGAAAGGTGGTAGAGAAAGCCCATCGAGAATGTCTAATATGACACTTTTTCTCAAAATGTTGGGAGGTACATTTATGTACCCAATATTTTCCGCAGGAAAGAAGGAAAATCCTAAAAGACACTTGTTACAGTTTGAGGAAGTTGTAAAGTTGTATAAAGTAAGTAATGTAGATAAGTTACTTATATTTTCTTACACATTAAAAGGAAATGCATCTGATTGGTATTATGAGTTAAAAAACGATGTGAGAAAAGATTATGAAAAAGTGACAAAAGCTTTCAAAGAATATTTTAAGAAAGAAGAGTTGTCGAAAGAGCACTTAGAGAAGCTTAGGAATATCCTGTAAGAAAAATTGAAATTATAAAAGAATGTATACACTTTTTTAAGAATCATTAAAAGAAATGCATACTATATGTTAAGGAAGATGCTTTGTTTCAATGGTATAAACAAGGATTGCAGAAGTCATATTATGCAATGACTATTCAAAAGTAGACATGAAAGATCTTGTAAAGTATTTAAAAAATTATGAAAAGAAAATGAGACAAATAAGAATATAGCTGAGGAAAATATAAAGTCCTCAAGGAGAAAAGAGGATAGTTCATATGATGTGGAAGAACCTATTAAGGTTTGAGACTATAAGGCTGATGAAAAAATGCTATTACAGTTAGTTAAATCCTTAAAAAACAGTCCTACGTATAAAGGAATTGAATGCCAAGGTATGGTGTGTTAAGTGTAAAAAATCCTAGGCATATTGTAAATGAATATAGGCTAAAGTTGCAAAAATGTTAAATATGTGATAAAGAAGAACATTCGGCAAAGGATTGTAAGTATTTTCTTAATCAAAATGTGGCATGTGTAGAAAGAGAAAGAAAAAATGAAGGTTAGTATGACAGGTTGCTTCCTATGAGGCAACCTCTTGTTAATACATTCCCATCTCATAATAAAAAGTTTTATTATGGAGTAGATGTTGAGAATGAGTAGGAAGGAAGGAATATAAATCCTTTTATTAAGTTCTATTATGGAGTAGATGTTGAGAATGGGTAGGAAGGAAGGAATATAAATCCTTTCAATAATAAAAGGAATGCTCCTTATACATGATGAAATGATAGGCTATATGAAATGAATAAAACTAATTATGTTCTACCATATAAGCCTAATATGGGAAGAAATGAAACTTCCTATAGAGTACCAGAAAGGTTATATTCAAAAAAAGAAATATGTGAAAATCAAAATGATTATAGACAAAGAGAAGTGCAAAAAAGGGATTCCATTAATCTTACTTGTTATACATGTGGAAGGAAAGGACATATTTTTCCAAATTATTCTAGAAATCAATCTTTTACTTCAAAACAATGCTCCTAAAAGACAACATGGAGCTAGATTAATTAATGTAGAAGAGAGTGAGGTAGAAAATCATCTTGTCGTGAGAGCAGTAATCTGTACAAAAAAAAAAAAAAAAAAAAAAAAAAACCAAAAACATGAATACCTTACTACAAAAGAAGGAAATTCTATGTATCTGTCATAGGATAGTATGCATATAGGAGAAGGATGAACATCCATCTTCAAGATCGAAATCTCCTAGAGTGTATCTCAGATGATGAGAAACAATCGATAGATATACCTAAAAATAATTAATTCTTTTTCAAGGAAGAATATTTAGGAAAAAACGAATATTCCTAAAAAATAGAGTATCCCTAAAAACAGAGCAATCATGTGAAGCAGAATCAGTGATGTAAGCAAAATCAATGGCTCAAAGTGCATTGAGCCAAGAAATTACAATCACATTGGGATAATTAATACATATTGCCCCATATATTAAAATCAAATCCTGGAAATGTTGAACATTATTCCAAAATCTTTACCTACTTATACAAGACATGAGATTCACCAAGTAGAGAAATACTATGAAAAAGAAGGTGGTTATGATGGGTATATACCAAGTATCATAGTATATATTGGTAAAAATAAGATAAAAGAGTTCTTATAAATGGAGTTTCAGAAGTTAATTTTTATTGGAAAACATGCTTTGTAAGAAAATGGGTTTAAGACCCATTGAGCCTGCTTTTTTTAATTTAAAAATGGAAGACCAAAGAAGTGTTAAACTTGTAGGTATAGTAAGAGGACTATAAAAAGTCTTAAATATAAGGTGTCCCTTATTGTCTTCCAAATGAAAAGAAATGATACTATATATACTATGTTATTAGGAAGGCCTTGGTTGAAAACTGCAAAAGTTATACAAGATTGAGAAATATGAAAAATGACACTGGGAGAATGAGAAGGAAAACCAATGATCTATAATCATACTAAGAGGTATGTTAAAAAGAAAACCAACCTCTAGTTTTAGAAGAATATAACTAGTTTAATGGCTTAGATGATAATGAAGAAGTAGAAATTTTGAAAGTATCCTGACTTGAAGGTCTTAACAGATATAGACCTTAATGTAGTACTGAAAGGAAAAACAAAACTGTTTAGCATAAGGAAAATGATAGGCATGAATTACAGAAAAAGTTCTATAAAGCAATCTCTTATGAGATTGATTTACAGGAAAAGCTTGTAGAGTATACATATGTGTATATTACAGATCCTTTGCAGCAAGTAAATATAGGCATAGAAAACAAGCCTAAAATCTTATTATTGTTTAGGAATTAAATAAAGAATTCTAGAAAAAGGATTGAACTTACTTCAAAGTAGCATGATGTTTTGCTTGGTCATATAAAGATCTTAAATACATCCTAAATTGTGTACACACACTATACAATTATTACCAGGATATGAACCTGTGAAACAAAGAGCATATAGGATGAATCCTAATTATGCACAGCTTATTAAGGAGGAGATAGATAAACTATTAAATGTTGTTTATTTATCCTATACATGATGCACAATGGTTAATCACCATTTGTGATAGTTTTAAAAAGAATAGAAAATTGAGAGTATATGTAAATTATAAGAAATTAAATGATGCCACAAAGAAGGATGTTTTTCCTATCCCATTTACATAGGAAATGTTGGATAGTGTGGTTGGACATGAAATGTATTCTTTTATGGATGGATTCTCATGATAATAACCAGATTCTAGTGGCTCTTGAGGATCAACATAAAACAACTTTTTTAAGCCCATGGGTGCATATGCATACAAGTTATGCCATTTGGGTAATGCACCTTTTATTTTTCAAAGGATTATAACAAACACTTTCCAAGAATATCTATTAGATTTTATGAAAGTTTTATGAATGATTTTAATGTCTATAATAATAAGGAAAATCATTTTTACTGTTGAGAAAGATGTTTTCAAAAGTATAAGCAACATCATGTTGCTCTAAGGGCCAACGCCCACCAATAATTAAATTAGCTTAATTTTAATTAACTTTTTAATTGACATTCCAACCGGCCCAATTAAGTTCAATTTAATTAGCTTAATTTAATTGCCCTAATTTAATTGAAAATCATTCCCACCAAAGATTCTTTTCAATTAGGCTCATTACAATTAAATTAGCTAAGACGGGAAATCCTTAATTTTTTAATTGAACTCAGCCTGTATCATTAACTCAATTAGGGTATCGGGTGTGGCAGCTATGGATCCAGGTGAGCATGGACTGCATGGACTGCATGATACACATGTTTCTTCAGTAGAAAAGCACAATCGGCAGCCTAATTGGAGCAGGGAGGAATCTTCTTGCTGGTACAGTTGAAAAAGGAGGAGGAAGAGGATTACACAAGTAGGAAGGACAGGAACAAGGCCATCTCAAAGACACAAAGGTTTCAGAAGATCGGTGAGAAGATGGCTACTGCAGGGTATAGTCGCGGCCATGAGAATATCAGGGTGAAGTGGGACAACATGGTCTCGGCCTTCAAAAAAATCCGTGATAACAATGCTGCAACCGGGGCAGCATTACTTTGGGATGACCTCCAAGGAACGCTCCATCGCCAAGCTACCAGCAACAATGGAGCATGAACTATATGACGAACTGGAGGAGATTCTACATGGCAAGCCAAACATCTCACCTCCAAACCTTTTTGACACCTCCAAGCAGCTGCAGAACAAGCAGGGAGATACTGGGACCAAACAAGGAGGTGGAAGCAAGGAGCAAGGAGCAGCTAGTGGTCTTGTCAATGATGAGAGCACCGAGACTGTTCCGGGGGACCGTGAGTCGGCTCCTCTGGCCGGCTCAAGAAACGGACTCGTCGCTCTGATGTTGGTGAGGCAATGAAGACGTTCGCCAACTTGACAAAGGAAGTCGAAGAGAATCGTGCTCAAGGCATGCTGAGAGCCTCAAAGTTGAGCAGGAGTTCATGCGGGAGATGGCTGAGATTGAGAGGGAACGTCTCCAAGCAGAGCGGGAAGCAGCTGCAGCAATGAATATGAACTTTGCTACCTTTGTCAACTCCTACGCCAAGCAGCAGCAACCTCCTGGATCTTGAGTAAGTTTGGAAGCTTGTGTTGAAACGTTTGCCAACTAATGGTTTTGTTTACTTCAGGTTGGGTTGAAAGAACGTCTTGCACACACCATCCTTCTCATACTCTTCTTGCACTTGTAGATAGCTAAGGCATTTGCATGAAGTTTCCTTTATGTTCTTTCACATGTTTCTCATCAGTAAAGTTCTATTTTTTTTTTCAGGAAACCCAAGTAGCGAATGGATCACTTTGCTCCTTGTTTTCAGGCAAGTTTTACTTCATCTTCACCAGATCACAGTGCAACAAGCTCGAAGAAGGTCTGCTCAAGGTTGAAGAAAGCTCATCAACGTTTTCTCAAGAGGAAGAGGGATGAAGAAGAAGCAGATGCCGCTGAGGATTTCGAGCGAAGCTTTCTGTTCCAGTTGATTGTTCACTGTGTTGTTCCGGACTGGAGACTTCAGTCTGATCTCCAATGGTGGGTCAAGCCCCGCTCAACTGTGTGGTTTGACCGGTTTGTGGTGGAGATGTACGACGACTCTCGATGGTTGAAGCTCTTCGGAATGGACAAACAAACCTTCAACAACTTGGCAGCTCGATTGCATCTCCGCTCGTCAAACATGATACAAACTACCGCATGGCTATTCCAGTGAAGTTGAGGCTCGCTTGTACCATCTTCAAGCTAAGGAACAACTTCAAGTACCTAACTTGTCTGAGGAGTTTGGCATCGGTGAGAGCTCTGCTGCTCGGATCATCAAGGAGACATGCAAAGCAATCCAAGAAGAGCTTCGGGACTACATCAAGTTCCCGACAACCATAGCTGAGGCTTGAAGTTGTCATTGAAGGCTTCACCGACTGGACCTCTCTTCCCAACGTCCTCGGCTGCATCGACTGCTCTCATATTCACATCAGCAGGCCAGTCGAGAACAGAGAAGCGTACATGAAGCACAAGCATGCAAGCATCGTCCTCCAAGCGATTGTAGACTCGAAGAAGAGGTTTCTCGACGTCAACATTGGTTGGCCCGGATCTGTACATGACACTCGATATGGAAAAACAGCGGGTTTTACGAGCGTTACAGGAGGGGAGAGGTTCTCCAAGAACCAATGAAACGACTCCACTTCCCCCAGATCAGCATTTCGATGTTTCTCCATACCTTCTCGGGGACAAGGGATATCCATGCTGCTCAGCGATCATGATACCTTTCCGGGTGCAGCAGAACGTGAATCGGATGACAGAGATCTTCAACTACGAGCTCTCAGCAGCAAGGGACCTTGTGGAGTGTTCGTTTGCTCTATTGAAGAGTAAGTTTTGTCATTTTTTTCCTTATCCTTGTTGTCTCTGAGATGGTTTCTTGTGACAGACAAGTTTGGAGCTCTTCGTCAAGAGATGAAGATGTCTCCAAAGCTGGCCTCTGAGCTTGTTTTTGCAGCTTGTATTCTCCACAACTATCTGATGGATGGTGGGAGATACAATGTTGAACAAGAGCTGCAAGCCATTAGAGTGGCTGAACAAGAGGCTGCACAACAACAAGCTCCTTAGGTTGGAGCTTCCTGCAACTCAAGGCCCAGCTGCAGCTGAACAAGAAGACGACAACGAAGCTCAACCTCAGCCTGATGAAGCCAATGGATTGCATATCCGAAATCAACTTGTTCGATATTTGGCATTTGGAGTTGGCGGGTGAACTTAATTTATTGATATTTTGGTTGGAATGCAATTAGCTAATTAAATTAATTCCATTTCTGTGCCCTAATTATTTCAATTAAATTAAGTTGGTGGGAATGAAATGTAATTAAATTAATAAATTAGATTCTATTAGCCTAATGTGATATTCCTAATTTAATTCTTGGTGGGCGTTGGCCCTAAATCCTAAAAAATGTAATTATTTTGTGAAATCAAGAGTTCTCTTAGAACAAAGAGGGAATCATGGTTGATTAGGATAAGGTTTACAACCATCGCAACATTTAAAAGAATTAAGATAGTTTTTAGTAAAAATCGGTTATCGTAAGACATTTATTAAGGATTATGCTTGGATAGCCAGACCTTTAACCGACCTAGTATCCTACATTTGGACTCCTGAATGCCAAGAATCCTTTAATAAATTAAGTAAGTCCTTGGTGACAGCAACTATATTAGTAAATCCTAAATGACATGGAATTTCATGTGCAGTAGATACTTCATATATTGCGATAGGAGCAATCCTGACACATGCACATAGGTAAATTGCATTATAATCTATAGAGCATATAATTTCATCTCATAGGTGCATGTGTAGGATGTGCATGTAATTAGTAAGGATAATTTCATCTCATAGGTAAATTACATGAAATTACTAATATAGTTGCTGTCACCAAGGACTTACTTAATAATTTCATCTCATAGGTAAATTGCATGAAATTATATGCTCTATAGATTATACAAGCAATTCAAAAAAGAAGGAGAGCGTGGCATAATAGAAAAGAAAGAAGCATGATATACAAGAAGGAGATCTAGTGATATAAAAGAAGTGTTAATAAACCACAGGAGAAATTAAAAATGAAATAGCTAGGTCCATTTAAAGTCAAGAAGATAAGTGAAGAAGGTGTGTTAAGTGTATAAACCCTAAGAGGAGACGTGATGTAAGAAAGGGTTAATATAAATAAATTGAGAAAGTATGAAGTGTCATTTATAAGCATTGAGATATATTCCATATGAATATTTCAATACACTTGAAAATCAATGCCAATCCTAGATCTAGGGTTTTTATTTCTTCTCACGGCTATGGCAGGGGAAAGAATACGTTAGTTGTGAAGAATTGTTGATCTCTACATAGGGCAACTGAGAATCTGGCATGTGGCCATTTCTCGGTGATGTTGACAAGCTGGGAGATCAACCCAGAGTTAGAAAGAGCTCTAAAGGATTTTGGCTTGGATAGATATGCTAATCTTCTGGCCATATAAATCCTAACACACTACAATGGTAATAACTTCGTCATGATGGCGGAAAAGCTGGTAGGAGACAAGTTCCTGGCATATGTTGAAGGAAGAAGAATGCTAATTGGTGAGAAAGTGATAGCAGAGGTTTTCCAACTGCAATTAGAGGAAGGTGAGTTGGAGATAGATAAAAGGAATTTGGATCTCTATCTCAAGGAGGGGAGATAGTATGACAGCAAGCTTGGCTTGCGTTTAGTGGATTTCGAAGAGGAGGTGGAGCTCCTAATCAATTTCTTGGTGAACTCTTTTGAGTTATGACTCTCTTCAACTACGGCATCAAAGACAATCATGTCTTTATATGAGGCGCAGCTTATAGAAGTGGCAAGGTATCTCCTCATGAAACTAGGAGAGTATATTTTCATTGCGTAGGAGAAGGAGAGGCAACAAAAAGAGTCTCTAATGATCACATTGGTGTCGATACAATTGCTCATGAATCATGTGATGGAGTGTGGAGAGGAAATTGATGAGTAGGAGTATGCTGGTAAGTTGCAGAAGGTGCTCACACCTCAGGATAAACCAAAAGGAAAGCTGGTGCAGGAAGTAGCCAGTGGGAAGTGTTAGGAAAGCGCGAGCAAGGTGACGAGGACACCACCAGCAAAGAAGCAAAAGATAGCGCAAGTGATGTCGGTGCAAAAGTCCATAAGGAAGGGAAAGATGAAGCTCGTAATAGAGAGTATTTAGCTGGATGATGAGGATTCAATAGGAATAGAAAAAGAGGAGGAGGAAGAGCATTTCGAACATGTTTTGACTGTGAAACCACTCAGGACTAGGGGGCCACTAAAGGAGATGTGGAATCCGATGCAGAAGACGTTGGAGGAAGTGGTGCAGAAGACGTTGGAGGAAGTGGTGCAAAAGATGGTGGAGAAGCCAAGGGAAGAAGTACCAACAAGTCAGTGGAGCTAGCAAAGGATAAGTCGAAGGAGATTGCATGAGAGGCTGCCTAAGGTGCAAGACAAGAAAGAGATGATGCCAAAGTTGTAGAAATTGCAGGAGATGCTGAAGGAGTTGCTAGTGACATAGCTGGAAGTCGGTGGAGAAATCACCAAAGTAGTTAGGGAATAAGGGGAATGAGATTCCCAGGGATATTCCAGAAATAGTTTTGGGAGCAATTGCAGCTTTGCTATAGTTACCTTTCATAGTGCAGGCTCTTCACTAAGAGAAGGCATGGGGCGTGTATCAGGGCACAGGGAGGATATTCTATGCATCAAGCATGTGCAGGAGTGAGCATGCCTACGAGTCAGTGGCAAAAGAAATGGTAGCGAAGTACTTGGAGTCGGGGATATTTATGGACAATGGCAAGAGCTGGAAACCTTTTCGACAGGAGGAAGTAGCAATAGAGGTTGAGGTACAACTGGCATAGGTTCTATTTTGTATGCAACAGGAGATATTGGAGAAATTAGCAAAGGTGAGTTTAGCCTCACATGATGTACCACAATTGGCTTCAGTGCTGTACAACTAGTTTGTGAACATGGTACACGGTGAAGGGCAGGGTGGAGATTATGAGGCTGATTGCAAAAGCTGTAGAGGCAGCCATAATGTCGAAGATTAACACCATGCAGGCTACAATTAGCAAGATTGGGGCGAGACCGATGAAGGCAAGGACTCCTAGTCCTCTAGTTCCTTAGAGCAAGCTTGTAAGTGTTTCTGAGCCAATGTTGATGACTCAGAAGATAAGCAGGACATAGGAAGAGCTCCGATAGGGGGGAGCACTCTTGACAGCACTAGGAGAGGAACTCCAGTGACTACATGTGGAGAACTAGAGTCTCCGACTGCAGATGGCTTCTATAGCACATGAAACAGAGAAGTTGAAGGCTGAGTTTGCCAGGTATAAGGAGTGTGAGACAAATTATTATGAAGAGCAACATGAGAATGAAGGTGCAGGATAGATGTAGTGAGGACACTGCAAATCTTCAAGGGGGGAATAGTGTTAAGGACCAAAAATAGAGCATGTAAGAATTGCATACATTGGACTTTCTTATGGTAGAGGAAAGTGGAGCAGTAGAAAAAATCCTATGGGTGCGGGAAAAATCCTACAACGATAGGAAATATCTTATGTATGTAGAAAATAGACAGTTATGATGGTTGAAGAAGGACATGATTCAGTTAGGGCAAGTGAGGGTAGGAATTTGAGGCTAGGAAGGCTATGAAGGCTATGAAGGCAAAGGAGAGCTATGGAGAGCAATGCATGAGAGAGAGAGAATTTGTAGGAGAGAGGTAAGTCTCCACATTTACTATCTCTTGTAATCATTTAGTAATTTAAGTGCATGATTATTATATATATAATATATATAATGAATATATGATTGTTCTTTCAGAAAGCTATCAATGCTATAACATCGCAATGGCCAAAGCAAAATCCTATCCTTAATTTTATAAACGAGATAAGTATATTCTAGGACAAAATCTCATAACCTTTAACATGGAAAAGCTTTTTTGCACTATGAACAATGATTTTTACGCACATGAAAGTTCTGCCCTGTTAACAAGTGGTATACTAAGATAGTACTTTAGTGTTTTGACTCATTATTTAAATTTTCAATCTCTTATGTAGTCCACTTAGTATATATATAACGTTAAATCTCATATGTTAATATGAAATTCTATTGCAACACACCTCTAATCTAAAAGAGCACCTTGAACATCCTTGGGCTAGGAACAAATATTAATTAAGTGTTGAATGATAAAAAGATAACTTAGTCACCTCAAAAAAAAACATAGTACCCACTTAGAAATATAATGTTGAATTTCATATGTTAATTGAAATTCTATTACTATTGCAACACACCTCTAATATAAAAAGAGCACATTGAGCATCTTTGGATTAACTGATTGTTGAATGAGAAAAAATAACTTAGTCGCCTCCAAAGAAAAATACAACATGTAATAAAACCATGTTAAAAATTTGTACTATCATAAATAAAAACCTTATATTAACCTAATTTATTGTAATAGAAATAGTCACTATATTAGAAACTCCAATGGATAGATTTAAAAGTTAAAGTTATATATATATATTATATATATATATATATATAAGGATTTATATAAGAAATATCTAAAATATTTTTAATAGGGAAAAGTAATGGATGTTACACACTGTTAATCGTAGATAAGTATAACTGAAGTAAAAATTCAAATAAATAATTACCAATTAACTAATAGAAATGTGTAAGAAAATCTTAAGGATTGTGAAGTCTTAGATTTAAATATATTTAATAATTAAAATAATTAAAAAATCTAAAATATTTTAAAATACTATTCAAAATCTTTAAGATTCCATTGCATTTCATTATTTAAATTATTTCTTGTTATATTTATTTTATATTTGACTTATTAATCTAATGTATAAAATAATTGCAAGTTGTGAAATGGGAAAGAAAAGAGAATTGGAGATGAAAAGGTCAACATAGTTTTTTATGTTGGTATATTTTCTAGACACAGTAGAACATGTTAAATTAATAACATGTTTAAATTATTATAATTCTTTAGTTCCAACTTTAATTTTTTTTCATTAACTTATTTAAAATTTTTTAATCCCAACAATATTAATTTAAATAGGTTGTAGTACATACATTCACAGTAACAAACTCATCTACATGTAACTGAGGAAGTGATACGATATTTAATAAAGGAAAGGGCCTTGGACACATACACGTGATATACATGTCTATGTAAGTATAAACATATATGGTTATTTATAACAAAAATAGTCTATATACTTTTTCTTTAATTATTCATACATCATTTCTAATAGTTTAAATAAATTCATCACAGCGTCAACAGCAGGATTCGAACCTGCGAAGGCAAGCCCAATAGATTTCAAGTCTATCTCCCTAACCACTCGGAGTTGCAGTATAAAAAGAATATACCAAAGTTAAATACATTTTTTAGTCTTGAATATACCAAGTTTAACATTATTTTTGGAGGATTTGGAGCATTAAAGCTTTAGAAATTGTAAATGATTATTTTCAAGATTTACTTAGCATGTAAAATGAGATTAATTCTAATTAAGCTAAATTTAATTTGCTTAAAAATACATAAATAATTAACTGGATCTTCTTTTATATTCAGAACATAGCATTATATTTATTTTTAATTATTATATGGTAATTATACGTTTTAACGAATATTCGAGGTCAAACCAACCTGAGCCCTAATTTTGAATATGAAAGGTTAGGTTTCTAGACAGCATTCTTCAGCAATGGCGCTGGAAGATTTGAACAAGCCGCTCAACGAGCATGCTGAGGATCAAAACGAGGTGCAATATACTATATATGTATTCTCTCTATATATATATAATATATTATATATATATATATATATATATATATATATATATATGTAGAGAGAGAGAGGTGGCTCTGGAATCGATGATATATACACTCATATACACACATGCAGTTGTATGTATATGTGCTGTGTGTGTGTGTTGTTATACGCATTTTTTTTAAGGCGGGTCCATGGATGGATAATGTGAATGAAATGAAGCGAGTATGTGGATTGTCAGCTCCCAACATGGCTGTGAACTTGTTTGACATGGGAATTGTATTGGGCTCACTTCTTTTCATTGGCCGGATTGGCAAGTTGGAGCTTGCTGGTGCTTCCTTGGCCATCACTATGGCTAATAGCCTTGGCTATTTCATCCTGGTATCTCTCTCTCTCTCTCTCTCTCTCTCTCACACACACACACACACACACACACACAAAGTCCAAGAGTTTCTGGTATGTTTCAACTCTTTAGTTCCAAATAAAACCACACTCTCTCTCTCTCTCTCTCACACACACACACACACACACACAAAAGTACCTATTTATCATTAGATTTATAACACTTTATATGAACACGGATATGCATATGTAAACACACACACACACTGATGCACACCTCAGGCTATATGACAGATGGGAATGGCGGGTGCGTTGGAAACACTATGTGGACAAGCTTACGGGGCCAAGGCATATCCAATGCTAGGGTTATACCTGCAGCAGGCAGTAACACTCTCTCTCATAGTCTGCATACCGATATCAGCTCTGTTCATCTTCACCAAGCATATTCTCCTCGTTTTGGGCCAAGATCCTGCCATGTCATCAAAAGCCCGCGACTTCATTGTGTGGTTAATTCCCAGCGTGTTCGCAAATGCATTTGTTCAACCGTTACTTAAGTTCCTCCAAACACAGGGTGTTGTTATTCCTTCTGCAATCTTCTCTCGGTAGTGTGTGTGTGTGTGTGAGTATGTTACATATATACATATGTATACATAGAAACAGATATGTAAGTGTGTCTCATAGTTTCATTATATTTCCATCATATATAATATTGGTATATTGATGTACTTATGCAGATTTCGTTTGGTTTTCACATACTCATGTCATGGCTATTCATACACAAGCTACACGCTGCATTTCACAGCGTGGCGTTGTCGACAAGCATATCCTTTTGGATAAAAGCTGTGTTGCTTGTGTGTTATGTATGCTGTAGTAAGGTTTGCAAGCAAACTTGGAGAGGCTTTTCAAAGGATGTTTTCATAAACATGAAACATTTTGTTAAACTCTCTGCTGCCTCGGCCTTCATGGTTTGGTAAGTTCCTAAAATAACTATATATATTTGATATATTAGATAACATATACATAGGTTATAAGTATAAATGTATATATGTACATGCACATGGTATTGTATATGGTTATGTTTTCTTACAGCTTGGAATATTGGACGTTTGAGATGTTGGTCTTGCTTGCTGGGCTTCTTCCACAACCACAGATTGAGGTCTCGACTTTATCGATATGGTGAGGTAGATTATGAATAGAGTTTACATATATACATACATATATGTGTATGTATACAGATATCCATGATATGTGGACGCATATCGTATACGTTCGTACGTCTCTCTCTCTCTCTCTCTTCCATCTCTATCTCTATATCTATATCTATATATAAATATCTATATATATATTCACTCTTTCACCGTGAGTGCAGCAACTCGATGGCTACATTCAACTACATGATAACTTTGGGACTGAGTTTAGGTGTAAGGTTAGTATTTAACCATAATTAATAATATTTTTGTAAAGTACTGCTTTTGTAAAGCATTGCTTTTGTTTCTGGGTTTCATACTTGCATTATGCATATTTTAATATTTATTAATATATAATAATACCCATATATACTGGATTAATTAATTAATTAATTACAGTATTCGGGTGGCTAATGAACTGGGAGCAAGGAACCCTTCAGCAGCAAGGCTTTCAGTGTTTGTAGTTCTTGTGCTTGCAACGGCAGAAGTCCTTATTGCCGGTGCATTTCTGCTGGTGGTACACAAAACATGGGGTTGGGTTTTTACTAATGAGCTCGAGGTCGTTGATAATCTAACCTCCATTACCCCTTTCCTCGCTCTTTGGATCCTCATCGACGGTACACAGTGTGTTCTTCAAGGTAAAATATTATATATATATATGTATACACACACATACGTGTGTATGTGTATATATATCATTTTATGAATAGTAGATCACACACACACATGAATCATCGCTCATATTCATTATATCCATATATGTGTATGTACGTATACTTGTATGTTGAACATATCTATGGTCTAAAGGAATGTTTCCTAACTAACATCGATAACTATAATATAGATACACAATAGTATAGAATAAAATACATAACACACGCATGGGTGTGTGCGGGTGTACTGTTCAAAGTTTAAAATACGTGTATATATATAAATGTATACCAATGATTGAGTTAATTTTATTATGTAGGTGTGGTTCGGGGATGTGGTAGACAGAATCTCGGTGCAATTATCAACTTGGCAGCTTTCTATCTCTGTGGACTTCCGGTTGGAGTGCTTTTGGGATTTGTTTTTAAGTTCAGAACCAAGGTACGTACTGACTATATGTGTATAAATGCACACACACACACACACACACATTTAAATACGTACGTGTGTATCTATGTGTGTGTATATTCTTGTGCAGGGACTTCTTGCAGGCACAACAGTTGGATTCTTCTTACAACTTGTTTTATATCTCATTCTCATATACAGAACCGATTGGAAGAAACAGGCAGTTACTGCTGCGGAGACACTTGAGTCTACCCCTTTAAAGATAAGTGAAAGTTAAAGTCAATATAATGTATATTTGTATGTAAGTTATCAAATTAATTAATTTAAATAATTTAATTTTTTTAACTTATGGCAATTCTGCAGTGTTTATTTTTTATTTTTTATTTGTTTTCTTTCATAGTTTAAAAAAAAAAACATACAAAAATGTTAGGTAATACTGTTTTTTTCTTGTTGTTTCTTCTCATATAAAACATATTAAATGTATTTTATAACCTTTCATATATACTTTGATCCGTATTGGTCAATCTTGTTCTCGACAAAGATACACACGTGTGCATGTGTATGTATGCGTGTGTGTGTGTAGATTATACTTTTTTTTTCAATAACCACAGTATTAAATATCAGAGATATTGGATATTAATTACATTATTACTATAGTTGTTTTGACTTATGTACTATAGAAATATCACGAGTGTATCTTTGCGTGATATTCCTTAGGTTAGGTGGCAAGGGGATTTTGGTGTTTGTATTTTAATCCGTCATTTTGTGTACAAGAAGACGGATTGTATATGTATTTAATATTAACCACTGCATATACATATATTTCCCGTGAACATTACACACGTATATATGTGTCTTACAAATTATTATATTATATTATTAATATATAGCCCAGCGGACCTTTGTATCCATTCCTTGTTCATACGTATGTATTTGTATGTTCATGTCGAAATCACCACCTTTTTCTGTACAGACAGCTCCATGCTACCAACTTTCCATTGACTGCAGATAAATTTCCAATGCAATCGTGTCTAAACGTAGCCCTTACTTGGTACCTACAAGTAGATAAGATCTATGATAGTAACCTAGTCAGTCCTGCTACTTTTGTATAAGTTCAACCTATACGTGTCACACGTATATGTTGGTGTGTATATTTGGAATAGGGTTTTATTTTAAACTGCAGTTTAAGTTTTAACTTGGTACTTCATCGATAGAAGACATGCATATGTTCAAAATAGATAAGATCCATGATAGCTTAGTCAGTCTTGCGACTTTTGTATACGTACACATACACTTTCCATATACGTTTGTCTATACATGCAGACGTGTATATGTGTGGCTGGAATTAGGTTTTATTTTAAACTGCAGTTTAGATAAGACATGCGTATAGATAAGATCCATGGTAACTTAGGACTTTTGTATACGTACACATACACCTTCATATACGTGTCTATAAATGCATACCTGTATGTTGGTGTGTATTTGTGGAACTCAGGCATTTGGAATTAGGGTTTTATTTTAAACTGCAGTTTAAATTTTAACTTAGTACTCCATTGATAGATAGATAGATAGATAAGACATGCATATGTCAAAGTAGACAAGATCCATGATAACTTAGTCAGTCTTGCGACTTTTGTATACGTCCAACCTTATACACATACACCTTTCATATACGTGTTTATACATGCACACGTGTGTGTTTATGTGTAGAACTCGGATTGAGTTTAAACTGTTTATACAGAATGAGCATTTGGAATAGGGGTTTATTTTAGACTGCAATTTAACTTATTGCAATTAACATAATGTAATATAAACTATATGTCCTTAACGATAGTGTCTTATTAGTCTTGAGACTTGCATATGTTCAATGCTTCAGCCTATTGCGCACGCGCACACACACATACATTTGCTCATGCATATGTCATATTGACATTATTGTTTAATGCGTACATACACAGTTTAGCATCTTTGAAAGTTTGAGTACGTAAATAAGACTTGTTGACAGAAATACATGCATGCATAAAATGTGACACAGTCTTGTTATGTACATATGGCGTTGAATTTAACAATTTATTAATTTTTTTTAAACGTTTTACGTTACGGGTGTAGATTTTCTAGTTATGAAAATTAATATAACTGTACATGTAAATATAAATAAAATAATGCTATATTAATTAATTAATCAATTAATTATATATATATATATATATGCTGGTCCAGTGATATTATTTTAGACAGGTTTACTTTATATGTGTCTTTCATATCATCGTTTACATAATAAATACACCAGTATAAAAACGAGATGGTTTGGCAGGATGCTCTTGGAAGAATGTTGTATTCACCATCTTAATGACAACACAGCTTTTATATATATTTCCTGCTCGGCTTCCAGAAACCTTTACCATTATGCACTCAACTGTTGTGCATGCATAAGTATATGAATGACATGTAGATGGTTGAAAACAGTAGAGTTAATATTATATAATATTAAATGAAAACAATAGAGCTAATATTATATAAATATTAAAAAATTTATCTATTTATTTATTTATTTACATATACAATTAAGACAAGGTTCCTCCAACAAGGTTTCTTACATGACTCGTGAACCTCGCTGGCAAGGTCACGGACCGCAAGCTGGGACCACATGTCAATTGCCGGTGTATTCAGAATGCCATGCTGGCATATCCGGACCTGCATAATATGGTCCCTTACTACTTTCTACACACGTACCCCTCGTATGTATGTGTGTATATATCACGTATTACTACGCAAGTCTCTCTCTCTCTCTCTCTCTCTCTCTCTCTCACACACACACACACACACATTAAGTAATAGAGGTGTCTCTCATGCAAACTTGTTTTAATAACAATAAAACATACGTAAACTTATTGTGAATGCATGTTCTTGTATATTAGAAGCATTAAATGTTTAGAGAGCCCTTAATCATGTATGCAGTCATTGTTAATAATATAGATATTTGTTTGATAATACAACAATATAGGTTCTTTTATAATATTTACAGAATATATTTACAGAATCTACAAAAGCACACGGCATTGAACATTAAAGGAGAATGAGACATACATCATCACATACCCAGCAAGGACCGACATTTAGTCAACAATGTATGTTAACATATACATTTGTAATATCCGCACGCTCTAGCAGCAGCAAGGAGCTGCTGCGACGGAACAATCCGTACATGTACGAATATCTATCTCTCACTTAGGTGGATATGAAACAAAGAGGAGGTAGAAACTCTAACAATGTGGGCGATTGCAGTGTCATGTATTGGCCAATCCACAGAGAGTCGGTGCACAAAACTATCAACAAGACCTGTTGACGAGTTGCTCTACCCTTGGATGTATTCGCCATCCCCACATAGCTTGAGTGTTTAAGCAATGAATCTTCTATGGGTTTAGGGTTTTTAACCCTTACAAGGTGGAAGACAATCAACAAGAACAGTTGTAGTATACTATGTGTCATTCTGTTATTACTAGGAGCTTATTAAAACATATATACGTGTATTATCATGTGATAATGTCAGGCTAGTTAAACGAGTATACTATACAGTTCCCAAGGACGACGTGAAATATATCAAACTGCATTCTCATTACACGCACACACTGTGCGTGTGCGTGTGCACCTGTCGTTTACTGTCTATATATACTGATCATTCCTGGGTAGTAATAATATTATATACAGAGAGAGAGAGAGAGCTCATCTGTGATAGCTGTAGTGAGAAAATCTTTGAACTCTACCAGCCTGTAATTGGCATGCACATTGCATTACAAAAGGAAAAGCAGAAAATACATTTACCACATCTCTGATATGAGCATGTGAGTTCTGCCCCTCCTACCAGTAATATACTGCTCGTTGTCTTTACCCCCATCCCACAGAGAGAGAGAAAGAAGCACAAGCAAGTTGGTAATAAATATCTTCCCTTCGATACGGATTCTGATCTGTTCTAAGAGCCTCTAGTTTTCTGCTCTGCATACAGAGTTTTGCAGTTTACTAAGTGATAATCTCTTTTTAATTCCCTGCGAAGGCATATACAGGTCCCATCTTTGTTAATTCCATCCCCAAGATCCTGCAGAGGTACTAGTTGATAATGGTTTTAGCTGGGATTCTTGTGGCAACCGCCCTCGTCTTACTCACTCTCCCGTTTTCCTCGTACACTGGAGTCTCTTCTTCATACAGCATAACAGGGATGCAAAGCTACCCAAAGGAAGATGGTGGTTCGTCCCGTGGCTGGGCGAGAGCCTCCATTTCTTCTATAAGAGTCCCGACAGGTTCTTCAGTGAACGCGCTTCCAGGTTTTATAATCCGCCAATCTAAAATTCAAATTTAAAATTCGAATTCTGTTTCTTCGCAGATTTGGGAGCATCTACAGAACGCACATACTGGGGTCCGACGATCGTCGTCGACGCCGGAGCACGCCAAGTTCATACTGGCGACGAAGCACAAGTCGTTCAAGGCGATATATCCTCCGTCGATCGACAGGGTGCTGAACCATCCGTCTTGGGGGGCGCGTTTCATCTTCGGATTCGCAAGATTGTGCAGGCCTCTATGCTATCGGAGACGATCAGGGACAGCATACCGAAGTTTGAGAGTCTCTGCCGGTGGTATGGACAAATGGGACGAACGGGAGTTTGTCGTCACGCACGACGAGACTCGCAAGGTGCGTGAGTGATCACATAATATATGTTGTCCTTATGTCGGTCAGACAGTGATGTTTGTAAACAATCTAACTCATCCTTAATGCCCTTAATGTGCAGTTTGCGTTCCATGTCGCGCTTGGTCTCACCTGCAGTATGTCACCGTGCGAGGAGTCTATGAGACTGCTGGACAACTATGGAATTCTCTCAAATGGAGCTATTTCATTACCAATTAATATACCAGGAACTGGTTTCCATCTCGCTCTTAAGGTAAGATTATTACATTATTATAGTAGATTAATATCTGATTGAATCTTATAATCTATAGAAAAGCAAGGTTATATTGGCTGATTTAACAAGGATAGTAGCGAGGAGGAAGAGTGACACAACGACAACTTATAATGATATACTGTCTGCACTCTGCAAGTCGAAAGACGACGGTACACCGTTCACGGACGATGAACTGAGGGATATTCTTATTACATTCCTCTTTGCTGGACATGAAACAACAGCCGTGTTTCTCGTGTGGATTGTTAAGTACCTGACAGAACACCCTGACATCCTTCAAGAAGTTAAAGTACGTATATTATACGCTAATTAGTATGTATATACGTATGTGTGTGTGTGTTTATACACAGCTGATATGTTGATGTACTGCAGGCTGAGCAAGATAAGATAAAGAGTGAGAAAACCGATCCCGACAGTCCCTTAACATGGTCCGAGCTCAAGAACATGACGTATTCTCTGAGAGTAAGTTATCTCTATATATATACAGAGAGAGATATAGAGAGAGAGAGAGAGAGAGAGAGAGATTGTATATGACATTTGGTTATATGCAGGTGGTGCAAGAATCATTGAGGCTGGCGAATGTGGCACCGTTTTCTCCTCGCGAAGCACTGGAAGACGTGGAACACGAAGGTAACACACACACACACACAACACACACACACATATATATATATTTACAGGAAGTTTGAATGCAGGCATTCTGTATCCGAAAGGATGGAAAGTGCAGGTGTACTACAGGCACTTTCACCTGAATCCAGCATACTTCAAGGAGCCACACAAGTTTGATCCTTCCAGATTCTTGGTATATACTCTAACAAGGTTCTTAGAATATTCTACTAATGAATGTTCTTTGTATAGACAACCCCAAAGCCCGGGGTTTACACTCCATTTGGAAACGGAATCAGGCTCTGTCCAGGAAGTGAAGTTGTCAAGCTGGAGGCTTTGATATTCATGCATCTTCTTGTCACCAATTACACGTAAGATTATATATATATATATATATATACTATACGTATATACGTATAAGTATGTGTATAAATACGTGTATTTTAATAGGTGGAAGATAGTGGTGGTGATGACGGGGTGCAGTATTGGCCAACACCAAGGCCAAAGGGAGGGCTGCGATTGAAAGTGTGGAAAAGGAGAGATTAACAACGATTTATTAACGAATAAAAATGTAAGATAAATTTCTTGCCTGGCTGTGGAAAGCCAATGAAGTGTTGATAACTTGATTTTGTTGTATATCCAAGTACAAATTCTCGGTACTATGGACTTTTTGTATCCCAAAATAATATGTTTAATATATAATATTTTTTAATAAAATAAAATTAAAATTACCTCGATTTAAATTTATATATATACTCTTGAAATTTTAATTTTTTTTAAAATCATAATTTTATAGTTAATTTATAATTCATTGGTATTTAAATATTTTTAATATAGTTATTTAAAACATTATGGTAATTTATTACTGCAGTTAATAAACTTGTTTTATAATGTCTTATTAATAAAATAAATTTACTTATGTACTCCTCAATTCTTAGTTTTATTATATTTCCATTTTTTCAATTACATACATAAAACTTAAAAAGATACATATGTAGCTATGATATTATTATATAAATATGACCAGCTCAAATTATTATGAAACGTGGGAGGAGTTATAATAACATTCCTAAAGCACATATAAAATATTTAACTCTCTATGTAGTATTTATTTAATTAAATTAAGTTATTCAAAATCTTATGTATTAATTATATTAATTTAAATAATGATTATTTATTTATTTTTACAGTCTTATGTAATTTATCTATTAACATGTTTAATACATAAGTTATTCTTTTATTTTAAGTATTTTCTCTTGAATAACTTTTATTTAGTTTCCTTTTGTTATATCTTAATAGATCGCACAAATGTATTTTAGCACATATTAACTATCTTATGTATTTTTCTAAAAATTTTTGCATATTTTTCTAAAGAATTTTTATTAAAGTTTGTAATAAATCACATTATTCTTTTATCTAATGCATATTTAATTTCATTTTGTTATAATTTCGATAAACCATGTGATTTATTTATTAACATGTATTTTAATAAATAAGTTATTCTTATATCTTATGCATTTCTTTTAAATAACTTTTATTTATTTTTCTTTTTTAATAATTATTTTATATTTTGCATTCATTTAAATAGCTTTGTTTATTTTTCTTTTGTAATAATTACTTTTATTTCTTATACATTTTTTTAATAACTTTTGTTCATGTTTATTTTAATAATCCTTATAAACCACATCATTTACCCATTTGTATGCATCTTAACAAATAAATTATTCTTTAATACATTTCCCTTTAATAACTTTTGTTTTTTTTTCTTTTGTGAAAAAAGAAAAAGAAAAAGAATAGATTATATGAAGAAAAAAAAACACATTATTTTATTATTTTAAATTATATACTTATAAGTAATGTGCATTCAGAATAATCTTTTATGAAAAATTTATGTTTTGAAGATATGGCTGTTTTAATGAATCAAACATGAGAATCACATCTTTATTATAAAATTGAAAAGTGACACAATTTTTGGCTGAACGGTATTCCCTTATTTAATGAGTGACTTTATAGAATCATGCATGAAATATTTAAAAATTGAATATAATAAGATATAAATATTCATTTGTTAAATAATTTTTTTTATTTCAATTTATTTTATATTTAATAACTTCTTTTTATTTTCACTTTATTATATATGTATTTTTCTTGGATAATTTTTATTTTTATTTATTTATTTGTTCCATATACATTTCTTTTGAATAATTTATTTATTTTTCTTATGTTACATATGCATTTATTTTAATTAACTTTTGTCTATTTTCTTTTATTATATGTATTTTTCTTGAATAACTTTTATTTGTTTTTCTTTTATTATATATGTATTTCTCTTAAATAACTTTTATTTATTTTATTTTTATTATATATACATTTTGCTTAAATAACTTGTTTATTACTCTTTTGTTACATATGTATTTATTTTAAATACTTTTTGTTTACCTTTTTTGTATTTTTCTTAAATAAATCTTTTTGTTTTTCATCCTGTCTACGTATTATGTGTCCACGCGTGTATTATAATATATAACTTAAATACCTTTTATTTGTTTTTCTTTTATTCTATATATATTTTTTTGAGTAGCATTTGTCCATTTTTCTTTGTATTTTTTGTAAATAATTTTTATTTATTTTACTTTTATTACATATATATTGTTCTTAAATTATTTTTATTAAAATCAATGTATTTTGTATAAAATGAAATATTCAATGTGTATCATCATGTGTAGTTTTACAATATTATTTTTCTTTTTATTATAAGACTAAATAAAAATTTTTATTAAACTTTATAATTTTAATTAAGTTGTTAAGAGGTTTTATGTTCTTTCATAATAATGAAGCTAAAATTAAATTTTTAAATTATTGATTTTTGTAATATTAAAATTAAGATTAGAATTTTGTAATGATTACACAATTAAGTTTAATTTATGACACTTTTCATTATGGTTTATTATCATTCAGTTTTAAATAAGATTAATTTCACACAGAAATCTATAAACTATATCTTATAAAATGAATTTAAACACTTATGTTTTAAATATATCTTCACAAGTTTTTAATATTTATAATTAGCTTATAAAATTAACATTTACTATATTATAGTTTGTAGAAATATTATAGGTATAATGTTTTATCTTGATAACGATCACAATAACGAATATAAAATAAAGTCACATATTCACATTCATATTAACATTCAAATGCAGTCCTTGTATGTACACTTTGCAACATTACACACAGCCATACGCCTCTTACCCACGTACGACCGTACACTAAGCCACGGATACCACACGTCCGTACCAGACACCGTGTACCTGAGAAGTGACGGTGCAGATCTTGTCAATCTTGCGGGCGAGATTCACTACACTCTCCATACACACTCCGCCACCAATCCTCTTTAGCCCCGCCTCGGCAAGTGATACACCGTCTCGGCCACTTCCTACCAGTAATACACTCCGTAAGCTTGTCCTAATGGTTGCACGTACACGCTCAAACACAGGGTTTCCCATTGCTAGTGATTTCTCTAAAACCCACGCATATACTTTGCGCACGCTTCCACATCTGGGTAATTGCCTGTACAGTTCTTTGCACACACCTGCAACAACATCTTGTTATGTGTATATAACATATATGTACACACACACATGTATCTCTCTCTCTCCTCTCTCTCTCTCTCTCTCTCTCTCTCTATATAATATATATATATATATATATATAATCTGCTCATCATCATGTCACATAAGTATTCAAATGTTCTTATATGTTGACATGTTAACACACACACACACACACAAATGCATCACATGAAAAAGATGTGTATGTGTGTGTGATACAGCATATATACATATACACAAAGCGAAACACATGCAATATACATACCTGGGCTAGGAATGATCCAATTTGTACTATGGAGCAGGTAGGTTCACTCAGTAACAGCTTAAGTCCTTGAATGCTTGGCTCAGTATGCTTTCCAGTTTGGCTACGGGTAACTTTCCCCTTAGCTCTTGCCCCAAAAGCAGCAGACTACATAACAAATAGTGAATATATGTGTGTATGTGTGTGCACGTGTGTCTATATAGATAGATAGAGAGAGAGAGAGAGAGAGAGAGAGAGGGACCTCATAGCCATGACTATAGTGGTCTGGTAATCGTCCTGGCAGTCTCTAATCCTGCTGACGTTAAGTGTGAGAGTCTCAGGTAAGTTGTTCTCACTGGCAGCATCAGGACCACAAACTATATGCAGAACACCCAAACGAACAAGTGCCTCTGTAGTGCCCCACTTTATCAATCCCATTTGCGCTTCCTCTTCACCTTCCAAGACATAAAAACAATGAAAATATCAATATCAATATCAATATATATATGGTGTTATACAAGGATATTAATAGATGTGTGCGCTCGCGCACGTAACATACCTGAAACCTTAGGCCTTGATGAGCTTGAAGCTGCTCCGCTTCTACCACCAGTACACATAGGGAAAGCCGGAGCAGATGCATCCAACGGCTGTAAGCCACTGAGTGCAGATTCGATTTCGGCCTTTTCCATCTCCATGGTAGCTCGCACATCCCTTATCCACTTCACTGTTTGAGGAATCTTCTCAAGCATTTCACTCTTTTGTGTACTGGGTTGCAAGTTGTACCGCTTTGCAAATGATTTCTGTACATGTTCGATTCCCGCAGAACTGTTTATAAGCTGTGCAAGTGTTTGCAGTTGAAGGTTGTATATATCCTTTTTGAGCACCTGCAACAACACGAGATCAACATATTGTATGTTTATATTAAAATATATATCGATCCACGCATACACGCATAAATTATATATGTACACATATACAAACCTGTAGTCTCTCGTATACAAAGCGGATGCCCTTGACAACAGCTTTGGCAAAAGACTGTTTAGTAGCACCATTTGTGGTGGCTGCCAACAGATCGTCAATGAGTGTCTTCTGTGCTGACTTGGACTCCACGTCACGTGCTGGAGCACCAAGCTTCAGAATCACATCAAGTGTGTAGTCCAAAAGTCCTCTCAGGTAGTTAAAATCATTCAATCCCGACTCCAAAACCTAGAGAAATCACACTTGTATAAGATCTCTCCTCTCTCTCTCTCTTACACACACACCTGAGAGAGAAGTTCCAAGTCGAGACTTTCACGAAGTCCCTGTTTCCAATTAGGAGCAATGCTTTCTAGTTCGTCACGAATATTTCAACAATCTTCACAACCTGGCCATAGTCAGGGTTTTCAGCTAAAAGCTTCTCCTCAATGCTATCCCAGAATGCCCTTTCTATTGTCGTTCGGATTTGTTCCTGGTTCAGAATAATACGTTAATACAACTTCTGCAAATATATACATACTTTCTGCACACATACATTTCTGCATATATACATGTGTGTGTGTGTGTGTGTTTTCTCACATGTAATTCGGTCATATTTCCATCATCGGCCAACTTCCAATTGCCATCATGAAGCATTTCATTGACAATCTGCTCGTTGGTAAAACCGGAGTTCTGAATGTCAGCTGCAGGATCCATGTTCACTATCTCCGCCTATACATTGAGATGGTTACATTTACGTTTCAATTATATAAGAAGCGCAGTAGCGCAGTTATGTGTGTGTAGATGTATTAAGTGTATAAATAAAAACTTATACTCTGAACTATAACTTGTTACGTGTAATATGGGAGTAATCGTGAATGCTAATATATGTACCTTGTCCGCCTCAGAAGGAGAATTGAACAAAGAACGTGCAACCTTCGATTTCGGCCGCTCATCCTTCTGTGGTCCATACAGTTAGTCACACACACAAACACGCGCGCGCGCGCACACACTCCACCCGTACCGTTTCTGAAGGATCTCCCACTGGAGTCTGAAGATCTTCAGGAGATGAATATGCAAATGGAGAAAGTGACACATTTGCCTCCTCGAACTTGGAACGGACAGCGGCTAATGCTTCCTCCATCCTCCCCAGACCTGCTTTGCCAGTAAGGTGCACAATTCTTTCACGCAGAAGTCTCTGGTCCTCAAGCACCTATACCCACAGGTGAATTTCCTCAACAAGATGCACTATAGTGTGTGTTGTAATACATATATATAACATTATGTCTCGAAATAGAATGTATATACACACCTGCTTGTGAATAGCCTGGGCATCATGCTTTAGTTCTGAAAGATCCTGTCCAGGAGCGAGCCTGCATTTCTGAAGCATGGAAACCTCCATCTGGCATGCAACTCGGATCAAATCTTCTTCCAGCAGCTGAGCATCCTTCACTTTCCATGCAACAAACCGGCACAAATACGAATGCCTGAAGAAAATTGTATGTAATTAGCAATTGAGCTTTACTTCTAGTATGTATATATCATACATGTGCCATACACGTATATACATTTATCTTACCATGCAGTGTCGAAAGAAACTAGCTGGGCAGCAAAAGGCTTATGTCCTTCAACAAAAGCATTTTCCCCAGGGGAGAGGGCCCATCTATAACAGCAGAACCAAAGCTTCAAACTCAGGCAGTAACTTGGTAGCAGCCTCAGCGAGTGCAACTTCACGTTCCCCTCTTGTACTAACACTGCATCTGGGTGCCCAAGTATCATGTAAGCACATAGGAAGACCCGTGCTGGGTACCTCTCCAAATGCTCATCCTTATCTTGGGAGCATCCTTGACCTTTGTTGAACCTTTAACACAAAAGCATCATATCCATAAGCAATACTTAGGTACATATGCACACATGCACATACCTCGTTTGGAAGTGGGTTTGTGAGGTGAAACACGCTTGAGCAGGGAATCAATCTTAGCAATCTCAGGTATCACCAGACAGCATAAGGCGGCTCTCAATACGTGCAAGGAACTCCTTTGCACTTCTGAGTGCAACCGGAGACGTGATCCTGCTTGCCAGCTGCTCAAAAGGTAGTGACGTCACGGAGCGCTGGTTGATTCCGGACGTCACAAACTCCTGGGCCAGTGAATATGTTGTCTTCCTTGAGGCCTGAACTGTCTCCAGCACCTACTAGAACAGACTAGATAAACACAGGGTCGTGTGTGTGTGTGTGCTTGATGCATACCGTAAGTGTTATGTACATACATAATTATATACGTGTATCATTAAAGAATTAATCGAATGACTTGCCTTGTGAGCTTACGACAAAGTCGATCACCATGTTTATGCATTTTGTGCCCATGGTTGTGACAAGTGCCTCGGCATCCCCCTCTCTGTCTTAAATATTCTGCACGTTGACGCTTTGCCTGTAAAATCACACTTGCTAATGAGCAAGAGTACAACTCCAAACCATATGTGTGTGTGTGTGTGCGCGCGCGTGTAGATACGAATAGACATATACAGCCAAATAAATGTATACAGAAAGCTAATTAGATAAAAACCAAGTTGTATCTATGTATGCACTTCTAGTCATTTATCCATCAGTATGCTATAAACACGCACAGCTACTGCGAATTGATTATTAAACTAAATCATGACATGTGGAGTATATTATATACGTGTGTGTAGGTGTGTAATAAAACCGTAATAAAACTACTATAACGTGTTTATAGAAAGTCTTACCCGGTTAAGACGAGCTTCAAGCTTCTCTTTCTTGTTGTTAAGCTCCAATTCACGCTCACGAAGAACAGCTTCCGCCACCTTTCGAGCCTGTAACACTATAGCTTGTGCACGACATTTCTCTGCCTCTAGCAAGCATGCCCGTTTCTCTTCTGCTGCAGCAATCTTCTGACATATAGCAACCCTTAAAGCTTCTGTACGCTCACGATCCTACAGACGATTAAAAACCAAAGCATTAGAATCCATATGTGTACAATTACATAAACAGAATCTATATTATATTTACCTTGTCTTCCAGAGAAGTTCGCTGCATAATTGACTGAGCAATGCGTTCATTAGCTGCAGCTCGACGTTGCTTCTCAGCTTCCACTAACGCCATCCTGTTGGTCTCTGCCTGCTGCACTCGAAATTCCACCTTGGAACCTAGCTCTTCCCGTTCCCTCTCCGCACGGAGCTGAGCTTCCGTCTTAGCAGCAAGCCGGATTCATGCAGCCTTGCCAGCCGCATCTGCTCTTGTGCCAACATCTCCAGCCTAAGCAAAACCGTAAGTTCTAAAGTATATATTTGTTTGTATGTGCAATACACACTTCGCTGTATACGTGTGTATATATGCATGTATATATACATGACAGTGATATAAATATGAAAAGACAGCAATAAATTACCTTTTCTGCTCAGCAGCATAAAGCCTGGCTTCAAGGCGCTCTGCAAGATCCTTTGACAAAGGGGAGCTAACCTGGTCAAGCTTCCTTTTCGGCCTGGCCTTATTCACCAGCCATTCATGGAATTGCTACACATATAAATAACATATACTCAGCTAAATATATATTAAGCTTTTTATGTGCTCACACCCATCACGTGAAAGAAAAAACAACATATATGCACACTGGATACTGTCATGTGTGCAGAAAACTTATATATAAGAAATTATAAGTCATGGGTATGAAGAAAACTTAAATATATGAGTACGTCTTCGAACACACACACACACCTGTCTTCTATAATCAGCCTCCTTGAGTTTGGCTTCAATATCTTCGAGACTGGCAGGGGACTTGGTCTCTGGGACTGTTCGAGCCTCCTACGGACACGCTTGGGGACGGAATAGGTAGGCCCGAAGCATTCAGCGACCCCTATATCGAAGGCAACCGCGGGACTGGACATTTCCATCAAGTTCACAGCATCCGTCCCCATAGAATCCTGTAAAAATACAAGTTTGAGCTGCTCCAACAGACACAACCTTGACAAAGAGGCATCAAAAAGAGGGCTTCTTCACAGAACCACACACAGGGGATATATAGAGAAAAATTCCATTGTATGTATATGAATTTATGTTTTTTTTTTCAGCGAAAAATGAAGAAAAACCTGTATTTTTTTCACGGATTTTCAGCGATTAGCAGTAATCTATGTATAAATACCTTCGGATTGCTCGCGCAGATCGATCGGAGTAGCGCCGGAGGAGTGCCTTCCGTCCCGACGTCTTGCCCTAAAAAATGAAACACGCAAAGCGCACACACACGCTTGTTTTCAATTTAACTTCCAATCCTTTTTTCGCGAATCCGTATTTAAAATTAAAAAAGGTATTATTATTCGGCAAACGGAATATGCTCGGAACCCGGCGGTTCACAACCGGCCGGCTGCCGGAACTACCTCCCAACGGATAATTCCGTGGCCCTAACGAACTACCACGTGTCCCTCTCGACGTCACCTTCGACAAGTCAAGACTCAAATACTATCTAATTTTTTTAATAATATTATTTAACATTATTAATTCTGAAAAAACACGTAGACATGCTTCTTTGTTCCTTGCTAGACACGTACGTACACACACGGGTACACACTCCGCGTGTGTGTTTCTGCGTCTGCATATTACATATGTACTATTATAATACTGCAAAGTTATATGCAGATGTGAAACTTTGTTCGTAATATATATCGTGCGTATATATGTCTATGTATTACAAATAACAACAATATAACTTTTAATAACATTATTAATTTGTCTCATTAACTTCTCTAACCATTACGTGTCTGTTTTAAGGAACATCTAGACATGCATCTTTGTTCATCGCCAGACAGTGTGCACACCAGCACTCGCGTGTGTATACGTACATACACCCGGCACACCGTATATCTGTCTATGTATACATATACAACAGTGCTTGAAAGCAAAAGGAATCCATATACCTTTTGTGTTCCCATACTTATCAACTCTGATGAAGACGTGTGAATAACACGTGTACGTACTTTACACACAGTATACATTTCATATACGTGTACATACGAATATACATTTCATATATGTACACGCATGACCTAACTAACTTGAACAACATACCTTGTTTGTTGGTGAGACTAATTGTGGAGCAATCCTTGTCTGTTTGGTAGTGCCAGTGACTTAAAACCTACCTGCACACCGAACTAAATACTTAACAATCAAATTTAATTAAATAAATGTAACTAATTAACAGAAAACCAATAAAAGAGCACCAACAGAGAATATAAAAGCCCTCTGTCTGTGGGTGTGTATGTATAACTACATACCTCATCTCTCGGCGTGTGTGTGTGTATAACTACATACTCATCTCTCGGGCGTGTGTATGTGTGCGTGCCCATGTGTATGTGTGTTTCTGATCTTGTTAACACATCATGTCGATATGCATACTTATTCTATTATATATATAAAGCGTTGACATACATACTTGGGACGGTGACATCATGGAAACTTGTGACATTCCTATACAGGTGCTTATATGTATACACAAATGTGCATGTTGTGTGTGTGTGTCACAGACGTACGTGTTATGAGGATGATGCCATAGAGGTGGGACGTGTGAGCTTCTTGCTTCTCCAGAAAGGCGTAAGGGGTGCCAGGGAATCCGATATTTTGTCTTAGTTGCTTCTCCATGTACCTCTTGTAGTCATCTGGGAACAGCTTTCTCGTTTACAAAGAATACAAACGTGGGAGGCCTGGTTGCAGCCTGCACCAAAGCGTTTCGTTCGTGATATATATATAAGATATCATAAATACAAAATGAATGATAAATATATAAGTAGATATATCCTCACATATGTACGCTACTATATGCAAATCAATTACAAGGATCAGTACTGTAGCTTCAGACAAGTGTATCTGTTATATATATGTGCTTTATATGGCAGATAAAAATGTATTTACCATACAGTATGTGTATATACACGTGCACACGTGTGTGTGTGTGTGTATGTGTATATATTCAATGTTAGGATCTCTCTTACAGATAAGAAAATGCCTCTGTATAATACATATATAATATAAACACGTATATTATATTATATAACACTAGAAATATCCTACGTATATACATTATATATAATAGTCCCCTCCATATTAATCATGATTAAATTAGAACTTAATTGTTGGTAAATACTAAAACAAGGAAAAAATCATGTATATGCAAAGTGTGTTTAAAGATGATATGCATTTACCCTTAAACGTCTTCAGTAATATATCGATGTATAATTGGTACATTATTTAAGTTAATTAATTAAAACAAAGGATAAAAATATAAACAAGTGTGTGTGTGTGTAAATTAGCTCATTCATACATTAGATTGTATCAGAGAACTTACATCGAGAGATATTGTCTACGCATAAATATGCATACGTATATACATACTCTCTCTCTCTCTATACACAACACACACACACACAACTACAAACATACACATACCTGAGTGGAGAAGTATATACGACCTTTCTTACCACCCCTTGTTGATGGTGGCTGCTTCATGGCCACCGCGTCTTCTATAACTTGATTAAGAATTGCAGTACTTATTCTTCTCTCTCTTTCTTGTCCAGCTTTCAAAGCCGCCGTCAGAATCCTAAAACATATAAAAAAAACGAATAAATACTATATATATAGACATCTTTACTAGATTATTATATTATATGAAATAATAACCATCTTATACAATATCTCTCCAGTACTGATATACATGGATATACATCTTGTAGATAGCATAACAGACTCCTTATTCATATGTGTGTATGCGAAAATATGAAAATACATCGTGTCGATGTGTGTATATACATATTATACATACTTGTGAACACGTTGGCCACTAGTAGCAGACGTATAAACGATGGGAGCCCACTTAAGCACACGAAGCTTTTCCCTCACGTCCATGTCATACCAATAAGTTGATTCCGCATCCTTGCCAGGAACAGTATCCCACTTATTGATCACAATTATACACGCCTTCCCATCTTGTTCTATTATCTCCCCAAGCTTACGATCCTAGTCGCAACTATTTGTGTATATACAGAGACATATATGTACATACATATAAAAATCATGTACCTGCTCAGTTACACAAGTCATTGCTTCAATCACCAAAGCGACCACATCTGCCCGTCGGATTGCCTTGAGAGCACTTTTAACACATAAGGATTCTGTTTTACTGCCTCCACTTGCTACTGCTGCTCTTTTTCTTATTCCGGCTGTGTCTATTAACCGGAACACCTATAATAATAAAACACTTATCTAGTTCATTATTTATACATTAATAAATTAAGAAACTAATTGTTAGACTATATAAGTTAATAATATCGCTATGTTCGATACCTTGCCCTCCGGTCCTGTTATTTCCGTGTCAATTGCATCACGTGTTGTTCCGCTAACGGGGCTGACAATAGTTCTTTCTTCTCCAACAAGTGCATTCAAAATGCTACTTTTCCCCACGTTAGGTCTTCCCACTATTGCTACGCCCAGCAGTCTTTCAATTTCACCAACCTCTACTTCATCCTGTAAAGTAAGAAATATACACACATACACATATACGTTGAATATACACAATGATACATGTAACATACATTAGATACATATAAACACCTTTAACTTCATATCGGAAGTAATATCCTCAAGCAAGCCTGACACACCAAAGCCTGAAATCGCTGAAACTGGTAAAGGTGTGAATCTGACAACAATTAAACCAAGTGAGTGAGTGAGTGAGTGAGAGAGAGAGAATACCCGAGGGACCAGAACTCTGGCAGCTTGTAGAAGTCCTTTTTTGGTGATTCACATTTGTTAACAGCAAGTATGACTTTCTTATGCGAGTGCTTACGTCTTATCCAATCAGCTATATCAATATCTGCAGCAGTAACTCCTTCCTATCAAGCCATGATTTCGTTTTATACAATAGTATGTATAACACTATACACCGCATATATAAACATGTATATATGTGTACATTATATATACAGAGTATGTACCTGGCCATCGACCACAAATATAAGTGCAAATGCTTCTCAACAGCAGAGGCAGCTTGCTGTTCAATCATTGAAGGAAGCCCAGCAGCTAATGCTTCTTTTCTAGCTTGAGCAGCTGCAACAGCTCCACCGGCAATTCCTTCTAAACAATCGGAACCGTACGCAATAAGACTAAACTCCTTAAATATGAGGATTATATATAATATGATCTTATGTATGTATGCATGTGTAAATGCATGACGCCAAGCAGGATATATGATGTTACAACATATTGAACCTGAATCAGATGGTATTGTAAGAACTCCACCGGTATCAACTAGCATGAAATCCTGGCTTGTAGATCTCACTCTGCCGTACAATCGATCTCTAGTAACACAGGCTCATCATGCACAATAGCCATTTTCCTCTGCACAACCACTTATATATATATATAGAGAGAGAGAGAGAGAGACAGAGAGAGAGCTTACACCAACAATGCGATTGAAGAGAGCAGACTTCCCAACATTTGGCCTCCCCACGATTGCCACCTTTGGAAGCAAATGACTAGGCACCTGCAGTAGTAGAAATATCTCACTCTCTCTCTCTCTCACACACACACACACACACACACATATAGAGAGAGAGAGATACATACATACATACATACATACACACACTCTACCTCAGGTCCTCTGTCTTGCCAGCCTTTTTTCTACGTCTACTTTTGGGTTTCTCAGGAGCATCCTCTTCTTCACCTTCTTCATCTAACTCCACATTGTTGTTAACCATAAACTAATCTTAATAACGATTTTAAGTCCACCTTCTGTTGTGTATTCCTCTGCAATTGACAATTCCTCAAAATCAGCTTCTGTAAACTCCCCATTGTCTTCCTCGGATTCTTCAATCAGATGTTGTACCTCTTCTTCACATACACGCGCCAATCTTTGTTCCCAATTGCCTACATTTCAATCCGTACCCAGAAAAATGCAGCGCTGCAGCATGCGTAGCAGTTCTCCGTAAGGGGATTGGCTTCCGTGCAATCCAGCTTGAATGCTGCACGACCAAGAAGCCGATCCATCCACAGAGACCCTCAAGAACCCTAAACCCTCAAGAGAAAAGCCCTAAACAGAAGTAATAGGTATCACGAATATATAAAGAATATCCATATACTATATACGGTTATAACATGTGATGTACTTGAAGTGTCTATTCAAACTTGTAGTACATCAAATTTGTTTAAACAATTAAAAAAACGGTCATTTTTGAAAGTCCCCAAACTTGAACCCCAAAACCCTAAACCCCTGCCGTACAGCCTGGGGTCATGGCCAGAAACTGGATCCAAAAAGTCTGACATCGATGCACACACGTGAGGGCCCCGCCTGTTAAGGCGGCCATATATATCGCAAACCGTACGGCTGCCACTCCGTCGTGGCTAGCACGAAAATGGCATCCCAACCACAGGGGATATACCGGATGACCTGGCACGCGGGATACTCCACGTGGCAATATGTGAGTCGCTGGAATAACTTGATAAAGGACTGCCAAGTGGCGTGGCAAAGGCCAAAAGATGGCTGGTTAAAAAACTAGGTTGGTTTTTTTTTCCTGTGTAAGTTAGTTTCCCGGGAAGAGAAGTCAGTCACACTTAAAGAGTGAGGGTTTTCCTCTTCGTCCTCACATGTTCTTCATTGTTAGGGTTTGGCGATGGTGGAGGAGCATGGATGCGCTCTTGATCTGATCCGATCTCAGCTATAAAAGGCAATGCATGTGTGCAAATAGGCAGGCGCACCAGATCTGGCCTCCTCTGCTGGATAAGTCGGATCAGCGATGCATTCGGAATTCCGGACCTGCATTCTGCAATTCTGATTGAATTCCAGTGGATCCAGGTGAATTCCATCTCATGGCAGCTGTGAACATGCGGATCTTCACGGAGGAGTCGAAGAGCAAGGGAATTCAGCAGCCGTGGATGCCGGACGAGCGGGACTCGTTCATCTCGTGGCTCAGGAGCGAATTCGCGCTGCCAATGCGATAATTGATGCAATGTGTACTCATCTACAGCAGTGTGTCTCCTCCGTCCCCGGAGAATACGACCACGTACTCAACTGCGTGAGACAGAGGAGGTACAATTGGACTGCTGTGCTGCACATGCAGCAGTATTTCTCTGTAGAGGAAGTCGTGGTGTCTCTACAACAAGTGGCTGTGAAGAGACAGATGCATGGCTTTGGATCTGGTGAGAATCCTGGCTTGAACAGGAGGCCAGTTCAGAATTCTTGTCCCGCTGAAGAGAATGCAATCAAAAGGGATCAAGAACAAGATGTGGAGTGGCCACAGGAGGCTGGAGGTAAGCTAAAGTTCATAATCACAGTGATTATGTTGGTGTTTAATAATAATTCCACCAGGTTTAAGTGATCACAATGAAGATGAAACAAATCGGGCTGCCATGGTTAAGGTTTCAAAGAATTTCCAAGCCTTCGAAAGTATTGATGGTAGAGTGGTAAGTGTGTGTGTGCGTATATAGTATTTATACACTTGAGATGAACTCCTGCAGGTTAATGTTGTTGAAGGACTTAGGATATGTGAGAATGTGTTTAATCCTGCCGACTGTGACCATTATGTGTCCATGTTGAGTGAGATTCAAGGTGGAAGAAAGATGGAACTCGGTGCCACAGGTAAAGTATATACTTGGTGCATTATATATATAGAGAGAGATTATTTATAGATTTTTGTGATTATCCACAGGATACAAGGTTGTTGGTGGAAAGCGATATCCAAGGGCTAAGGGTAATGAAGCTACTGCTGATAATGAGGATCTCCAAAGAAGTTCTTTCACAAGGTATATATGACATTGTCAATGTGTATATATGCTATGTGTGTAGTATGTGTATGTCTGTGTCTGTGTATGTTGTAATAAATGTATAAAGAGTATGGTTGTGTACTACACAGATGAAACAAGTGAACCTTTACCTGTAGCAATGCAAATTATAGTAGATCGCCTGGTAGAATGTCATCTTCTTCCAGCCTCAAAAAGGCCAGATTCTTACATTATCAACTTTTTGGGAACAGTAAGTATCTTGCCAATATTTACACGCACGCACACGCACACACACACGCAACACCCCTTAATTTCAGGGAGGATACTTGCCACCACAAACAAATAACCAGGAATTTGAACAACCCTTTTGCATTGTTATTCTTCAATCAGAGTGCTCCATGGCATTTGGAAGGTTTATTACAATGGATGGTCCACGGGAGTTTAGAAGTCAATTCAAGCTCTCTGTTGCCAGTGGGTAAGTATATAAAATAAATAAATGTACAAACGTACATGTACTCTCTCTCTCTATGTAAGCAAATACGAATCCTTATATAATGTTTTAACTCAGTCCTAGCAGTGCCATCTACCGACTTTATAACAATATTTTGTTATATTGACTTGTAAAGGCTTGCATAGGGTACATATGTACGGTAATTGAAGGTTATTCTTATTCTATTGTACGATGTAACTCATTATTTATATTTATATTCCATCGTGACATGACATTGGTATGCAATGGCATAAAGTGTGAGTGGCTGCACACGCAATATAGTATATACACGTGCACTGTGTGTGTGTGTCGGTTTTATTTGATATATACAGACTGGTTATAACTATATAATATGTACTGTTATGCAGCTCTGTGCTAGTCTTTCAAGGGAACTCTGCCAAGCTATGTAGATACGCAATCCCGGCCACCTCTACAAAGAGGTGTTGCCTCGTACTTGGCAAGTCAAGCTCAAAGAGGTTCTCAAGAAACACGGGATTTCAACGCTCGGCAAGCTCTAGTGGATTAATGAACAACAGGCCGACTGGTCTTTCTCCTCCGGGCGTGTCCTCGCCTTTCCCCCCTCCTGGCGGCACTGCAGGTGCTCCTCCTTTTGCTCCACTGCCTGTTATGGTTCCTGGCTGGTCGCCTGTACCAAGGCCTGCAAGATTCACTGGAACAGGTTCTCTCTCTCTCTCTCTCTCACACACACACACACACACACACATTGAACATTTGCACTTATTCTACATTATACTGCTATGTTTATATAGTTATTTCATTAGTTGATATTGCTATTTATCGTTGCTATATGTGTGCAGTTAAGCAAACCTTTAGTTTTACTTGAATATGGAATATGATTAACATATGTTATATCTATAGGTGTATTTCTACCGTACAATGCATCCAGCGGTCCAGGGAGGCCCAACAGTAATCAACGGGGAAGGCAGCAGACAGGTGGCGGTCCGGTGCTGCAAAAGATGAACTCTCTCCCCGCTTCGTTTCGAACACAAAACGGTGTAACCGAAGTGAACTCCGGTAAGATAATTGAACACTCTACAGAAGCAAGCAGTTCATCCTCCTCCATGGATAACTCTCAAGGAATATTCTCAGACGAACAAGGTGGAATATTCACTGAGGACCATGGTGGAGGTACTTAATTGCGAAACTGGGACACTATATATATATTATATATAGGTACCACATTCTTTCATTCTAAATCTATATTTTTTAATCTCGGGATTTGTTAAAACGCAAGAGAAGAGATCAATGAGAAAACCACACATTCTAATTAGTTCTCTCTCTCTCTCTCTCTCTCTCTCTCTCTCTCTCTCTCTCTCTCTCTCTATATATATATATATATAAAATAATATTAAATAAGAATTTATTATGGGAAAGACACATTAAAACTTATGCCAGTGGGGAGTCCTGGTAGCGAAGGTTACACTTATCTCTGAGCATGAGCATTGCTGCAATGGCATCCCCACACTCTTGCCATGCACGACGCACCAAGTCCTGTATATAAAAACATTATTAAATAGTTTTTTTTTCCTTCTTTTAATTTATTTAAATATTATTATTTTATTATTATTAACTAATTAACTATTAACCTGGATGCAGCTCTTGCAAGAGACACTGTTGAGGTTAATGCACTGGGCCTGTCCGTACGCCGACACATCGTCCCCTCCGTTCTTTACCGAGTAAGTCATAGCTTCTGCGTACGGTGTTTTTGGACGAGATCCGTTAGTGTCTGGTTCAAGCTCGTCCAGTACGTGCTCCCTGACGGTATAGATTCATCGCTACAGTAACCCGAGAAATCCACGTCCACGGTATTAAACCTGGTTTATGTTAACACCCATCAATCGTGTGTGTGTGTGCCTCTCTCTCTCCCTCTGTGTGTGTGTGTGTGTGTGTTCTAAGCCACACACACCAACATATATATTTAATTAGCCTGTGGGAAATGCTTGTGGATTGGATTGAACACTCATCAATCTCTCTCTCTGCTTCTCTCAGCCTCTCTCAGCCTCTCTCTGCTCTCTGTGTATGTGTGTGCGTGTGTCTCTTCTCTCTCTATGTGTGTATGTGTGTGTGTGTGTCTCAAGCACACACACCAACATATATATTTACTTAACCTGTGGGAATTGGATTGAACACCCATCATTCTCTCTCTCTCTCTCTCTGCCTGTGCACACGTGCGTGTCTTCTGTCTGTGTGTGTGCGTCAAGCACACACACCAACATATATATTTTGTGGGAAATGCTTGTGGATTGGATTGAACACCCATCGTTCTCTCTCTCTCTCTCTCTGGTTGTGTGTGTGTGTGTGTGTCAAGCACGCACACACCAACATATATTTTTACTTAACCCATTGGAAATGCTTGTGGATTGGGATTAACACCCATCAATCTCTTTCTCTCTCTCTCTCTCTCTGCCTGTGTGTGCTGCGCGCGTCTTCTGTTTTGTGTGTGTGTGTCCAGCACACACACACACACACACCACACACACCAACATATATATTTACTTAACCTGTGGGAAATGCTTGTGGATTGGATTGAACACCCATGATTCTCTCTCTCTCTCTCTCACACACACACACACAAACATATTTACTTAACCTGTGGGAAATGCTTGTGGATTGGATTGAAACCCATGATTCTCTCTCTCTCTCTCTCTCACACACACACACACACATTTACTTAACCTGTGGGAAATGCTTGTGGATTGGATTGAACACCCATCATTCTCTCTCTTACATTTACACACACATATTTACTTAACCTGTGGGAAATGCTTGTGGATTGGATTGAACACCCTCATTCTCTCTCTCTCTCTCTCACACACACACAAACACACACACCCACACACATATTTACTTAACCTGTGGGAAATGCTTGTGTATTGGATTGAACACCCATCATTCTCTCTTTTCTCTCTCACACACACGCGCATATTTACTTAACTTGTGGAAAATGCTTGTGGATTGGATTGAACACACTCTCTCTCCTCTCTCTCTCTACACACACACACACCACACACACATTTACTTAACCTGTGGGAAATGCTTGTGGATTGGATTGAACACACCACTCTCTCTCTCTCTCTCTCACACACACACACACACGCACACACACATATTTACTTAACCTGTGGAAATGCTTGTGGATTGGATTGAAATTACACTCAAAGCAACTAGCAATATGCATAGCATGTTGGTCCCCATATAAGAATTTCAAAAATATATACAAAGAAAGCTTGTAAATATTTTCCTTGTGTGTTTGCTCATATGTGTATGTATATATATACGAGCATGAAAACAACGTGAAGTGCACACGTGCATGTTACCACCTTTGTCATTTCTATCCAGAACAACAATAACTCATCTGTACGTCTGAAACTTGTGAAGCTCTCATATATGTGCGTGCGTGCGTGCGTGTGTGTGTGTGTTTTAGTTATTATGCTTAGTTAATAACAATACTTACTTATCTTAAGTGAGACCTGTACGTGGAATAATGGAAAATTACATTTATACCCCTGAAATTTATTATATTTACATATATAGCCCTTTAAAATTGTAAATTTACATATATACCTTTTTAAAACTTCAATTATAATATTTAACTTTAAAATAACAATATTAACTAAAAATTATTTTTTAATTCATAATATATTGCAAATGAAATAATTAAAATTTATTAAGTGTTAATTGTTAAAAAATTATCATAGTAAAAAATAGAATATTTTTAAAAATTAATTATTATAATTTTTTATAATTTTTTAAAATATATTTTAATTTTTAATGTTGAAATTTCTAAAGTTTAAATTGAAGTTTCGTAGGTACATATGTAAATATAAAACTCTAGGGTTATATATATATTATGATAAATTTCAACAATATAAATGTAATTTGCCCTAAACATCACATAGTAAATAACTTATTAACAAAATATTAATATACCAACATAATATATCAACGAATATTCTCTGATACGAGTCCAATAGATAGTATTTAATTTACCATTGAACAAATAAATTAATAAAAGCTTCTTTTTTTTATCTTTTAATTTTGTATGACTTTGCGGTCCTTTGACTTCTTACCATATTTTATTGATTATTAGAAAAATAATTAAATATTTTAATCAACTTATTAGAAACAATTAAAAAACGAAACCATATTAGTTTATCATTAGAAGTGAATATTTAAATTAAATTCTATAAACAATAAATTAACATATTAACTCTTATTTTAAATTCTAATATATTTTCATTTCTTTACTTATATTATTACTAATGTTGTCTTTTCTATAAATAACATAGTACATGTATAGCATACTCTATATATATGTATGTGTGTAAATCACCGAAACATAATAATAATAATAATGAAATTTTATTATGTATTACGGACAAAGTTGCATATCAAACTTAAGCTTTTCTTCTTAAGGGAAATATCTATATTTAATAATAATTTAAAGATTGAACTGTACTGATGTAATTGTTTTTGATACAATTTTATTATTATTCTTTAAACATTTTAATTATATTAAACCATCAAATATGACTATCAGCTGTAAAACTCATCGTGGTCGACAACAGCAGATAAAGAGGTGGCTCCGTGCACACGAAGCACAGTCAACATTGTCACCTCCCACTGCCTCCTCGAAGCACACCGAGTGGAAGCAGTGGCCACAGGGCAGCACAGCTACCGTAGGCAGCGGTGGGACAAAGTAGCAGTCCCGCCGCCGCCGTGTACTCCCTCGGTTGTTATAGAGATCGCTGGACACAGGCAGCAGACAGACCCCGCAAGGCTCCGTAACAGGAGCATCCCTATTGCGGATGTATATGTCGCCATCTTCACTGTCGCAATCACTATCACCGCAGTTATCACGATAGTCACCATGGTAATGATCTGATTCAGACGTGTCACTGTCATCGTCATGATTATAGTTACCGTCGTCCTCCTCCTCCTCGTTTGTAATTATAGTTACCGTCGTCCTCCTCTCCTCGTTGTAATTATAGTTACCGTCGTCCTCCTCTCCTCGTTGTAATTATAGTTACCGTCGTCCTCCTCCTCCTCGTTGTAATTATAGTTACCGTCGTCCGCCTCGTTGCTCATCTTGAACCCAAATCATTGAGCTAGGCCACATTATATAGTATGTATAGTATTGTATCCGATGGACAGAATATCCTCTGGAAGTTTTAATTTACGTATATACTTATAATATTTATAAATTATAAGCTTTTGACAATATATTTAGATTCTTTTTAAAATTTGAAGTGCATGACGTGGTATATATCAGAATTTTATGCATTTAAAGAATATAAATTAAAAAGACCTTCATATTAATATAAATAAGTTTTCTTTAAATATATGTTTTTTTCTTGTATTTATTTATTAAATTTTAATTAGTTACCTCTAACATGAAAGGGGGCTAGATTGTGAAAGCGTTTCTCTGTATACATATATATAAGAGGAGAGAGAAAGAGGTGTAATAATGAATAAATACAAAAATGTATATTAGTATAATATCATCAGGGAGGTGGGGGAATATATTATAATTGAAAGAACAAATAATAATGCATAAAACGTGATACTTTATTCAGCTTTAAACCTTGCTTATATACAGAAGGCCTTTTGCCACTTGGCATACATGTGACACATGGTGCTAACACATAGGGGTTAGATTACCACCCATGTGTCACTATGCATGTGTTATATACATTTGCGAATATACAATATCTTACATTATCCTCCTCTCTGCGGCTGTGTAGATGGTGATGGATCTGATGGTCATGAAGCTGGTTCATCTAAGGTGTGACCGAATGTACTCAATGAATCTTGAACGACAAACTATTTCATTCAAATTATATGGATTATCTCAACCTTAAGATCCCACTAACTGTACTTGATACACATGAGGACCAACCTTTCAGTACTCGGTAGGGACCAAGCCACTTATGTAATAAACCAGTTTATAAGCCTAGGTGTAGTTAGTTTGGGAAAATGTACCAGTACTAAGTCACCTTCAGCATAATCTGGTGGAATTTAATGTTATGCATTGTAAAAAGATTATTTACCATATTTGAGCTCGACCAAGATGTTCAGCAGACTTTGCACGCAAAGAGGCAAGACATCATTCAAATGTCGAGCCCACATCTTTGCATTCTTGGCACATGGCAATTCAATGATAACCCAATTTACTGGCCAACTTAGGAATATCTATATAATGCCTTGAATGGAGAAATATCAATCGAACTGAATGCATGTTACATAAACAAATCTCAAACATCGCAAATACCGATCCCAATCAATACGATTGAAGTTCACATACTTCAAGATCATACCCTTGAAGGTCCAATTTAATTGCTCTACCAAACCATCAGTTTGTGGATGATATGAAGAGGCAATTGAGTGTTTTACCCTTAACCTCTCACACAACATTCAAAATACCTCTGCAATAAAAGTAGTGCCATTATCTGATAACATCCGTTCTGGATAAGAATGTTGTAAAACCACATTATCAAATAGAAACAAAGCCATTGACATGGCAGTTACATCCAGAAAAGCACTAACTTCCATCTAACGAGTTAAATAATCATATACGACAATTATGTACTAGTTACCTTGAGAAGAACATGGAAAAGGTCCCATTAAATCCACTATAATTAACTCAAAAGGGCGAAAGACATTGATGGATTCTAACCCCCATGGCCCGAGTCGTATAGGAATTCTTAGTTTGACAAATGGGACAGCTCTAAATATATTTAATCACATTAACACGCATGATGAACTAATAAAAGGAATCGACAGAGCTTCTCCAACACTCGTTGGTGACCAAGATGACCTCTCCAACAATAAGCGAATCATGATATGCTCAAAGAAGGTGTGGAACATATGTAGAGGTATAACCAAATGCAATATGTCTTCTAGATTCATCCAATAAATATAATAAACTATTTTGAAGTCAAAACTGAGCATGATATTGTTGAAACCGAGGTTTGGAAGAAGGATTTGTAAATGCATCCCATAATTGCTTCGTCCACAGTTCATGTTTTTGGGCATCTTGCCACTGTTCCAAAGATGGTAAGTCAGCATTGAATACTTGAGGGGCTTATATTAAATCGAACGCCGCAACTACTACATGAGCAGGCAAAGTAGAATTGGAAAGGGGTGCTCGAGAAAGTGCATTCGCATCTACCATTGTTCACATAGGCATGTGCAGCACTTTAAAGTTATATTGACGTAATGCCCATCTGGCTACACGACCCACTAAATTCTTTCGTTTTAATAAGGAAGTGACAACAACATGATCACACTCCAAAAGTGTTTCACTCCCATGTAAATAGGCATGAAGTCGTTCAAAATCTCAAACAACAGCAAGGCATTCCTTTTCAGTAGTGGAATAATTCTGTTCAACATGCTTGAGTACTCGACTAATGTAAGCCACTGGGTGTTAAATCGAAGGATTTACATCATCGGTTTGCATCAACACACCACCAATATCAATATTTGATGCATTTACTCGTAAAATGAACGAAGAATAAAATTTGGGCAATGGTGGAATTGTCAAGAACTCTTTAATTTGTCAAATGCCTGTTAACACTGCGTGTCCACTTGAAAAGTACCTATAAACAAACCAACTCCCGAAGAGGGGCAGTTCAATTAATGAGATGATCGATGAATCAACCCCAAGTACTGCACCTTGCCTAAGAAACATTGAACTTTATGTACCGTACGGGGACAAGGGAACTCTCGAGCAACTTGCAACTTTGTTGGATCCATATGTAAACCTTCTCGAGATATACAATAACCAAAATAAGTAGTGTCGATCGAACCGAACACACACTTTTCAAGTTTCAACTTCAAGTGAATTTCTCAAAATTGATTAAGAATTTGCTATACATCATAAATGTGATCCTGCCAAGAACCAGACCCATGAATCAACACATCGTTGATGAAATCGGCAGTGATATAGAACATATCTAAAAGAAGCTCATGCGTTGAAAGGTGGCAGGAGCTGAAGTCAATCAAAAGGGCATGACTAAAGATTCATAAAGACCAAATGGTGTCCGGAATGTCATTTTTAGAATATCCTCTTTAGCCATAAGAACCTGCCAATACTTTGATGCCAACTTCAATTTAGTAAACCATCGATTCTAACCCAATTGACTTAATAGATAGGCGGAGTTCGGAAGTGGATAAACATTTTGTACAGTAATATCATTGAAAGGTCGATAATCTACACAAAATCGTAGAATGAACGTTATTAATTAAAATGGGAATGTCTATAATCCCATTTTCTTAATAATTAATTATAATTATCATTTTTTAATATAAAGAAATAATTTTTAGAATAATATATGTTTAAAGAAAGAATATTATTTAAAATATATGTTTAAAATATTAAATAATTAATACATAAGTAATAATTAAAGATTTTTTTTATATTCTCATTTTTATATATCATTCTCATTTTAGTTACAATGTTCATTATAGATCTATCAGGCTTGAAACCAAATGAGGTTTGCATGCCCATGGACTCTGTGATGGACTACACACCCTTTTACCGATCATATTGGTAACAGTTATTCGCATGGCTAATAACTCTTTTGGTGACCTGCATTGAACCGGGCTTTGAAAGGCTTTGCATTGCCAGTGGGTATATAGTGTCAAGTTTTCACACGTGCACCTTGAGATAGATTAAATTTGAACAAACTTGCATATTGCTGCTTAAGTTGTTCAATTCAGTGTGCTCGATACTCAAGTGACGGATCAGGTATCTGAACCTGTTGAGATGAACACCACCCAAGACTAGAATCAAAGGATCTGTATGCGTGATACAAACATCAATAAGCTTCTCTAGACATAAAGGAATAGGCTGCAGAGACATAGACTCCAAGTGTAATATGGAAGGAGAGAGTGAAAAATCACACATACCTTTCGACTGCTTTAACCAATCACATCCCAAAATAATGTCAAAGACCTGGGAAGGGACAACCCTAAGAGACCCAGAGGAAAACTTACGGTTGTCACCCATAACTAGTGTAGTCGAAGTGGTGTACTATGATACTACACGAGACTGCCCATTACCATATAAAATGTGCAGGACCTTATCTACACATCTTAAGGGTAATGAGCATGATGCACCAAAAAAGTAGTTATGGAAGGCATACTGGATCCTGTGCAACTTGCAATCCTTATGCATAGCGGAAAAAACATAAAGGTGAAGTCTCCATCCCATATGGTTACTAGTTTTTCGCAATAGATCCACCTGCAAGAGAGGCTTCATCATCTGGAAGCTCATCATTAAACATAATGGCCACCACATGCACACCATCCGGAACATATGGTCACTAGCTTGGATGTGGTGGACGCTAATCAATATACACATCACATGCCTGCCAAGAATGTCCAAGTGCTCAACACGCCTAACAATGAATTTGATAGGGTCAACCTGCATTGTTTTGATTCCTCCTATCACGAATCCGTGGATTTCGGCCACCATAGGTAGGAATTAGAGCAAGTGCAGGAGAATTTCATGGAAGTGGTGCACGAGTTTGGGCTCGAGGTGGCCCATGTGTAAGAGGTTGACCACAAAGGGCTTGTTGTGCGGGCACATATGTAGTAGCATCAGCCCATTGGATCAACACGATGAATAGGAGGAGCAGTAACTTGAGGGGACCACAACCCTCATCATGCACTAACCCAAATTGTTGAGCTAGTGCAAAAGCCTCCTCCAATGGTAGGATGAAAAGCCTGAATGAATCGAACGAGTTCGAGTCACATAGTCGGCCATAACATACCAAGCTTAATGGGCTCAGGCATGTTAAGATATGCACGTTAAGTTAAATCTCCGAATCTAATATTGAACCAAATAATAGACTCATTAGGATGTTGTCGTATCACATGCAATTGTTAAAAGCATCATCTGAGTCCTCAAACTAAACTTATGTTTGAGGCATTCAGTCAGCCAATCACTATTGGCTTGAATCTTCATAACCAATCCATTATACCATTTAAGTGTTGGGCCTTCCAAACATGTAAGGAATTCTTTGAACATGAGTCTCATCCCAACCATAATAACGAACAATAACTTAAATGATTAAACCAATGGTATACATATCATCTTCGGATCACTACAAAAAGATTGGGGTCAAACCCTCAGATTTGTGGCGTGTGAAGAAGACAGAGGAGTATTAGAAGCAAATCCCTTGACAAGAGGCTCATGCAGGGAAGAAGAGGATGGACTCTCAACAAAGCGCTCTAATAACTTAGTTTGTTCATTAATAGCAGTTGTAATAATATAAAAGCTGTCTCTACATTCATTGTTATAAAAACAAGAAAAAAAAGAGGCAAAAGAAAAGGAATACCCAACTTCTCCACCAATGAAAGAACATATAATAATGCACAAAACATGATTTTATTCAACTAAAAACCCTGCTTATATACAGAAGGCTTCTTGCCACATGGCATACATGCAACACGTGGCACTGGCACGTGCACCACCCATGTGTCACTATGCATGTGTTTATATACATGTGTATATACAGTATCTTAATATCTTACATAATGAAAATAACAAAGTAAGGACCCGAGACAATATAACACAAAAACTCAGGATAATCTCTATATTCATGTAAAGGTTTATATATACAAGTAAAAGTTATCCTAATTATATTTGGACTATCCTATAAATCAATAATAAATTATCCTAATTATAGGATTAACCTTCTTAATTACATACACTTACTAAGGTAACCTACGTATTTACCGTAGTTACCTTACTTCTATGTGAAAAATAAAAAAAAAAAAAATCTTCAACCATATATTAAAGACTTTTATAATACGAGTTCTTGAGTTTTAAATATACTCTTATTGTAATTCTTGGTGTTAAGGATGGATGTTGGCATTTAAAAAAAATCCCTTCAATCACATCCACATCCTTCTGTGGGAAAGAAAATATTTCTTCATAACATGAAGGACTCTCTAAAATTCATTAATTTACATAACAATATATACAAGTAGCTTAAAAGTCTTAAATCCCCATGAGGTTGCTTTGTACAAAAGCTTAATCCATGCACTTGTAACTCTCATCTTCCTTCCTTTCATGGGAAATAAAAAAATTTCTTCTTCTTTATTTTCATTAAATATCATAGAACATCACAACAGAATTAATAATACTTATATTAGACTAGACTAATAATTCCACTTGGACATACTATCTAATAGCTCACCAATGTAAGGACCTTGAGACAACATACAATAAAACACAGAGAAAGAAGGAAACTCGATATAACCTTTGTAAGTTTTTATATATATAAGTAAAAGATATAGTCCTAATCATATTTGGACTATTCTATAAATCAATAGTAGATTATCCTAATTATAGAATTAACCTTCAAGAATATGTAGATGTGATTAAAAGAATTTATTTATTTTAAAAAAAAAATTGAAGTATCAATTAAAACTTGACTAACAATAGAGTGTAACTCCTCAAATATTTAATTAGTACTCTTTTGTGTCTTTTGCAAGTCATATACCACGCACAAGTCTGCAACGCTCTTCATGTATAAAATTAATGACTTGCTTAATAATACAACCCGGGAAAGCAATTAATCCAGCATAGAAAAGCCACGATTTCTCTGTTGCTTGTGCTTGGACCACCTGTGTGAGGTCCTTAGAACCATCCGCAACCAGATACAAGACGAGATAAAGGACTTTGGCTCCAATACAACAATAAGCCATGAAAGGACACATTTACATCCTTATGACTTGACTTGTTGGACAGAAATGTGCTGTACATTTGTAACCAGTGACTTGCAATATCAAGCGCCAGTAATCCTATGAATATCATAGACGTGAGAAAGGATCACTAGAAGTGCAGCTGTACTCACTCTATCGGTGACCATATCAAGATGTGGATTTTTGATTTAGAAGTTGTGCAAATCGACCATCGAAATAATCACAAACAAAGCTAAAATAATAGAGAGCAACAAATGCTCTTTTATTATCGAAACAAATACCAAATACGACACAAAGTTCGTAAGTATTCTTGCATAACCAATGAGATTTGTAACATAAAGGTAGATCGGACATTGCCTCGTCACCATTAAGACAACATCAATGTAAAAGTGCCAAGACAAACACAGTAAGAACACAAAGAAAAAAAGGAAATTCAGAATAACTTTGTATTCATATAAAAGTTTAGATATAAAAATAAAATGTATAATCCTAATCGTATTTGGACTATCCTTTCGTATATACCTTAATTATATACACTTACTAAGGTAACCTACATAACCCATTTATATTATATTTCATACAATGGTATATTATGGCATGTAGTATATTCTATCCGTAATTCAGATATTCTTCGTTCCAGAGGGTTAGGGTTTATCGGGGCAGAATGCTGTGGGTAGACAACTACAGGCCGCACACGCTCGACAAGTGATCGTTCATGGCGAGGAGGCCCGGCACCTAAAAAATCTGGTAGTTTCGCAACACATACACATACACATACGCGCAGGCATAGTCCCAATTCTTTTTTTGTAGATATCTGAAGGAGATTGCCCACATTTGCTTTTCTATGGTCCCCAGGCGCAGGCAAAAAATCCCTCATTTTGGCGCTTCTCCGGGAGCTCTACGGCAGCGGCACGGAAAAGGTACACAAATGTCATATAACTACATGTATACACAATGTATATATGTGTATATAATTACGGTTTTATTATGTCAGGTCAAAGTCGAAAACAAGGGATGGAAAGTCGAGGTAAATATGCTACTTTCTAAATTTCTGATTTCTGAATAACATATCCAATGTGCGTGCAACACACACACACATATATATGTTGTTTGTTTATATATAATATATATATAGGCCGGAACCAGAAAGATCGAAGTAGAACTGACCACAGTGTCGAGCAACTACCATGTGGAGCTCAATCCCAGCGATGCAGGATTTCAAGACCGGTATGTTGTACAAGAGATAATCAAGGAAATGGCTAAGAGTAGGCCCCTTGACATTGCTGGTAACAAAGGCTTCAAAGGTAAATACGCGTATGTATGTATGCAGTATATGTGAATGTTGTCTATCTACACACACACACAAAGCACAAGCATTAAACTGTGAAAATGGACAGTTCTGGTGCTTAATGAGGTTGATCGACTGTCAAAGGAGGCGCAGCATTCATTGAGGCGCACAATGGAGAAGTATAGTGCGGCTTGCCGGTTGATTCTCTGCTGCACTAGCGCTTCTAAAGTCATTGAGGCCGTTAGATCACGTTGTCTCAATATTCGAATCGGTGCTCCTTCAGATGAAGAAGTAAGTTATCCAATATGTGTGCAAGTGGTGTGTTGGTAGTTCAGATAATGTGTGTGTGTGTGTGACAGAGAGAGTTTACATATACCGCACAAACTTCTGTGATTTATATAGATAGATGCAGCTTAATAGTAGCAGGGAACTAACCATTGTAAATGTCAGGTGGTGAAGGTGCTACAGTTTATTGCAAAGAAGGAAGACATACAGCTTCCTCCTGCATTTGCCGGACGTATTGCACAACAATCAAATGGAAACCTTCGACGAGCAATACTTTGTCTCGAGGCCTGCAAAGTTGAGCAGTAAGTTGCTTTAATTATATATATAATCATATGTATACTGTTGTGTGGCATATGTTATGATAAGGAGAGTAGTTTTACTGATTACTGAATGAGTGTATGCAGATATCCATTTACTGATAATCAGCTTATTCCAATGATGGACTGGGAGCAGTATATCACCGAAATTGCAACCGATATCATTAACGAGCAAAGCCCCAAGAAGTAAGTGTGTTTCCATCTATAACTATTACACATATGCAGACGCTCACGCACACATACAATAACATTTAATTTTATGGTCCCAGATTGTTTCTGGTCCGAGGAAAGCTTTATGAGCTGATTGTCAATTGTATTCCTCCTGAAATGATTATGAAGGTGTGGTTTTCTCCGGATATACTCCTAGATTGCACAGATCTCTCTCTCTCTCTATACACACACACATGTGCGTGCGTGCGTGCGTGTGTATAGAGAGAGAGAGAGAGGGAAGATTGTGTTATGGCCGTTGATTTATTTCATTCTCAACAGCGGCTAAACCAGGAGTTAATGAAGAAGCTGGATTCTGAGCTCAGCACGAAGTTTGTCATGGGCAGCTTACTATGTAAGATATAGTGCGTGCGTGTGTGTGTGTACATTCTGTATAAGGAACATAGATTTCGTTGTGTGTGTCTCATAAATCTTTTCACGGTTCACGTCCCGAAGGTTTTCCATTTTCCCGTATCCCATTATATGCTTATAAAGCCTGTGTAATCATCTGTTTTATAAATATATTTATATATATATCGTAAGAATATAATCTTTAGCGTGCTCACTCTAATAATATATAATATGTAATGCAGGAGCATCGGATGCAAGTTGGACAAAAGGCCATATTCCACCTCGAAGGTATCTCATCTGTCACACACTCAAGTAATAATATACTTAAATATGCATTACCCTTATCCAATATAAATTCATATGATTTTTGTTCTCGATTTCTGCAGCTTTCGTCGCCAAGTTCATGAGTATCTACAAGAAATTTCTCATCTCCACTTTTGTTTAATACTTTAACTTAATATTTAAGTTAGTGCGAAAGCGATAGTTAACTTTTCACATGAGCATATTCCCCGCCGGGAATATTCTCCGTACAATCATGAGAAACCCGTGAGGTTTCAAACGGGCATTGAAAATCAAACCCCCGGCAGTTGACAGACAAAAGCACCCTGGGCGCAGACCAGACAATGATATTATACGCCAATCGACCAATTAATACACCCCGCATAGGAAACCGAAACCGGCGGCGGGTGTACGGTATGACATGGTCGACGCTGACGTGGCTTGAAGCCCGTGCCGTATGACATGCTGGACGCTGACGTGGCAGGAGGTGTTTTTGTTGTTCATTTTGGCACGGGAGAGTTATTCTGGACTTTAGATGGGAATAGAAACGAGCGTTTTCTTTGCTGTTCCGTGTATCACTGTCTGATTCTCTTCTCTCGCATCATCTGTGTCTTTTTTTTTCTGGGGATGTAGCGATTATATAGAGAGCGGTAGTAGGAGGAGCAGTCCGGTGCGAAGGAATCTATCTCAGAGATGCTGTTCCATGTGTTGTTTCTTGGTGTCTCTCATCTGCATTGGGTATGCAGAATCATCGGTACCTTCCCAGGTATGGTGCAGGAGAGTGACGAGCAGCAGGCGCTACTGGAGGTGAGGAATGCATTCGGCGGAGGTCCGGCGTTCGATTCCTGGCAGGACTCGAGGAGCTGCTGCACGTGGCAGGGGATAGAGTGCAGTACACCAAGGACGACGATGATTCCCGCAGGTTCACACAGATGGCAAACGGGTACCGTGTTCGAGTCGTCTCTCTACCAGTTTACAGCTCAGCGGGTGGCTCCCTCCGTCGATTTCCCTGCTGGTGGGCTGGACGGGCTGGATGTCTCCAACAACGCAATATCTCGGTTCGATTCCTGCGAGATTTCTACACTTTCCCGCCTAAAGTTTCTCGACCTAAGTTTGAAACAATCTCTCCGGGGTTCTTCCGGCGTTCCGAGATGGATTCACCGGGCTCCTCCGGCTCAATCTCCCTATAACCTCCTGGAAGGGCCGATTCCAGATATGTCCGGTGCGAAAGCTCTTCAGTCGGTCGATTTCAGCTCGAATTGTTCTCAGGTGAGCTCCCCAGTCGCATGCCCTGCATTCAATCCGTCAATGTATCCGACAACGAGCTCACCGATCGGCTCTCGAGCCGTTCCGGCACTGCCGAGGTGAGATTCAGGCGCTAGTAGCGGGCATCAACAATTTCAGTGCTCCTCTGGAGTCGGGGTTAGGGTTCTTCACAAACTCGTCCGGCAGTCTTGAGGTGTTGGATCTCTCCAACAACCAGATTCCGGGACGGATTCCAGAGGCGGTCGGTCTGCTCTCGGCCCTGCAGGTGTCGACCTTAGCTCGAACCGTCTCGTCGGTGAGGTTCCATCGTCTCTGTCGGAATGTACATGCTTGTTCTCTCAACCTCCAGAAGAATGCACTCACTGGGAACCTCTCAGAGATTGAATTCTCTAGGCTGCCGGATCTGGTAGAGGTCGACCTGTCATTCAACCAGCTCGCCGGGGAGGTCCCTGCTGGAATCTCTAGCTGCAGAAACTTGACAAAACCTTGCACTCGGCAGGAACCGACTATCTGGGAGCTACCAACTCGATCGGTTTACTCAAGAAGCTCCAGGTTCTCTCTCTGTCCGGGAACGATCTCACCGGTGTCGTCCCGGTCGAGTCACTTGCAGACTGTGACTCGCTGATCGTGCTGGTTCTCTCCAAGAACAGATTCAGAGAGGAGCTCCCGCAGAGCAATGTAACGGGGTTCAAGAGCCTCCAGCTTCTTGCAGTCGGAAATGCTGGTCTGAGGGGGGTATCCCGGACTGGATCGGGAACTGCCGGAAGCTCCAAGTTCTGGACCTCAGCTGGAACAATCTGGTGGTAGCATTCCTCCGTGGATTGGCGGCCTCGAGCACCTCTTTTACTTGGATCTCTCCAACAACTTCTCCATGGGGAGATACCCAAGCAGGTGTTGGAGATGAAGTCTCTCAGGTTTGGTGGAGTCCCTCTGGTGACCTCCAGACGTAGCAAATACACTCTTTGTGAAGCACAAGTCGAATGCGAGTGCGCTTTCAGTATCGCCAGGTATCTGCATTTCCGCCGTCCATCATCCTGAGCAGCAAACCGACTGTCCGGAGAGATACCGGATGGTTTTGCACATCTAAAGAAGCTGGTCTGCTTGGATGTAGCAACAACAAGCTGGTCGGGAAGATACCAGCAAGCTTGTCCGGTGCGGTAGACTTGGAGACACTGGATCTCTCCTCCAACAATCTAACAGGCAGAATACCAACATCTCTAGTGGAGCTCACTTTCCTCGGTGCTTTCAACGTGTCGTTCAACCGGCTCTCGGGACCGATACCTGGTAAGAACCAGTTCATGAGCTTTAACAACTTCTCGTACATTGGAAACTCGGATGTGTGGACCTCCACTCTCTGCCTCGTGTTTGTCTAAGGAGGCAAACCTTTCGAGTCCGAGGAAAGGTCCGCGAGGGGTGAACCGAGGTGCAATCATGGGGATCACCATTGGCATCAGTCTCGGGCTGACGGCTCTGTTTGCGGCCATGATAATGCTGTCGTTCTCCAAACGGAGTAGCAGGAAGTTCTTCAGGCACGAGGACCTTGGTCAGCCTGACTTCAAGGAGATGAGTCTTGCCCAGATGATGGGCTCAAGGTGACCATGTTCGACCGACTTGCACTCTTGTATTACAGTCGGGGATCTCATCAAAGCCACGGATAACTTCGACGCCTCTAATATCATTGGATGTGGTGGCTTTGGCCTCGTCTTCAAGGTGTGTGTGTGTGTGTGTGTGTGAGAGAGAGAGAGAGAGAGAGAAGACAAAGCTATGAGTTTTACTTAGTGTGTGTGTGTGTGAGAGAGAGAGAGAGAAGACAAAGCTATGAGTTTATTAGTGTGTGTGTGTGTGTGTGTGAGAGAGAGAGAGAGAGAGAGAGAGAGAGAAGACAAAGCTATGAGTTTACTTATGTGTGTGTGGTGTGACGAGAGAGAGAGAGAGAGAGAAGACAAAGCTATGAGTTTGCGTACGTGCGTGTGTGTGTATAGAAGAGATAGAGAGAGAGTGAAGTTTACTTAATGTGTGTGTGTGTGTGTGTGAGAGAGACTATGAGAGGTTTACTTGTGTTGTGTGTGGTGTGTGTCTGGTGGTGGGTGTGAGGAGACTATGAGTTTACTTGTGTGTGTGTGTGTGTTGTGAGAGAGAGAGAGAGGACAAAGCTATGAGTTTACCTATGTGTGTGTGTATGGAGAGAAATAGAGCTATGAGTTTGCTTATGTGTGGTGTGTGTGTGTGTGGGTGAGAGAGAAGAGAGAAGAGAGAGACAAAGCTATGAATTTAAGTTATGTGTGTGTGTGGTGAGAGAGAGAGAGAGAAGACAAAGCTATGAGTTTACTTATGTTTGTTTATTTAAGGCTCGTCTTCCGGAGGGAAACTTGTAGCGATCAAACGGCTGTCAGGTGACGATGGAGGGCCACAGATGGAGAAGGAATTTGACGCAGAGTTGTCCACCTTGGGAAATATTACACATGAGAATTTGGTGCCGCTCGTTGGATATTGCCGGCTGGGAATGCGGACCGTCTGCTGGTGTATTCCTACATGGAAAACGGCAGCCTGGATTACTGGCTACAAGAGAGATCCGACGGTGGAGCCGGCTTACCTGGCGTCATCGCTGGCCATTCTGCGGGAAACCGCCAGGGATTGGAGTATCTCCATCGCTCATGTGATCGCGATATAATCCACCGCGATATCAAGTCAAGCAATTACTTCTGGACGGGGAGTTCCGTGCCACGTGGCAGATTTTGGGCTTGCCAGGCTCATCCTGCCGTGCGATACGCACGTTACTACTGAGCTAGTCGGGACTCTGGGGTATATACCTCGGAATATGCTCAGTCTTCTGTGGCTACTCTCCGTGGAGATGTGTATAGCTTTGGGGTCGTTATTTTGGAGGTCCTGAGTAGAAGACGCCCTGTTGATGCCTGTAGAAGAGGTGGAGTTAGGGACTTGGTTCCCTGGGTGAAGGCAATGCAGGCAAGTCGTGCGTGTGCGTATGTATATACATATATATATATAATATATATATATATATATATATACATATATATATATATATATAACACTTCTCTTATATAGGCAGTGGCCGTGGGATAGATAATAGACCAACTGCTGCTTCCGAATGGTTATCAGAGTTGTTCTCCATACGAAGGTGGTGGGAATGACGTGGAGGAGATGACGAGGGTGCTTGACGTGGCTGCTACTGTGTTGACACGTGTCCGCAGAGAAGGCCTGGCATAGAGGAAGTTGTAGCTTGGCTTGATGCAGTAGCTACAGGTAGACGAAAGAAGTGAAACGTTTGCTCCAAATCCTGAGGTACACACACATACACACACACCACGCAACACATAGGCTAATGCATATCATTGTACATACGTGTATCACATTCAGGATTGCCTACATTTGGGATGAAGCCCGGTGTCCGACGTGGCAGTGTTAGTGCTCATATATCAAGTTTATCCAACAATGAATTATAAATGTACGTGGATATATATGATATGTTAAGTCTTTTTGTCAGTATCAAATACATACATATACATTACTGATAACCACTTGATAACACATACGCACACACGTGTACAAGAAGGAATGAAAAGGCATGAATACACACCCACACACACACACGTTCAATTATCTAATGCTTTAACTATATAAAAATAATCCAATGCATGTGTGTGTGTGTGTGTGGTGGTGGGGGGGCTGTAGATGAGTATGACACACAACGGCCCTTTAATATTTACACAATCTTATGTATATTGAGGCTTACACATACACAGCATACAAATTTAACTACAGAAGTATAAAATTAATAATGAAATTATAAACCTATTAGTAATAATAATTTAATAGCTGACTTTGTAAATATTGTTCAAATATAAGCAATCATCTTGAAAGTAGTTTATATATCACATATCATTTTCTCCATGATGATTGCAAATATAACCTTCAATTAATTAATAAATGCTAGGAAAATTTATTAGAAAAATAGTAAAATATGTATTAACCTTAAAGGTTTTCAAATTTATATTTTTATAAACCACTAAATAATTAAGTTAATTAATTATGAATTTGCTTACAAAACAGCATATTCTTTTAGAAACGGAATGTACTGTTTTGTGATAATATTCTCGTATATACATACGCCACACACGCCTAAGAACAGAGTCGTCACGTAAACTCAACCGTCTGTAACTCTATGTTTTGTATGTAATAAAAAAACATACATGAAATACATATAGAAAACTGTGTGTGTGTGTGTGTGTGTGTGTGTAATGAAACCAACTTTGCATACGACCATACACAGATGCGCAACTGTGTGTTTGCAGGCACACAGTTATGTGTTCAGGTGATCACACACGTACACACACACACACAATATGGTAGTTATTAAATCTGATATATATATATATATATATATATAGAGAGAGAGAGAGAGAGAGAGAGAGATCAGAACTGTAACTCTGCATAAACTCTTGCTGGATTGGTTACAATCAAATACCATTATACAAGTCTGAGTAACTAATATATGTAATATATATAGACACACACGACACACATATGTATACGTATACACACGTATGCCTATGTCTGAACCTGTAGCAACATACACGCCGAATATCACTGGAAATGCGAAGGGTCAGATTCGATTTCCGTCAAATTCATCTAAGTACCAATAACCTTCCCAGTTACGTGTTTAACCCATCAAATACAAACATATATTTATTTATTTATAGTATGTGTGTGTGTGTGTGTGTTAATGAAGACCCATCTATCTACTCATAACATGCAGAAGTACATACACATGTCTGTAGTACACACACACACACATATAGCTTTGTGTGTGTATATCTATGTATAAATATGGATTAAATATTGTTTAATCTAGATTAACATATACACATGAGTAAAGACAGAGGGAGTAGTATATATATCGTCTTTTTGCTCTTGTTTTCTTCATTGACACGGTGCTAGTAAAATATAGCTAGTAATAATATATTTATATATAAGGTTTAATTAAAATGTAAATTAATGTTTATCGATAACAACATAAGCATATGAGTAGCAAAAAGACAAGAAGGGTGATTGTCGAGATACAGTGATTCCAAAGTATATTTAAATAGATTCTACACATTTTAAATAATTACAATGTCAAGAAATTGTCAACCATAGCGACCCCAACAAACATGAAATAGCATTTCTGTTCATGTTTTAGCTATTTAAATATTATTTAGTATAATCCTTATTTTATTCATATATATATATATATATATATATATATATATACCAGTCTTATGCACAAACAGTCCATATAGGTGTCAACATACAAATATATATCTTAACTTCATTCGTCAAGATTAAGACATATTAATGTTAATTATATTTTAAGTATCCAGTCAACTATGTTTAATGGTATACATTGGTTATGCACCAAACAATATAACTCGAGTTTCACATCGTTAAATGCATTTTGCTTAAGGTTTTTATTTTACTATACAATGACCAGCGAATATTTATTAAGCAATTTATAAATTCAACCTGCATTAAAAACTCCCATCTGACTTTTTATATAATTAACTAATTTTTATAATTAAATTAAAAAATTAAAAATGTCAATCATAAACAGTATATGACATATCAGAATTCTATATACACACCTATGGACCTATGGGCTATATTTATGTTAAATATTTAATTAAAAATTAAACACGACTGTATATCTACAAAATGAACATTAGCTAGTCTATAGTATGATTTAATTATAATTAAATATGAAGTAATATTGTTTTTTTCAATATAAAAGACGCACACGTAACGCAAACCATATTAGAAAGTGATATGGGAAAGCCACGTGAAATGATGGGCAAGGAATTCTTAGGGGATTATAGAAGATTGCTTGCATGTCAATTTATTAAGAGACAAGGTATAAAATTATGTTTGACCCTCAACTATATCGATAAAATCATCAAATTCCAAGGAATATTCTAATAATACACCTTAGAGATTGCATTTATTGGGTATCAAACACAAAGGTGCTACTATTTAGTTTAAACATTGAATGATTTAATCATATTTTACGTAAATCGATAGGTATGTTGTACTTGGTATGTGTATTTCACGTTCTTTCAAGCAATCTATAGAAAAATGTTAACTATACCATTACAAAAACAAAGACTTTATAGTTTATTAGTAGAAAACTTATTAAATACGTCAGAAATATATTAAATTTAACTATTTTCTGTACTTTGACTTTTAGCCCTAACCCCTAACCCTAGTACTTTGACTTTTACCCTTGCTCTAAACCCTAACCCTAACCCTACCATTTTTACAGTTTATTAGTAGAAAGCTTATATTACTGTATTTTTACGTAATAAATACGTCAAAAATATTAAGTATTTTTCTAGTAAGAATGTGACACCCTTATTTGACTTTTAGCCCTACCCCTAACCCCTAGACCACCCTTACTGTAAACCCTAAAAGTTATTATTTTCGTTAAAAATATACTTTGACTTTTACCCTTGCTCTATACCCTAACCTAACCCTAAACATTTTCAAGTTTTTCTTTATTTTTACGTAAAAAAATACGTCAAAAAATACATTAAGAATGTGACACCTTATAACCCTAACCCTAAACTAGCATTACGCGTGTCATTTACGTGGCACATAATAACATGACAAAACAGAAAACAAGAAGATATATAAAAAATATAAAGGGCACGAAATTATGCGACGTTTACCAACCGAATATACCGGATCACGTGGACGCCACGAAAGCCGCAAGATTCCCCGGGAATCCGGCGGCTCACGAGAAGCCTCATTGATGCCATGCATGCACACGTCCTAGTGATTATCTTTATTTAAATAACCTAGGAGAGAGAATTGATGTGGGTCAAAGGTGGCGGGAATTTATCGAGCGACTAAACCGTGACGTGCACATGCATATGGAGACAAGTTTAATTAATTTAAGTTTAATTTTTTTCCATTTTAATAAAACTAAGTTACGTGCGTTTTAAGTTAATGCCATTAATTTTGACACGTTAACCATAGTAAACATCTATATATATATATATATAATATATATATATATATATATAAAAATTAATAAAAATTAATTAATTAATTAATTAAAATAAATAAAAAAGATAGATCTTTCAAACATTCAATACATGCATGCAGAAGCTTCGGTCACGCTCGTGAAAATCCACCTACTTACACTTCTCTTTTTTCCGGTCGTCCAACCAAAAAAGAACTCGTTCTCATTCATTATTCTCCACCATGTTTTATTTATTTAATTTACCTTTTATTAATAAGAATTTTACACATTAAAATGAATTCTCTTACCCCATGTAAAAAAATTCTATGGTTAGTAAAAAAAAATCAACCCTACCCAAAAAAAAGCAAGCAATAAAGTTGACCCAATAAAATATATATATATATATAAAATATAAATAATTAATAAAAATTAATTAAACAATGTCCCAGTATATAAAAACTCTCCTGAACTCTTCCCTGACTTGTTCTCATTGTCTATCGTGGCTTCTTCCTTTTCTATATTCTACATTCTCTATCTCCTTCTACTGTGTCATTCAATAGATTACGTTTCTATACTACTGTTCATAATCACACTTGTATATGTATATCTCTCCTATTCCTTCCATATGTCATCCTTGGTGTTCTTCCCTTGACTCTCTGAGAGAGAATGCAGGAGATTGAATTCGAAGACAAGATGAACTCATCGAGGAAACGATCGTCGTCCGAAGATGGTTCATCAGAGAACAGCATGAGTACACTCAGCGGGAGCGAAGGCAACACCCCATTGGGATACAATTCCGGGAGGACGACTGTGAGACAGTACATTCGATCGAAGATGCCTCGCTTAAGATGGACTCCGAGCTCCACGATTGCTTCGTTCGTGCAGTGGAGCGTCTCGGTGGGCAAGACAGTACGTATCTCTCTCTCGCTGTATATATATATACACATCTGTATAATCTCCATACTGCAGGAGCTACTCCCAAGCTGGTTCTTCAGGTAATGGATGTCAAAGGACTCACAATTGCTCATGTGAAGAGCCATCTTCAGGTAATCTGAACAATTACAGTCTCTCTCACACTCTAACAGGAGCTTTCTATAGATGTACAGGAGTATGAAAAACGATGAGAATGGATCAGGTAAGAACATCGATGTGTTTTAGAAGACTGTAAACTTACCGAATTCTCTCTTGTTGCAGTCGCTATGGAGCAGACAGATGATGAACGGAAGAACCAATCAGAGACTGTCTCCTGTAGCGATTCTGCTGTTCTGCAAACTTGGTCCAAGTTCCAGCAGAGTAATGGTAGCCGTGTTCTTGTTAGAGAAAATCTACAGCAGTACCAAAGCTACTTCCATAGACCCGCTCTTCAGCCATTAGACTTCCACAGGTACTGTGCGCTTGCGAGAGAGAGAGAGAGAGAGAGATTAATATATGAGGATTATCACAGTAGGGAGCATGTGTATACACAAGCTTCGAGTCAGAATCAAGCTCAAGAGTGGATTGCCAAGCTTGCAGAAGTTGCTCGAAATAATAAACTAGGAAGACTGATGAATGAAACTCACTGGGGAAGTAATACTTCCTATCATGTATCTGCCCAACAATTGCCGGTTAACAGCAGGAGTTATGGTGTGGATAATTCAATGTATAAGCAGAAGCAAGTAGTGAATAATTGCTCTCCGCCTTTGATCCATTTCAATCAGATACTTGGAACTAATATTCAAGTAAGTTATATAGATATACACACTGAGATAATGATATGTTCAGATGTCAACATACACATATGTAAAATAGCACATATGTAATGTATACACATGGCTGACACGTACACACACACGCACCTGCTATGCACATCATATACAGGTTTTCTGGTAGAAGTAGTACACGTCTACCTGCATATGATATATGCGTATCATATACTGGTTTCTTTCTGTATGTAAAATAGCGTATATGTATGCACCTTGTATACACATCATATACAGATTTTATTGTAGAGGTTGTACACGTCTACTTGCAAGTTGAGCCTATATGTATGTTTATATATATATGTGTGTGTTTATTTATCATACACATCCAGGTTGACACACGCACACGCACCTGGTATGCACATATACAGGTTTCTTGGTGTATGTAAAATAGCATACACATGGCTGACACACACTGTATACACATCATATACAGGTTTTCTGGTAGAAGTAGTACACGTCTACCTGCAAGTCTGCCTATATGTATGTATATATGTGTTTATTTAACACACACGCACACAGGTGTGTATACATGTGTTAATTATTGGTTTAACAGGATAAAACAAGGGAGTTAGAAGGTATTAATCAAGTTGACAGTAGTTTGTCACTCTGTTCGCCAGCAAAGTATGAGAGTTTGAAATAAGAGGAATATATCGGACTGTAAACGGCTTAAACCAGCCGTCGATCCCGAGGCAGCAAATGGTATTACATTGGAGCTTACCATGTCCATTAATTAATTAGATGGAGTTAGGGAGTTTTGTATATAAATATGAGTCTTGTACACAAGAGTATGTAAAATTTAATATTTCTAATCATATACACGTGTGTGTGTACACTTATACTAATTTATATTATATTAAATTAATATAGTTATTATTTATTAGATAACATGTGTTTGTACAATATTTATATTTATCTTAATTTATATATGTTAAATAAAAACTTAATTAAAGAATATATTATGTAGATATTAAAACCTGCTATAATTTATTAAAATAAATATTTATTTAAAATAAAATATGCATATATTATCTCAATCATAAAATTATGCCTATATATTAATTACATCATTAGTTTCTTAAAACGCCTATTAAAAATTTGAATTTTTTTTATACATCCTATATCACTGGTTACCTTAAATATATAACATTATTAGTATATTTTTATCCTTTTTAATAATAACGATTAACATTGACATAAAAACTAAATTTATTTTAAATCAAATTAATTAATATAAAAGAATTATTTATTTATATTTCAAATAAGTGAAATATATATAAATTTAGACTCATTATAATATATGCATCTCGATAAACTTACTCAAGTTATCCACTCTTCACGTTCAACACACAGAGCGTGCCTGCGTGCGTGCGTGCGTGTGTGTGTGAGATTTACTATATAGTACAAACTATAGGTATATAGAATCAACAATATATGAAGTTAAGAACTTACTCGCATTTCAAAAGTTTAGTCAGACACTGTTACGCGAGGAATAGAAAATGGCGAAGCCTTAGCAGCTTTGTTACTTGGTTTATGGCTCTGTCGTTTCTTCATCCTGACATGATATATATCAAACATTACACACACATGCACGCACGCACGCACGCACACGCACACGCACACGCACAAAGAGTACCTCTGAGAGGCCATGTGCTTCAACAGAGATTCTTCTTGCTCTATTGAGTAAGATGACCACTTCTCTTCTTCCATATTAGGCTCAGCTTTTCCCACATCTAATAAAACAACTAATAAGCAACTTAAAAGACATTGGGAACACGCGCGCGCGCGCGAGCTATACCTTGTATGATGACTATAGAACGCTCGTTAGCACCTTTCAGCCTCCAGAAAATTCGTCCATCACATGATACTGTGACAGGTTCAGTTCTCACAGCATTACATGCTTGCACTTCTGCATGGAAGAAAAGCTTTATATATGTATGATTACATGGGAATGTGTATGCATACATCTATATAGATGAACGTCTACTCGTATATAACACTTAGAAACACATATATTCATCGATTCATATATAAAGCTATGTTTGTATATATCACGTCTGTGTGAGCATAATTATATATATATGCATCATACATGTAGTTATGTCATGTTTGTTTGCCTAGCGACCTCTCTCTCTCTCTCTCTACACACACACACACACATACATACATACTTATGACCACATGTATATGAGGTTATGAGAACATTTTGAGGGCGTCTAGAACGTTCGTTTTGTTATATTATATATGCAGTAAAATTCTATAAACTTATGTTTGTATGTCTGTCTGTGCGTGCTTGTACGCAGAGATGAATGTGTGTGTGTGTGTGTAGATAGATAGATATACAGACTTACTTGATTTACAAACCATCTGAGACAAAGCTAACTGTGCAGAAGTAACAGTTTCAGTCTGTTGACGGACTTTCTGTAAAATGGCCTGACATTGTTCTCCTGTGAGTGAAGCCCCATTTGCTTCTGCTAGCAGACGCTTTGCTTCTAAATTCCTTTGCTTAGTCCTAGCTGCTGTTACCTGAAACAAACAAATAAATAGCTTTGTTAACTGCATATAAAAAAAAGGTTTAAAACTATTTAAAATGTTATTAACTAGTAGAATATATTCAATCGTTGATAAACATAATCGTTTATTAAATATATTCTGCTAAATTATCAGATGTTACTCAGAGAGTCTACACACAATCTCTGTGTGTGTTAATGCTAAATGACTCAAATTAATTGATATAATGATTTCCTAAAAAGCAGATGTAAGTATATAAATAAATCATGTATACACACACGTCCAACGAACCTAACTATATGCAAACTTAAACTAGGTATACATCGGCATCTCAGAAGCTCAAACACACGCAGGCACGCACACTGGCACGCGTATACACACACACCTCCTTTCTGGCAGCTACAACTTCCTCACTTTTTTCCTTCTGTTTCACTGGAGGCTTTTCGAACTGTTTTTCTGAATATCCTGCAAAAGTTGGATAACATCAAAACACCCCTTGTGTATGTCTGTACATTACATATAACTACGGTTGAATATACATACATGTTCCTTGCGTGTTAATTTGATAGTCAAGATAGACATTGAGGTATGAATATTTTCACTCATTTCGTTAACATGAAGACTCAAGGATCTCAATAATTAATATAAAGCATATAAAAACTAAAGTATATAATACTGCAATACATAGTATACAGTATACATAGTTATACCAAACATACTATATGCATACATTCATATATTAGTCTGACAATAAAATCGTCAGTTACGGATATATAATATATATATATATATGTATAATAGCTTCAAGAATCTATACTTACGTAGTAGAAAGACAGTCGTCGCAGAGAATATTCAAAAACTGTAGCTTGGTCCGAACGTCCAGCTTCTCGTACTCATCCGTTCCGTGGTCCAAAGCTTGCAAAAGCTTTTGATAATCCTCAAGAGATACTGGAATCTTCCCATCCACCATGTGTGGTTTGGATAAACCAGTTCGTTCTAGTAAGTGTTGCTTGAATACCTCCACCCATGGATTCCTCCCATTTGCAGTGATACGAATATTCCTGCAATAACATTATACGTGTGCATATTGTGTATGGTCTCCTACATTTATGTATGATACACACCTCAATACACATTAGCACACATGCATATATACAGCCAGTAGGCGCACTACTTCCACATTCGTAATAATTATGAATCTGCACACCATTATAAGACAAACAACCAGCCCAACGTAAAAATATAGATTCGCATGCATACAGCGATCATACACATACAAGTGACATACAAACATGTGCGTGAGTCGACGCGTGTGTGCAATACACAACTTACGTTTCTCCAATATCTTCCAATATGATAGAGAGGAGTTTCACGTGAAGTTGAACAACAGCGCCACCACGTAAAGGTAATCCATGAATCATCTCTTGCAAAATAGCCTCTTCCTGCCCTTTTCTAAGACCCAGTATCTATAGAAAACACTAATAAAAATCCATAGATGACATATACTTAATTTACACTCTGCAATAGCTCATATTGAATAAAGTACATATCAATATACATAAAATAACATATATTACCTTACGAAATGCGGAGCAAAATTCCATTAGCTGAAGTGCGTGGCCAACCGTATCTTTCGAGAACTCATATCCTGCCACAAAGGAGTGCTCTTCGCCTTCCGGTAAAATCAGACTGTCAACTATGTCTTCAAGTTCTTCAGAACTCTCTGCTTAAATCAATAAATTATGATTAACTAACGATGAGTAAATGATGATTAACTAATAAGTAAATCACAAATCAGGAAGTACCTTTCTCATCTGATGCTGGAATATCCAACACAACCTCTAGTTGTCCTTCACCTATAATATCCCTACTAGCTTCCAGTATATCCCTAGATGTGGCCGGTATATTTCCTGATGGCTCTGGTTCTTCACCTTGTGATTGTCCAACTTCAGCCAATACCCGTTTTATCCTGCGTTTACCACCTGACTGCTACAGATGGTAAACTATCATAAATAATGTGTATGCGTGTGCATGTGTTATATGTAAAATGTACCGTTATATAAATGGTAAACATGTGTGTGTGTGTGTGTGTGTGTGTCTCTCTCTCTCTCTATATATATATATAACATTATAAAGCAATATATATACATGTGTATATTTTCTGTGCATATACAGCATTTGGACGTGTCTATCTATATATAGTACGATACATATGCACGCACAAAAAATACCTGTATTTTTGGTACCTTGGTAGCTACACCCGATTGGTTATCTTCATCTTCAATCCTTCGCTTTTTCTTCTTACCATCCTTTTTAGCAGGTTGTTTCGTCTGCACGTCCTATAACAATAGTGTGAAATGGAGATGTTAACATGCATCAAAGCTATCTATATCCAAATATTATTTAACTATGCTATCTCAGTTCTGCTCTAGCACGCTATGCATACACACAGCACTAACTTATAAACGTACCTCAGTTATGTGTCTTTCATTATCGCCAATGCTTTGAACAGGAGCACTGTTAGGTTTCTTCGCTTTTACGGGTTTTAACTTCTCGGCTTTTGAATCCTTTTTCCAAGGGCGTCCTATAAAGCAATTATACATTACATGCTATTGTATATCTATCTATCTATCTATCTATATATGATGTGCATACATATATTTACTGTGTATACATGCATTATATACACACATAGTACTGTGGTTATGCAATAACACATACACGCAATATTCTGACCTCGGTTCTTGCCTCTTGCAAGTACTCAGAAACAGAAGCAAAGCCTCTGGCTTTAGCTACATGTGCCAAACCTCCGGTAGGGGAGCAGCCATTTCTCTTCCTAACACATAAACCTTAGTGTAAAGTGTGTTTGTGTGTGTGTGTGTTTTACAGAATTAAGTAAATAGCTATATTGTCAGCATACCTGCAAACGCTACAATTACAGATCCCTCGGCACTTGGGGCACGACCATATACCCAGTTTGTTTGCTTCTTCTACTTCCTCACCATACCTAGCATATTCATTATTATATGTATAAATCACTTAATACGCATGTATGGACGTTAAACATATCAATAAAACGTACGAATCTATATTTATCGGAAATATACCTATTCAATAAGCATTTTGGGCAGAAATTCATCTTGCATGACCCACCCTTGCATCCTGCCATCAGCTCCACTGTTTTTTGTCGACACTGCATTCAAATTTGCCGTTTATTATTATAAACTTATGCGTGTGTGTGTGTGTGTGTGTGTGGTATTGTGTGTAACACAAATACCTTATAACATTAAACGGGTACATACACCTGTAAATGATATATAACGTCACACACTCCTATGTAATATAACCAATTATGTAACTTACATGTGTGTAATATATATACACATGTATAAATAATACCTGGTGACATGTTTTCCCATTCTCAGAGTCATAGATTCGCCCACCAACTATACGAACAGAGCATTTTTCTGTTGAGCGTTCTTTTCGCGGTTTTGATTTAAGAGAGCGGCTTTCTTTTATCTCTGGCTCGCCATCACTGTCTTCAACGATAATGACATCCTTCTGTTTGGCATTCCTGTTGATTTCTTGCAATGCGGACGCTGTCCGAGATCTCTTACCCGCCCTTGATGAATCTGTGACATTTCCCGTGTTCTTTCTCTTCGAACTCATAGAAACCTAAAAAAATGCGAGAAATTAAATTCAAGAAAATAAGAGAAACCTAAACAATCGATTAAAATGAATTCTTTTTATAAGAAGTCGCCAATTGAAATGTGAAGAAATTATGCTTAAATTAGGGCAATAAGACGACACTTACCGATACAATGCGGATGCAGCCCGAGATCTTTTAGCCGATCCTGGAAAATTGGGAGAAAATCAAGAAAAGCAGAGAAATCGATCAAAACGAGAGGCAATCGATCGAAGCAAAATATGTAAAAATGTAAAGAAACTGAAGAACAAGAAGGTGCACTTACCGATTGACCTAAAAAGCCTGGAAAAGCATAGAACACCGTAGAAAACGATCAATATGCATTCTTTCTCTTCTAAATCGAACCGCTAGAAGCCAGAAAATGGGAGAAAATCGAAAAAATGCACCGAAAAACAGAGAAATAGATCGAAAATGTGAATAACAAGAACAAAAGATGATGTGGAAGCGGCAGAAATTGGGGTAAAGACGAACACTTACCGATCGGAAGAATGCGCCTCAGTGCGCCCTTGCCCGCGTGCGTGGGAAAATTAAGAACCCTATAAAGACGAGGGTTTTTGATTGTGTACATTTCCAATCCCACTAAGATCAACGGTGCAAACGCAATAATATGGGCGGGACCTTCTATTATCCGTTGGATTAATATGATGCTTAAGATTTAAATTAACTTAATATAAAAACATTATCCAACGGTTTATAAAATATACACACATTTCATATTGGGATTACGCTGAAAATAAATTTTAAAATTAGATTTTTTGACATTTAAATAATGACACGTGTAACTATTACCGCTGGATTACTTATTAATTATTCTTAAATATATCTTTGATTAAATATTCTAGATTATATCATATCAACTAGTTTTCTGATTTAACAATTTTTAGTGCTTTAGGGTTTTAATATTTTTATAAGGTTTAAAATTAAATATATATATATATTCATAAAGAATTTGGGTATATCTTTACAGTATTAATATTTTCTAATATTTTATAATTAAAATTTTCAAAATAAATTTTTTTTAAATAAAGTTGTATAAAATAATTAATTTTTTTTTAAAATAATCTTTTATATTTAAGTTAAGTTTCATTTAAGAATGGTAACAACAAAACTATTAGAATATATTAAAAAAACTGTATATAACTAATTTGTTTAAAAAGATTTATTTAAATATACTAGTAATATTCTTTAGCCTTTACTGCCTCAAACTTTAGTTAAAAAATTATAATTAAGAAAAATAGTAGTATTAATGATTAAATTATAAATGACCTAATTTAAAATTTAAAAAATTATTTTTAAATTGATTTAAGTTAATTATTATTTAAAGGCAAACAAACTTGACAAACACCCGCCCGCAAATGTTTTAATTTTTATAATAATAAAATTTTCAAATTGGACTAGGTAAACTATTTTGACATTTAAAATATATTTATTAAATATTTATCTTTTTTAACTAGATTATCACATATTAACTCATGTTTTCAATTAATATTTAAATTTTCAGAGTTCACAAGTTTTATAATGCTTTAAGATTAGAAAGTGTAAGTTAAGTAATTTCTTTAATATCTTTATAGGTTTAAAAATAAATATTTATATATTTTATATATTGTAATATCCACGTGTACGGTTGCATGTGCACATACTATTATTAACGTAGTGGATTTTGATAGCTGTCAGATTGGATTCAATCTGGATCACTCGCTCTTGTATATAAGTTAGGGTTTCTAAACTAATGGATATACACATTTCTATATTCCGAGATCTCACATTGGTGAAGGTGAGGGGCACCTCTAATTGTCCCTACGGAATGCTCAGATTTATGTCTTTTATCAATTTTCTTTGTTTTCTTAGGTCTAGCTTTTCCATTGTCTAGACATGGATCCACAACATGCAAATCCCTTGTCTGTGGAGCAGTTACTCATGCAGTTGTTGGATGCCATGCGTATGCAATTAAACAATCATTCTCAGTTGATGGCAGCATTCACAGTCCAGGGTACTCCTCCTACTCATGTTGCAAACCCCGTGTCCGGCTAGATTTCTTTCGCAGAAATCTTGGAGATGATGTGTACCATTGGTTTGACCACTTCACTGTGGTTGCCACATATCATTCGTGGAACGGTGCTTAATGTTTGCGCGAGTTTCCTACTTGTCTTCAAGGGACGGCGTTGCAGTGGTACAATGATCTGGACGTTGCAACTCGTGGAGATTGGAATATTCTTAGATATTCAAACGTGCATTTGGGCATGCGGACGATTGTGATAATGCTTTTCAACAGTTGCATCATATTCGTTAGGAGCCATATGAGTCAGTGATGCAGTTTGGTGTTCGCTTTCGAAGCCTTTTGTTACGTGTAGAACCTAACATGTCAGAACGCATCAAGTTAGGTATGTTGTGGCCAGCACTTCGTCAAGACCTTGTGGGGCTTGTGCATGCACTAGCTCCAGTGACTCTTGACGATGCTTTGAGGCTGGCACAACGATATGAGTCATCACCTCTCCCACTTGCGCCTTCACGTGCTCTCGTTCCACTTCATGTTGGGGATGGACCTGTTCCGATGGAGGTTGAGTCTATTGCCGCTCGTGTACTAGCACAAGGTGGGGCCCGTGGACTTGCAGTTCGTTGTTGGGCGTGTGATGAGGTTGGACACATGTATTGGCGCTGTCAACGGTTTCCCGATTGGCGTCCCCCATTTCCAGGATGGAGGCCATGGTGTCAACAACATCCGATTGGTGCTGCAGTGGAAGGTTGTGATGCGATGGATTTTCTCGAAATGACAAATCACACGAGTAGAGGAGGGTCCTCGTGCGAATAAATTAGTGACCCCTCCATCTTTCTTTCGGGAGTATCATCAAGGGGTTCACTCGGCACCAAATCATCCGGTTTTCACTTTTCAAGCTCGTTTAATCACATGCCACGTCCTATTTTCCATTCAGTGTTGGTGGATACAGGTTCGAGTTTGTCCTTTATTTCTCAATCTGTTGCTACATGTTACACCTTCATTTGCGTCGTGCGATAGAATAAGTCTTATTCTTTACGGCAACGGACACTCGTGCTTGTTTGCGGATGAAGGACATTGTTGTTCGTGTGGATGATCGTGAGCTCGAGCTTCAATCTTTGCGGTGGTGCCGAGTCAAGCTTTTCACCTTATTCTTAGTATGGATTGGTTGATTCGTAATCATGCCAAGTGTGACTTTGAAAAGTCCCCCCTTGTTTGACTCTCCCTTGTCTTTCTTCCATTCCTTTACTTTTATTCCACTTCGTCCATCTGTTTCACCTCTGCTTCCATCACTTTTGTCTCACCCCTATTTCCAACCATTTTCCTTCATGCTCTTCCTTTCCTTTTAGATCCATCAGATGATCATCGTGATGTAGTTGTTGATCAACTCAAAAGAAATATGCTGATCTTTTCAACTTCGACTTGTCATTAGGCCAAGTTGCGACACGCCACCCTATTCCAACTGGAGATGCTAGGCCAATCAAAGTACCTGTTGGCGTCGGTCACCAAAGGAGCTCAAGATCTTACGAGCGAATGTCAAAGAATGTTGGAGAAGGGTGTTATCCGGAAATCTCGAAATCCTTGGGCGTGAATCTCACCTTGTGACAAAGCCTGATGGGAGCATTCAATTCTGCATTGATTATCGCCCATTAAATGAGGTAACCGTCTCAGATGTGTACCCACTTCCTCATACTGCAGACCTTTTGGATCGACTGGGGCAAAGCCGTTGGTTCACAAGTTAGATCTCGCATCTAGATATTGGCAAGTTCCAATGCTGACATGGACATTCCCAAGACTGCTTTTCGGACACCATTTGGCATGTACGAGTTCTTGGTGATGCCTTTCGGTTTGAGCAATGCTCCAGCAACTTTCAACTTATGATGGACGAGGTTCTTTGTGACATGCCAGAGGTGACTGCTGATTTCATTGATGATGTTTTGATCCATTCGGATGGAACGTGGGAAGAGCATGTGGTGATGTACGTAAGGTTTTGGATGGCTGCGGGAAGTTGGTTTGAAGTTGAAGCCATCTAAGTGTGTGTTTGGATCAAAGGACACCACTTATTTGGGTTATCACATTTCATGTGAATTTGCAAGTGATCCTGACAAACTATTGCAATTTTGAAGTTTCCTACGCCAAAGTGTGTGAATGATGTGTAACGCTTTCTTGGCAAGGTACAATATTTGGGGCATTTTGTGGATCATCTTTCAATCGTACTGCACCGTTGCGCACGTTGTTGAATCGTCAATGACTTCTTTTGTTTGGTCTAAGATTGCAAGCAGGCATTTGCAGATCTCAAAAGTTGTTGACGACTCCTCCAGTTTTGGCGTACCCGGATTACACTCGTCCTTTCATCTTGCGTGTAGATGCTTATGACATCGGCCTCGGGGGCGTATTAATGCAGGAGAGTACGAGTGTTCCTGGCCAACAACATCCCATTGCGTACATCAGCCGTACATTGCAGCCAGCTGAGGTGAATTACTCCACGACAGGAAAAGGAGTGTCTAGCAGCAGTTTGGGTTTTGAGAAGCTCCATGCCTACTTGCATGGTTCGCGATGTTGTGGAAGGCGATCATGCAGCAGTCACTTCGTTGTTGAAGCGGAAGAATTTAATTGGTCGTACTACTTAGTGGGCCTTGAAACTTCAAATTTACGACTTTGAAGTTGTTCATCGTCCAGAAAGTTCCATGGCTGATGCTGATGCTCTTTCTCGGGCTCCTCTTCCACCTTCTCTCTCTTCTGTTGCCCCAGAAGAACCAGTTGTTCTAGCTTCAGTGGACTTTTTCGACGAAGATTCCGTACCATAGCAGTTGCTGTGTTTGACGTTCAGTGTTGCAGAATGCAGAGTTAGATTTGCCGTCTTTGGATGAGGTTCGGGAAGCTCAAAAGGTTGAGCCGTGGATTCAAAGGCTTCGTGATGGGTTTGAAAATCCTGCATCACTTGCTAATGACTTGCCTTTCAGGCATTTACATTGCAGTATCGCCTTCAGGATGACCTTCTTTATTTTGTGGGGACTAATCAGATGATCCTTTGTGGTTGGTGGTGCCTTCATCTTCATTCCACGCTTCCTCCATGCTTACCATGACTCTCCTATTCTTGGCGGGCACATGGGACATCGTCGGGTGATGGAGAAGCTGCACAGATCTTTTATTGGCCGGAGTTGCGAGGAGATGTGATTCGGTATGTGCGTAGCTGTGTGTGGTGCCAAGCTCGCAATACTCCCCATGTACTTCGGAAGGACAGTTGGAGTCAATTGTAGTTTCTCGTCCATTTGAGTTGGTGGCATTTGATTTGATGGGACCTTTTCCGCGGTCAACTGCTGGCAACGAGTACGTTATTATTGTTTCTGATTACCTAACTCGTTGGGTAGAAGTTGGTGCTCTTGCTAGTGCGACTGCTTTGCTGTTGGTCAGTTTCTCCTTAATCGGGTCGTGTTTCAACATTCTTGTCCGGAGCGAATTCTCTCGGATAATGGTCCTGCATTTATGGCTGAGGCATTTCATGTTTTGACATCTCGACTAGGGATATGCCACACTTTCACAAGTGCTTATCATCCTCAGACAGATGGTTTAGTGGAACGGCTCATCAAAACCTTCAAGGGGATGATCGCGAAGTATGTGAACTTTCAACATTCGGATTGGGATGGTTATCTGCCGTCTCTCTGATATGCTTATGTCATTGGAGTTCAAAGTTCCATTGGTACTTCCCCATATAAGCTCTTGTATGGTCATGACCGGTGTTGCCAATGGAGTTGGGTTTGCCTTCTCGGTTACCGCGAGCTGCTGATGCTAGGTCGTGGGATCGGTATCTGACGAGCATTCTTCCATTGGTTCGTGTAGAGTTAGCAGAATACTTGGGCCGCGTACAAGTAAGACAACAACAACGATACAACTTGCATCATCGTCCTCCTATGGAGTACAAGGTTGATGAACTGGTGTTGGTTCGTTTTCCCAAGTTTACAGTATGTGGTTTAGCTAAGAGTCTCCTTCCTCAGTGGAAAGGACTGTATCGAGTGCTATGGCAAGTAGAGGCCACATGTTTATGAGGTTCGGCATAACATTCAACCCAATCCTTCGGAGATTGTACATGTGCAACGGTTGAAGCATTTTGTGCAACGGGAACAAGTTGTGCCACCTACAGATCCACTAGTGTCTTCTCTTGATGTTCCTCCAGATTCAGGCCCGTGTACAAGAGAACCCTAACCAACTTATACCCTTCCAAGAGGAAGGGATAATATAAGATCCACGTATATGATTACATGTGCATGTATTATTATTAACATAATGGATTTTAATAACCGTCAGATTGAATTCAATCTGGACCACTCACTCTTATATATAAATTAGGGTTCTCAACTAATGGATATACATTCTGTAACTATGTTACGAGCTCTCACAATATCATATATTAATAATGTTTTAAGATAAAATCCATCTAGAAATTATTGATATTTCATCAATTTAATTTTTAAGTTTTAAATGTAAATTTATATTGTGAGAGCTCGGAATATAGAAATGTGTATATCCATTAGTTCAGAAACCCTAACTTATATACAAGAGCGAGTGGTCCAGATTGAATCCAATCCGACGGCTATCAAAATCCACTACGCTAATAATAGTATGTGCACATGCAGCCGTACACGTGGATCTTACATCATCCCCTCCTCTCGGAAGGGTGTAAGTTGGTTAGGGTTCTCTTGTAGACGGGCCCGGATCTGGAGGAACATCAGGAGGAGGCACTGGTGGATCTGTAGGCGGCACAACTTGTTCCCGTTGCACAAAATGCTTCAACCGTTGTACATGTACAATCTCCGGAGGATCGGGTTGAATGTCGTGCCGAACCTCATAAACCTGTGGTCCTACTTGCCGTAACACTCGATACGGTCCTTTCCATTGAGGAAGGAGACTCTTAGCTAAACCACGTACCGTAAGCTTGGGAAAACGAACCAACACCAGTTCATCAACCTTGTACTCCGCAGGAGGACGATGATGCGAGTTGTACCGTTGTTGTTGTCCTACTTGTACGCGGCCCAAGTGTTCTGCTGACTCCGCACGAACCAATGGAAGGATGCTCGTCAGATACCGATCCCATGACCTAGCATCAGCAGCTCGCGGTAACCGAGACGGCAAACCCAACTCCGTTGGCAACACCGGGTCATGACCATACAAAAGCTTATATGGAGAAGTACCAATGGAACTTTGAACTCCAGTGACATAAGCATATCGGAGAGACGGCAGATAACCATCCCAATCTGAATGTTGAAAGTTCACATACTTTGCGATCATCCCCTTGAAGGTTCTAACAAGCCGTTCCACTAAACCATCTGTCTGAGGATGATAAGCACTTGTGAAAGTGTGGCGTATCCCTAATCGAGATGTCAAAACATGAAATGCCTCAGCCATAAATGCGGGACCATTATCCGAGAGAATTCGCTCCGGACAAGAATGCTGAAACACGACCCGATTCAGGAGAAACTGACCAACAGCAGAAGCAGTCGCACTAGCAAGAGCACCAACTTCTACCCAACGAGTTAGGTAATCAGAAGCAATAATAACGTACTCGTTACCAGCAGTTGACCGCGGAAAAGGTCCCATCAAATCAAATGCCACCAATTCAAACGGACGAGAAACTGCAATTGACTCCAACCGTCCTTCCGAAGCACATGGGGGAGTATTGCGAGCTTGGCACCACACACACTACGCACATACCGAATCACATCTCCTCGCAACTCCGGCCAATAGAAAGATCTGCGCAGCTTCTCCATCACCCGACGATGTCCCATGTGCCCGCCAAGAATAGGAGAGTCATGGTAAGCATGGAGGAAGCGTGGAATGAAGATTGAAGGCACCACCAACCGCAAAGGATCATCTGGATCAGTCCCCACAAAATAAAGAAGGTCATCCTGAAGGCGATACTGTGAATGTAAATGCCTGAAAGGCAAGTCATCAGCAAGTGATGCAGGATTCTCAAACCCATCACGAAGCCTTCGAATCCACGGCTCAACCTTTTGAGCTTCCCGAACCTCATCCAAAGACGGCAAATCTAACTCTGCATTCTGCGGACACTGAACGTCAAGCACAGCAACTGCTGATGGTACGGAATCTTCATCCAAAAAGTCCACTGAAGCTGGAACAACTGGTTCCTCTGGGGCAACAGAAGAGAGAGAAGGTGGAAGAGGAGCCCGAGAAAGAGCATCAGCATCAGCCATGGAACTCCCTGGACGATGAACAACTTCAAAGTCGTAAATTTGAAGTTTCAAGGCCCACCGAGCAGTACGCCCAATCAAACTTCAACAACGAAGTGACTGCTGCATGATCACCTTCCAACAACGTCCGCGAACCATGCAAGTAGGCATGGAGCTTCTCAAAACCCCAAACTGCTGCTAGACACTCCTTTTCAGTTGTGGAGTAATTCACCTCTGCTGGCTGCAATGTACGGCTGATGTATGCAATGGGATGTCGTTGGCCAGGAACACTTGTACTCTCCTGCATCAATACCCCCGAGGCCGATGTCAGAAGCATCTACACGCAAGATGAAAGGACGAGTGTAATCCGGGTACGCCAAAACTGGAGGAGTCGTCAACAACTCTTTGAGATCTGCAAATGCCTGCTTGCAATCCTTAGACCAAACAAAAGAAGTCATTGACGATTTCAACAACGCGCGCAACGGTGCAGTACGATCTGAAAGATGATCCAGAAAACGACCCAGATATTGTACCTTGCCAAGAAAGCGTTGCACATCATTCACACACTTCGGCGTAGGGAACTTCAAAACTGCAACTAGTTTGTCGTGTCGATCGACTTGCAAACCTTCACGTGAAATGCGATAACCCAGATAAGTGGTGTCCTTTGATCCAAATACACACTTAGATGGCTTCAACTTCAAACCAACTTCCCGCAGTCGATCCAAAACCTTACGTACATCACCGACATGCTCCTCCCACGTTCCATCCGAATGGATCAAAACATCATCGATGAAATCAGCAGTCACCTCCGGCATGTCGCAAAGAACCTCATCCATCATACGCTGGAAAGTTGCTGGAGCATTGCTCAAACCGAAAGGCATCACCAGGAACTCGTACAGGCCAAATGGTGTTCGAAAAGCAGTCTTGGGAATGTCCATGTCAGCCATCGGAACTTGCCAATATCCAGATGCGAGATCTAACTTGGTGAACCAACGGCTCCGCCCCAGTCGATCCAAAAGGTCTGCAGTATGAGGAAGTGGGTACACATCTGAGACGGTTACCTCATTTAACGGGCGATAATCAATGCAGAATCGAACGCTCCCATCAGGCTTCGTCACAAGGTGAGGTTCGCACGCCCAAGGACTTCGAGACTTCCGGATAACACCCTTCTCCAACATCTCTTTGACATTCGCTCGTAAGATCTTGAGCTCCTTTGGTGATCGACGCCGAACAGGTACCTTGATTGGCCTAGCTTCTCCAGTTGGAATAGGGTGGCGTGTCGCAATCTTGGCCCCAGATGACAAGTCGAAGTTGAAAAGATCAGCATACTCCTTCTTGAGTTGATCAACAACTACAGCACGACGATCATCTGATGGATCCAAAGAAGAAAAGGAAGAGCATGAAGGGAAAATGGTTGGAAATAAGGGTGAGACAAAAGTGATGGAAGCAGAGGTGGAAGCAGATGGACGAAGTGGAATAGAAGTAAGAGGAATGGAAGAAAGACGAGGGAGAGTCAAACAAGGGGGAGACTTTTCAAAGTCACACTTGGCATGATTGCGAGTTAACCAATCCATACCAAGAATAAGGTGAAAAGCTTGACTCGGCACCACCCGCAAAGATTGAAGCTCGAGCTCACAATCATCCACACGAACAACAATGTCCACTTCATCCCGCGAACAAGCATGAGTATGTCCGTTGCCGTACAGAATGAAGACTGGTTCTACCGCACGACGCAAATGAAGGCTGCAACGTGTAGCAACAGATTGAGAAACAGAGGACAAACTTGAACCTGTATCCACCAACACTGAAAGGAAAACAGGACGAGGTGTGCGATTGAAACGAGCTTGAAAAGTGAAAACCGGATGATTTGGTGCCGAGTGAACCCCTTGATGATACTCCCGAAAGAAAGATGGAGGGGTCACTAATTTATTCGCACGAGGACCCTCCTCTACTCGTGCGATTCGTCGTTTCCCGGAAGATCCACCGCATCACAACCTTCCACTGCAGCAGCACCAACCGGACGTTGTTGCCGCCATGGCCTCCATCCTGGAAATGGGGGACGCCAATCGGGAAACCGTTGACAGCGCCGATACGTGTGTCCAACCTCATCACATGCCCAACAACGAACTGCACGTCCACGTCCTCGTCCACGGGCCCCACCTTGTGCTGGTACACGAGCGGCAACAGCCTCAACCTCCATCGGAGCAGGTCCATCCCCAACATGGAGTGGAACAAGAGCACGTGAAGGCACAAGTGGGAGAGGTGACGACTCATATCGTTGTGCCAGCCTCAAAGCATCGTCAAGAGTCACTGGAGCTAGTGCATGCACAAGCCCCACAAGGTCTTGACGAAGTGCTGGCCACAACATACCTAACTTGATGCGTTCCGACATGTTAGGTTCTGCACGCAGCAAAAGGCTTCGAAAGCGAACACCAAACTGCATCACCGACTCAGACGGCTCCTGACGAATACGATGCAACTGCTGAAAAGCATCATCACAGTCGTCCGCATGCCCAAATGCACGTTTGAAGATCTCTGGAAGAATATTCCAATCCACGAGTTGCAACGTCCAGACCATTGTACCACTGCAACGCCGTCCCTTGAAGACAAGTAGGAAACTCGCGCAAACACTGAGCACCGTCCCACGAATGATATGTGGCAACCACAGTGAAGTGGTCAAACCAATGGTACACATCATCTCCAGGATTTCCGCGAAAGAAATCCGGTCGGACACGGGGGTTTGCAACATGCGTAGGAGGAGTACCCTGGCCTGTGAATGCTGCCATCAACTGAGAATGATTGTTCATTGCACACGCATGGCATCCAACAACTGCATGAGTAACTGCTCCACAGACAGGGATTTGTCTGTTGTGGATTCATGGATGAAGAAGAACAAATCCACAAGAAAGGAATAGATCTAGACAATAGAAAAGCTAGACCTAAGAAGACAGAGAAAAAAAGACACAAATCCAAGCACTCCATAGGGACAATTAGAGGTGCCCCTCACCTCCACCAATGTGAGAGCTCGAAATATAAAAATGTGTATATCCATTAGTTCAGAAACCCTAACTTATATACAAGAACGAGTGGTCCAGATTGAATCCAATCCGACGGCTATCAAAATTCCACTACGCTAATAATAGTATGTGCACATGCAGCCGTACACGTGGATCTTACAATATAAATTTTAACAATTCTTATCTTTAATAGAGAGATTTATATTTAAAAGATGAAAAATCCCATTGATGATTTATAAATTTTAATTTTAAATTAATAATGCAATTTTAAATATGTAATTTGTAATATACGCAGACATTAATATAATATTTACATTAAGATATGTTATAATGTATTAAATAATATTTTAATTAATGTAATATATATAAAAGTATACAATATAATCATGTGAAAGATGAGATTAAAATATATTGACATATAAGTATAATATATTATTTTTCAAGTATTAACCAAAATGCATCGTTGAAACAACTCAAGTATGCAAGTTTCAATAGTAAAATAAAATACTATATAGTTTTATTGAAATAAATTAAATACTTATATAGTTAATATTATAATCATATTTAAAAAAAAATTATATTAAAGTTTCATAATACTCATATATTAATTTCAAGTATTAAATTAGTATTATAAGTTAATACTCCATGATGAAGTTAATTAAAGTAACTTAACTGGCTGGATCTTCCAGTACTGGTTCTCTTCCTCGCACCACCTAGTGAGGATAACTTTATTACCCTCCTTGATGTAGCCCACGTGTTTCTTATCCAGATGTGCCACGTCAAGGGTATGCTCCACCTTGTTGGAGGCTCTTATTGTATGGAAGCCAAACAGCGTGTCTGGACCCTTTGTCCACATGTACTCCATCACGTCCCCCTTGTGTATAGCCCCCGAGATCACCTTAAAAGCAGCAGTCTTACGTGCGTGCGTGCGTGCGTGCGTGCGTGCGTGTGAGTGTGTGAGTGTGAGTGTGAGTGAGAGAGAGAGAGAGAGAGAGATATAAAGCGTTTGTATATAAGGCTATAATAAGAATACGAATATCAAGCTATGATTATATATACGCACAAGGAAGAACTACATCGAGACACAACATACATTCATGTATGTAAGCAGAAGGGTGCATGCTTATACACACACACACACACACACAGATTCTACATTGATATCTTAGTCCAACATATATTGCAAACTTGCCTACAGTAATGGATATATACAGAAGCCTGCGCACTTAATAATATAGACATATGCGCATAATAATATGCATTCATCCACCAATATGTGTGTGTGTATAAGTAAACAAGGTACATAATTTAGAGGATGGATATCAAGATATGATAAGAGATATATAAATACATAGAATGCATGTATATAGGCGTGAATGCATATTATTCCAAACACAAATTTGTGAAGGGGGTATTCATACAATATACACAACCTGTCCATATATGTGTTTGTCTGATACATCTGTGTGTGTGTGTGTGTAACTTACACACATATATGTAACTTAAAGGCAAACAGCTATACATGAGAGAGAGAGAGAGCTGGTCTACTTATTAGCCTCATAGGTGAAATGTTTATCGTTGCTTATGAGTATACAGTTTATATACAATAGTTATAACCTAATTACAGTCTCTCAACGAGTTACATACAAATATACACAAATGCATCTACATACACAAATATGAGAGTATAAAACGACAGACACATGTATTATATGTCATATTCTACAACAGGAAAGCTTACCAATGAATTATCCAGGCAACCATGCCGCAGAGCTAGCCCTGTTGCCCAGTTTATAAGGGCAAATGCTGGAGAACCCAGTGCATCTTTGAACTTGAGACCCCATTTAGTGTCCACAATCCATTGCTAAACAAGAAAAAGTACAAGTAAAATTTACTTAAGTAGGCATAATATACATATATACATATACCTGGTTACCGAGCGTTCCGTTCCCAAACGTCATGACCACCTGTCCGTTCCAGAATCCGGTAAGAGAGAACAGCGAGTTAGCTTTGGAGACTATTCGGACTACTGGGATATTCCCTTGCATTTCCGGCACCGGAGGAGCAGGCGGTGACTCTACATACGGTTGGACGTCCGGCGATAGTATTATGTCTTGGGCTGCCATTCTTCATAGGCCAAGTTAAATAAACAATTTATAACGTAAAAGTAAAACTGAAAGAGAAGACAGTACGTGTGTGTGTGTGTGAGAGAGAGAGAGAAGAGAGAGGGAGGGAGGGATACCACTGTCTATTTGGAAATGGCACAGCTGAATATAACCAGTCAAAACAAGTTATCTCAACAACAACAACACACACACACACACATCGAAAAGAGAATCCGTTACCTCGACAGCAGGACGAAGACGAACACAAGTAGAGACTTCATCTTTGAGCAAACAAATACCAGCATTTGAGAACCCTTATATTCTAGAAGGGACTCGCAACAAAATGTTAACAATATGAACACACGACAAGCAAGAGTAGTAGAAAATAATACGCACATAATGAGTGTGCATACACATCACACACGCGAAAAAGGAATGAATTGAGTAATGAAATGGCATTTTAATTATCTAAGTACAGACATCAAATATCTGTGATATACAAATTAAAAGCATCAAAGGTGCTTGTATAATACTTAAAAAAAATATTCTGTACCTCAACATAGCTAATAAATACTTGTCGGATGCCTTCCACTGCAAACATTAAAACATTGTTCAACAATTATCATCATATGTTATAAGAAATGTATTTCATGTATATGTATCCACATTTAGCTTGAGTGTATAATTCTACACCTTAAGTTACATATCGACACATACAAATGATAGCTTCACACTAATAATATTCTACTATAGAACTACAACACACGACACACCATACTTACACTTCTAATGAGCCGGATCAACTTGTAATGGCTGACGAATAGCTTTGTAGCACTGCAGACTACAAAGAGGCAGATTGGACTTGGAATCACGATACTTGTATGTATTATCGCAGGCAGCACATTTCTCGCGTGGAGGAGGATAACTGCATTTAGAAAAGATTTTTGAAGAATGTAGATATAACTACATTCAAATATTTTATTTAATGAGGAATGAGTTTAAAAGATGCCTCATACGATGTTATGCATACAAAACTCTCTCTCTATCTCCATCCCTCTCTTCTCTCTCTCTATCTCCATCCCTCTCTTCTCTCTCTATCTCCATCCCTCTCTTCTCTCTCTCTATCTCTCTCCCTCCCTTCTCTCTCTTCTCTCTCTATCTCCCTCTCTTCTCTCTCTCTCTCGAAACATAAAACATACCTGATGGGTGCATTTGAAAAGAGAGGAGGCAGCTCGGCATCTTGAGCCCACGACAGAGTGGTTCCAGAAGGACCAATTATACACCGGATAGTATTAGTAGCAGTTTCCTGCTCAGCAGCCTTTCTTCCCTGTTGTAATTTGCAATTAAGAATGATCACATATATACGAATTTATTCAATTATGCTCTATGATATAATAATCAAATCAAGTTAATAAAACACGAAAGTTAAACAATTCTATACCTCAGCCATTTCTTGTTTCTGCTTTTGAATCTTTTCTTCTCTCTTTTTGCGATTAGAGTCCTGGTTAAGAATTTTCTGGATAGCAGAAGCCTGCACAGGTAAGATACTAGTAAGTTTAAAGAGTCTACCATAGTTTCATAAGTACGTTACCAATAGTTAACGTTTTTTCTGTATATAGTTGCAATTTAAAATAAATTTACCTGTATTTCTTTTGCAGCTTTTTCAACTTGCTGTTTCCTCTTACTAGCTGCTTCAGCTTTCTTTGCCAGTTTCTCTTCCTCGGTAAGCTTCGTTCTTCGTCCTATTAAGATAACCATACATTACGCATTTCGCACAAAAATATGCAGAGAGAGAGAGACTTACTGCGGTCTGTGTTGTTTAGACCATCGGGGAATTCAATCAAACCAGGCTTGGTTTCTCCTTCTTTGCAAGCTTGTAATGATCTTTGCCTTGCAGTTAAAGGAGGCAAAGATTTCTCCTTCGATTCAACACTATCACTTGGTGACTCTGCATTCTGTTGAACCTCCGACGTACTTGGTTGTGCACTGCTAGCTTCCTTTCCTGCCTGCGTTGCAGAAATTAGCACAGTACACACATATGTACATGTATATACATAGAAACTTTTCACTTGGTTGAGTTCTAAATGTTTCGTGTAAGTACTTAACAAATACATGCATATATGTGCGTATGCATAAAACACGAGCGCGCACAGAGGATGTTCCCCATTACAAAAGGTGAATTAGAATACACACGCATGTGTACATCTTAAATATGTGTGTGGATATATATACCTTCGTCCGTTGCCTTGCGGTAAGTGGCTTCTCCCTCGGTGTCACACTCTCCCTTTTTGGCTTCTCGTTAAAATGAAGGTCCTGAATACGAGATTACACACACACACACACACACACACACACATATATATATATGATCATGGTTATTTACAATGCTTACCTGTATGCTGCCCCTCTTGGGCTTCTTCCTCGGTTGCTCCTCGTCCGCACTGTCTGTATTCTCTTCCACCCACATCTCTACCTGTGATTACAACATATCGAAACAGCTAGCATAACAAATATAACATCATACAATATATATGTTCACATATAGCATACCTGTTTATTGTCCTGCGGCTTCTTTCTTCGTCTTGAAAACTCCTCGTATTCTATTTCATCATCAAATGTACGCCTCTTAACAACCCGAGAGCTCTTCCGTACTCCTTCCGTAGCAGGTGGTTTTGCTGCCACTTTGGAATTAGATTCCTCCTTTCTGCTCGTTGATTCGTTCTTCTTATCGGATAATTCTTCAGAATCTTCTTCATCAGAGCCCTGAAAACCACCGAACATCTGTGGGTATGCGGTATATGCTTGTGTATGTCTATAGATATACTAGCTGCACCAATGTAGTATAGAGCACGAGATGAATGTAAGTGTCATATGCTTTCCATATTTTATCAGATTTCTATTTAACTAGATTAATAACTATGATGTATCATAAGATTCTAAGAATAAGGAACATCCACATATGTACATTAATACAGCTTTTGGACTCTACTGTATTATCGCTAATCTGCTATTGGATACGCGGGAATAGGTAAGGCTCATAAGCAGTACCTCGAGAATCATACGTTGGCGGCGTCTCTTATTCTCTGGAAGCTTTTCCTCAGGAGATTGCTTCTTCTTAAGCTTCACAATCAGGACTTTTGTAGCATTCTTCTTGCCGGCATCCTCTGCAGAAGCTCGATTCGTATTCTCCCTCCTCTTAAACACTCGCATCCCCTTATCTTCCTCTGGCCCTTAATCAGAGGCTCCTGGGAGTCTGTAGCCTTGGGCGAATCCTGTGAATCACCGCTCAGCGCCTCGATTTCCTCTCATTTCTACTGCTTACCTCCTTGCTCCTGGGAGAATCGGATGAACTGCCGCCGGGGAGCAATCGATCCGGCTGTGAATGCGGCCGTCTACGAGAAATACCGGATCGCGGCCGTCTCGTACTGCCATTGCCGTGGCACCGTGCCTGTCCTTGCTCGTCGCTCTCCATTGCCCTTGCTTGCGATGAACCCTAACCCTATCTATACATAGGTAAACCTGGTCCAAGGCGTTAGCGGCCATGGCCATAGCAGCGCCTTCGCTTCTCTCCCGCTACACGTACCTAAAGACTTATAAATGATCAACGGTTACGATTTGGCGGACGGCTCCAGATCAAAGGCTCACATTTGCCGGCAGTTACTGAATATTCTTAGAATGTACCGCTGGCATTTTAAATTGTACGTAGCACGATCCACGGTCCAGATTTCCGCCGATATAACTTTAACGTATTATTTTATTTGAAATTGAAATGTTGTATCATTTCTAAAACTTAATTAAATGTAATTAGAGTACTAATTTAGGTTTCCATAAATAGTAATATCATACTTACTAAAAACGGAATTTCTTGCTAGAACAATGGCAACTGCTATGATGTTATATAATCCTCTTCTAAATAATGTGAGGATTATTCGCCCTAATTGTGCCAAGAATAATATGAAGCTTGTTCAAGGCGCCAATGGGATCACCCTGGAAGATGTTCCTCATCTCGCTGATTGGCTCCCCAATCTCCCAGTAAGTCTCTCTCTCTCTCTCTCTCTCTCTCTCTCTCTCTCTCTCTCTCTCTCTCTCTCTCTCTCTCTCTATATATATATATATATATATATTGCGATATGCAGACATTTCCAAGCCCACTGAAGTTCAATCCGGCATATGTAGCTGGTAAGCAGTACTTTGTGGACGAGGATGATGTCGTGTGCAAAGACGTAAGCAGTTTTTATTTATTTATTTAATATTAATAAAAACCAATTTTTTTAAAAAAATTATTTTAATCTTTTTACTAACACAGATTGTAGTGAAGCTCAGATCATCCGATGAAGCTATTCATTTCCGACGTGCTGGTCCCCGCTGCAAGGTTAATATATAAATGTATATATTAATTAGTAATTAATAATTAATAATTATTACAGATATATTTCAATACAGACGAGGTTCGAGCCTGTATTGTTACTTGTGGAGGACTTTGTCCAGGTCTCAACACTGTAATACGTGAGATTGTGTGTGGTCTGTGGACACAATATGGAGTACGAGATATACTTGGAATCGAGGTAACATATATATATATATATAAAGAGAGAGAGAGAGAGAGAGATTAAATATATATGTTTCTATGTTTATCTACACAACACTGGTTGTTTAGTAAGTATTACAAGAGAGTATAGTATACATCACACAGACCACATGCACACAGAGACGCATGTATATGTGTGTATGAAGAATATTTTTAGGCAGGTTATAAGGGATTCTATTCACGCAATACCAGGGCTTTGGATCCAAAGGTCGTGAATGATATACACAGGCGTGGTGGTACCATATTAGGAACTTCACGAGGTGGAAGTGATATAAACAAAATTGTGGATAGCATTATTGATCGAGGTTTTAACCAGGTGTGTGTATGTGTGCGTGCGTGTGTGTGTGAGAGAGAGAGAGAGAGTTAGAGATTTATTTGATAGCGAATAGTTCCTTGTGATTAAAGCAGGAGTACATTTTATTTCTTAATTATCAAACATAAATTGTATTTGTTTATTTACTAAGGTGTATATAATTGGTGGAGATGGCACTCAAAAAGGAGTGAATGCAATTTATGAGGTAACACACAAGCGCGCGCACACACACACACACATATATATATATAAGTATATGTCTACACACACTCACATATATCTATCTATCTATCTACCTATATATTGTGTGTGTGTGCGTGCGTGTGTGTATAATATAGGAGATAAGAAAGCGTGGAGCAAACGTTGCTATAGCAGGAATACCGAAGACCATTGACAATGATATTGCTGTGAGTTTTAAACGCGTTTGACAATATGTTATTTGTGTATATAGACATTTGATGTATAGGTGATCGACAAATCTTTTGGATTTGATACGGCAGTGGAAGAAGCACAGCGAGCTATTGATGCCGCACACACTGAAGCAGAGAGTGCAGAAAATGGCATTGGCCTTGTCAAACTCATGGGCCGCTACAGCGGTGTGTGTGCGTGCGTGCGTGTGTGTACTATATATGTATGTTTATACACGTATATCTACGGCTTATGAGTATAAACAGCAGAACTAACTGTAACAAAATACATATGTGTTCATTCAAATGTATATATACGTCTCTCTCTCTCTCTCTCTTACACACGCACATAGAAACAGTCTCTTCAGCGTACTCTGATATTTTTCTTGTGTTATTGATAGGCTACATTGCAATGTATGCAACATTAGCCAGCCGTGATGTGGTTAGTTTACCATTGTATATATATGTGTGTGTGTGTGTGTGTGTGTGTGTAGACACCTATATACATACATATACGCACACACACACATATACACACGTGTGTGTGTGTGTCTGTATATGTATATGTGTGTATATTACAGGATTGCTGCCTGATACCAGAGGTTCCATTTTATTTAGAAGGTCAAGGAGGACTGTATAATTTTGTAGAGAAACGTCTCCATGACAATGGTCATTTGGTGCTTGTGGTTGCTGAAGGTAATTTTAATTAGGATAATATAAAATATTTAACATATATACACGAATACATAATACAATAATATATATATATATATACATATACATATACATAATATACATATACACAGGTGCTGGACAAGAATTAATGGCGGAGTCTTTTAAAGATTGTGGTGGTTTAGATGCTTCTGGAAATAAACTTCTCATGGACGTTGGACAATGGCTGTGTTCAAAACTCAAGGTCTGTTTTATCTATTTAATTAATATTATTTAACAAAAGATTTATTTTACAAATTAATTACCTCATTTTTTAACATTTAATAATTGGTCCAGGAACATTTTATGGCAAAGAAGTCAATAATCAATCTCAAGTACATTGGTTAGTAATTTTTCATTATGATAATTAAAAGTATAATTGATTATTATTATTATTTAAAAACTTTATTATTATTTTTGTAGATCCAACGTATATGATTCGTGCAATACGTAGTAATGCTTCAGACAACGTGTACTGTACACTGTTGGCCCAAAGTGCAATACATGGAGCTATGGCCGGATATACTGGTTTCACAGTTGGTCCAGTTAATAACAGACATGCGTATATTCCCATTCACGTAAGTTATATATTATTATAAATTTAAAAAAATTAGGTTTAGTATTTAGGGTTCACATACAGAGGATTAGGGTTAGGGTTTAGGGTTACATAAGATGTATATGTATGCAGAGGGTGACGGAGAGTCAGAATAGAGTAAACATTACAGATCGTATGTGGGCAAGGCTATTATCTTCTACTAATCAGCCACACTTTCTTAATTATGGATGCTAAGAAGAATCAGATAATGGCATCCCCATATTGTAGGACTGCAGTAAAAAAAAAGAGAAGCTATTATGTATTAATATTAAATAAATTAAACTGCAAGTTTTAATATAATGATCTATAATAGTTAAGTTTGAATTTTAAATAAATATTAATTAGAAAATTGCTTAAATTTTGATCATTGGGTAACCTTGTCACTAGAACCCTGTAATGGTGGATATACTGCAGTTGGGGGAGCAAAGTCCGTTATGGTACTTTCATTTGGATTCGTTGAAGATATCTGGGACAAAAATGGTGCGTGCGTGCGTGCGTGTGTATGTGTGTGTGTGTGTGTGAGAGAGAGAGAGAGAGATGCTTGGTACTCACCTGTTGGTTCATTTGGAATTGGTAACCAAACCCAGAAGAGGACGGTCCACAGTCTGTCAACCAACTAAACTTTAAGAAATGCACGCGCACGTTTGTGCGTATGTGTATGTGTGCGTGTGAATACATAACACACGCACGCACGCACGCACCGGTACAAGCAGGTGCTCGAGGGTCGAACTCCTCAAACCCAAGGCTTCTATTTTCGAACTGATCAACAGGCAAGGAAGTTCTCATGGCTTCTTCATAACTAGGTGGAGGAGGTCGAATATTCCTACCCACATTTGGCATATTCTCCTGAGTCATCATCGGCTTCTGCCAATCATCATCCTCTAAACGACCGCTCGTGTACTGCTCTCTTGTATCCGAACCCACTCCTTGGTACCTGTGTGTGCGTGTGTGTATAGGGGTGTTATATACGTATTGCTATACATTATATATACAGATTAAATACTCACTTGTTTTTGTTTGCAGTTGCTTTCTTACGAACATCATCGATACGCTGCCTATCACTGAGCAATAAAATCATGGTTTCTGCCTTCTTTCTCACATTAATACCTTGGTCCTTCCCACTTGGTTGCTCAATGTATTGGAATTCCTTAAGTGGCTGTTCTGAATAAAGCATACATACACACATATACGTATATATGTAATGTTTGTACACACTAAATAAATGTATGTATATATAGTCATTTCTGTACATACGTATAGAAAAATGTATATATACCAACAAGCACCACCTTGTACCCTAAACCCTAATTTAAACCTTAAACCATATACATATGTATGCATGTATGCATGTATATACATATGTATATACGTATATATACATGCATTTCTTACCATAATACGAGGTAAACTGCCAGTAACACACTCCACAATCTGTGGAGATCCATTAGCAACTAGAAATTCCATGACCGTCAATCCCTGAAACGCATTATGATAATTAAATTTAGTTAAACAATATAATTAATTATATAATTAGTAGTAAACCTTATAAACATGTCTCCAGTCTTTGCCAGTGTCCATCAAACGCCTATGAAGAACTCCCATTATAAGTTGCACATCATTTCTGATCAATTTTAAGGTAATAAGATATGGTGTCTTTTCACACACACATACACATGCACACCCACGCGCACGCACACACACACACACAAATCACGTATTTACGGGTCAGAGGTGGCATCTGATATTTCTGTCATAAGAGATCCATGAGGTCCCCATGGTTCATTGCTAGTTGCTTCTTGAACCTAAAGATTTTGTCTATGTAAAACTGTGTGTGTATGTACACGTGTGTGCGTGTGTACATACACATAGAATAGTTTTTATGTATATATATAATTTAATATAATGACATTATATAATAATAATACCTTAACTTCAATCTCAGGCAATCTCAACTTATTTACCTCTCTCTTTCTGTAAATAGAAAAATAAATGTACAAATATTTAAAAAAAAAACAAATTCTTCATATTGTAGTTGTAGTATATGACGTGTGTATACTCACGTTAATAATTTGTTTTTTCATATTTATAAATATGCTTTAAATTTATTTAAATTTATTTAACTTACAGCTCACGACCAAGCTGATTAAAAGCCTTTTTGAATGCCATGTGGCAACCTCCCTTTTCAAAAAATGTGTCTGTTCATAAGCCCTAAACCTAAATTGCTAGAATATTCTTGTTTAAGTCAGAATATTCTGCAACCAACGGATAAGTAACTTGACTTTTAAGAGGTGCTGTGCGAGTTCGAATCCGGATAAGAGTTGAAGCGTATTTTATTGACACTCGTTCAAGTTGGAACACGACTTTGACCTTCCTAATGTGTTAGGAGCAGGTTTCCATTTCCCTTCTCTGTCCCTCCTTGCCCTAGATGCCTCTGCCTCCGCATACGATTCTACAATATACAAAATAATTAATTACACACACACACACATGTGTGTGTGTGTGTTTATATGTGAACTAATCGACATTCAATACTCATAAAACAATATATACATGTATGTATACATACAGAGAATCAGTCAAAAGAGTTTACAAGTACATATAACTGGACTTTCTCTCTATATATGAAGGATGTAGTTCTACTATATACTAAGCTTATATTAGACTGTAATTAAGCTTAAACATACCGGTGAAATCGTCGACTGCAGGATCCGTAACAAACGTCTTGGTCCGACCATGCCACGCACCGGGCTCATCCTTGTTAGCTGCAGGGTGCGAAGGAATCGGCAACCTGAGCATGTTGGTAACATCCGAGGTGGTAACCGGATGGTAGAGATGATCATCGGGGTTAAACTTCTTAATCTTCGGCTGGATCCAGTCGGTCACATTACTCGTCTGGAGGCCGTAGTACGGATCCGGCAAGTCCTTGAGCTTGGGATCGTACGCGTGGCTTGGTGTGGGCAAGTGTACAACCTTGGTTACCTCCGTGGAGGATATACCGTGGTACTGGTTCTCGTGCCGTCTGTCTACCTTGGGTTGGACCTGTTTCATCCGGGGACGGACGTGGGAATAATCCGAAACGGATGCCTTTTGGCGACATACATTCTTCTCCTTATCCTTCTCCGCCATGGAATGTCAGCCCTCATCCCATCTTCTTTGTTTGCCCTAATTTCCACCTCGAACTAATTTCAAATGCCGAAAGGGCGCGGCACTGCGGCCACCACTGCTCTTCCGCCACGTTTGCGTAGAATGACAGTTGTCACTGCCACGTCAGATTGTGAGCGACACAAAAACACGTCAGACACACATGAACACAAGGACTGTATATGTATATATGTGTATATAGGTATATAGGTATAATTTAATCTATATAGCTTTGTCTACATAGATCCTGTGTGATGTGTATATAGTACATTGAAATTAATTATTATTAATATATTTTAATCTCACAGAATTTCAAATAGTGAAATTTAATTTAATTTATTCTATATTTTAATTTAACCTTGAAAATTATATTGCATCTTAGCAAGGATATCATTAGTATATTTTAGATTTGCTATATTATTTATAAATAAACTTTAAAAGTGCCTTTTAATTGATTATAATACTCCCCAGTCATTCAAACTTAGTTAAGATACTCGGGTTTATATATTAACTATAACTATATATTAACAATATGCTCTTATGCATTCAAACAATCTCACACGCGCACGCACACGCACACATAGAAATATAGAATGTGCTTATGTCAGATATATTATTTATATTTTTGTTAAACTCACATTAATATTATACTTAGCCAAAGTTTCACTTGCTCTTGTCTACAGAGGTATATATTGTTAAATACCTTCTCCTCCTATACACTTTTAAATGTGGTTAAACAATCATTGAGTAAACACTAAAAAGAATGTATTGATAAATAATCTTTTAAATATAAATTAAAATATTGACATTCATTAATAAATTCAAGTGTTATATAATACACCATCGAAACTGAACTACATGTACATAAACGGTTCAAAACACACATATGTATATACATATATGGCATATGCATGTAGTAGACATGTTTGCGCATAGGAGAGAAGATGAATCAAAAGTTTTAGATGTTATTTATAGATAAATGAATTTTTGTCAATGTAGATTTTTAACTAATTAAAAAGCATTCAATATTTAATGGTGAAAAACAAAGTTGACACCTATTATGGACAAATTTGAGAAAGCTGACTAAAAATTAGACACTTACAATTATGGATAAATTTAGCAAGGTTGATTTAAAAATTTGATGCATCAAATCTTGTTTCTTGATGCATTGCCCTCAAAATATTAACATTAGGCACCCACTTTAAACCACTTTTCCTTCTTGCTCTCGTGTTGAGTTTCTTGACATGTATAAAGATTAAGTCTTCAATTATATTATAGATTCAATTACCTTTTCGATAGCTCTTTAAGATCCATAACATCAATTTGGCTTTGTGGTAAAGCTTTAGGTGCATAGATTTGTAGAATTTTTTCTATTTCAAAACCATTGAAATAACTCGTGTTCCTTACAAGTTCCAAATTGAGATTCTATGACTTTTTAGTTTTGAAGCATACAATTGGGCAATATGGCCCATTGTCCTACTGTTTGTAAATGTTAAGATGGGGTTGAAACAATGCCATTAAGACAAGGTTGATTTATAACTTGTTCTTGTTGAATTTGTGTTGAAGTTATATCACTTCTTTCTTCAATAAATGGTTGTGCTGTTTTCTTTGTCTATAAGCAAGTGTTCTTGTGAAATGTTTAGCTTGTTGTTTTATAATTGTTAATGATTTGGACTCCTCATACTCCAATACTTAACATTGTTATTTTAAGATAAGCTTGGGATTTTTTTGTCTTAACAATTCTGTTTTCTTGTTTCTTTTCTATAATTTTATTCAAAGTGTTAGCTTCATGTTTTAGTGCAACTTGATGTTTCTTCTAATATTTCTTGGCAAGTATTTTTTCCTTTGCTTCTTTCTCCTGTCTAGCTTGTTCTATGTGTGTAGCTATATTTGTGAGCTCACATGAACGTACATCATAGAACTTCTTAGGAAGACCTTCTTGTTGTTATGCTTCTCATGGTTGCACTTGCAATATAATGTCACAATTTACCTTGCTATTGCATTGTCCCCCTCGCTATAAAGCTTTGGGAAGGACAAGACTTATGAGTCTTCAATCTCTTCTTTCATGTCCTTGAATTTTGTTATAAGGACATAATAGAACTTCCCATCCATCGTAAAGGCTTTCAAAAACCAAGTTCATGTGGAAGCAAAGCCATACTTTATGTTCTTTGGTGTTAATGCAGCTTTTATAGCACGAGTTACAAGACCAAATTACTTCCTCATAAGTGTCTTACCCATGTTCTTGTTCATCCAATGACTTCGCTCACTTTTGAAGTGGATTTTGAATGGTGCAAAGCAAGTCACATCAAGTGATTGCATGTTATGTGAGCAATGCAGTGGGAGACTAATAATATCATAACTTCATACCTTTTCTTTGATCTCGAGAGTAATATGTAAGCCATGTCCATTGTAAATTAGCAAGTGCTTGTTTGTTGGATCCATGTACTCTTTTTTTGAAATGATCAATCAAAGTGTTAAAGAGTTGCTCATCCAAGCTTTTTTGCTACAAACACTATTTCTTTAACTTATCTTGTATTTGGTGCCTTTAAAAACATACAATGAGGAGAGACATTCATCATAAGCATTAACACAAACTAAAACAATCATTGCACAATAATATTTGGTAGCATTACTTAGTCCCTTTCTTAGCAAGCACCCTCATAATTGTTATACCTTAACCTGTTAAGAGACCAATTCAAGAGTGTACTAATGAGTCTCGAGCGTCTACTTTAGGTATTGACAAAGCTTTGTACAATGTCTAAATAGAAACAGTTGCTTTCGCTTTAAATAGAGCTATTGCTAATTTGATGACAAGCTTTAACATTTTCTTGAGAGGCCACTAGTAAAGGGAGTTCCCAAGGCATCCACTATTTCTAGTGTTTTAACTCACAATGCATTTTCATTTATAGAATATCCTTTGGATAGCCCATACACCAAGGTTCTTCTCTATTGTATCACTAAACAATGGTGACAGCCCTTTCTTATGTCGAGTTGTTTTTCCATCTCACCAGTTTTAATGGTAATGCCATATTTGTAGGTTGTTGCTCGAAGAGACAAGTAATCATCCTCAACATCAGCTACAACTTTTACTAAGTTCTCAACACTCCAGGTTTACACACATTTGTTTGATTAATTTATTTTTTATTACATGTCTTTGGCTTTCTAACTAAAGAGCTTAAAGAAGTTTAAGAAGTTGTTTTGTAACAAGATTACCCTACAAAACTTTCAAAAGGAGAGTTTGTGGATACATCACATAATAAAAAGATTAACCTTGTTATTGTCTTTTATATCAAAATTAAACAATTTCATGCTTGTGTAAGCATTTTTCTCTCTCGATTATTTTTCATATAATAGATTTAATATCTTGTATTTTAATAGTAGATTTTAGAGAAAAAAAATGTCATTATTCTTTTATTCTTTTATTTAAAATATGAAGCAAGTTGTGTGGAAGGAAGATTTGCCTTTTTAAATAAGGAAGCCTTGGCTTATTTTATTATGGCATAAACATGAATAAAAGTAAATCTTTCATTCTTTATTTTTAAACTTTAACTTTTTTATATTTTAAAGCATTTTCAATAACCTTAAAGATTGTACTTAAGTGAGTATGCATAACCTTGGACATTTTGGAAATATTGTTCCTTGTTTTGGAATGTAACAAATACAATTACATGCCACACTCACCTTAGATTTTAATGTTTCATTGCTTGATTTGGATATAAGAATGATGCCCATGTTATGGATGTTAACACTTACTCAAAGTTAAGTTATTTTTAAACTTTAACTTTTTTATATTTTAAAGCATTTTCAATGACCTTAAAGATTGTACTTAAGTGGGTATGCATAACCTTAGACATTTTGGAAATATTATTCCTTGTTTTGGATGTAACAAATACAATTACATGCCACACTCAATAAGAGGAAGTGCATCACCTTGGAATTCTAATGTTCTCATTGCTTAATTTGGATATAAGAATGATGCTCATGTTATAGATGTTGACACTTACTCAAAGTTAAGTTAATGTTTGGTTCAAACTTAAGATTGTCGTATAGAATGATATTTTAAATAATTATGTCAATGTCAAATAATCACACATTGGTTGTTAAATAACCTAAAGAAATTTTAACTTAATAATTAACTAAGTAACATCTATTAACTAATTAGGTTTCATATGTTAAGTTCACATTATATGTTCTTGTCAACTAATTACACAAGGGTTAACAAACAACTGAACCTTGACAAATAACGTTAGACCCCTTCTACTAAGGTACATATACACGTACATATATATGTCGATGGTGTATATAGAGTACTAAACACACATGACTTTTTATTTAAAAGGTTATCAAATCACACGTGAAACTTAATTATGTTACTTTGGTACTTATAAAATGTTTGAAAATATGAAATTTCTTTAAAAATTATCTCTTTAATTATATAGCTCTTGGACAAATTGTTGTTCTTTTAAAACATGGTTAATAAAGTAGTATTAATTATGATTAACCATTTTATACAAACTAAACAATGTGGGGCTTATTTTAATTAACTTTTAAAACATGATAAAATAGAATGATAACTTTGATTAGCTATAATTATAAGAGTATTATTCTTTTTTATTAATTATAAAGGTAAAGGTTCATATAACTAGGTGATGGATAATTACCTAAATTATTATTATTATCACTATTTTAAGAGAATGAATGTCATTATTATATATGAAGAATTGACATTTTTGCATTTGACATGTTTAAAACATGAATTTTTATGTACTCTTAAGGTACAAAGCCAATTAATATAAATAATATAGACCTTATATTACTTAATAATGTGACATGTAATTATCACAAGCAAATTATATGTTTTTATTCATAAATTTAAGAGTTGTTATTATCATATTTTTATCAGATTTTTTTTTATTTAAACCTCATTTAAATTTAATGGGAAGATAATTGATCAATCTACATTAAAAAATTTATTTGTTCATATTACAAGTTTACTATCCACTCTTTTAAATTTTATAAAATGAATATTGACAAACTTAATTTGTTTGTATAATAGAATTGGAAAAAACAAAAGTAATTAACTATTATTTAAACATTAACATTTCTAAAAGCTTTACCTAATTAAATTATATTAAAAAGTATATATTATAATTTAGATTTCATGTATACAAATATGTTAATTCTATGCATTGTACACATATGGATTTTAATTATTAATAATTAAATTTATTTAATATATGAATATGCTCTCAAATAATGTTAGTTATTAATGTTTATAATCTTATGTAGTCTTTAGAAAAAATTCTCATATGTTAAATCTAAATGTAGGGATATTATATATATATATATATATATATATATATATATCCTTGATTTTTAAGTTGTAGTAAACAATCATATATATTTAATTTGTGATGAAGTTTATTATTAGTAAATTAAATATAATTAAATATATTCATTTTAAAACAACTATAACATATATAACTTCTTATTGAATTTCAAGAGTATAAATTTAAAATTTCATAAAAAGTAATATATTTCAAAATTATTTCTTGTAATTGAGACATTTTAATTTTAATTTCATGTATATATCACATTTAACAATTTTTAAACCCACATCATAATTAATTTTTACACAACTAAATATTCAATGTTAAATATACAAGCACTTCACAATTTTATTACATTTTATACATCTCATTATATATATATATATATAATGAAATATACTAATCCAATATATATAAATAGTTAAGATGACTATAAAAGAATCGAGAATATACAACATTTATTATTATTATATATAGTTTATTGGGAAAATTTCATATATACCAAAATTTATTATATTTATATAGAAATTTTAAATTTACATATATACCCTTATGAAAGTTTCACATTTATATCCTTGAAATTTTCAATTTTTGTATTTTAATTTCTAAATAATAATACTTACTAAAAATTATGTTAGTTAACTTATAACATATTTAAAATAAAATAAAATGAAGTTTATTAATTGTTAAATGTTAAAAATGTCATAATAATAATGTTAAGAAATGACTTATTTTTAAAATAATTATATATATGCAATATATATGTTTAAATAATTGCATTTTGAAACTAAATATAATAAAATATAAATTAATCATAAATGTTTCTGAAAATTTTTAAGAATTTAGTTTAACTTATTTTATAGTGTATAAAGTTTTAAATTGAGGTATATATGTAAATTTAAAATTTAAGGGATATAAAATATATAAAATTTTCCCTAAAATTAAATTTATATATATATATTTAAATCTCAAAAATTAATATTACTTTAAGAAATATGGCATTTTTTAACACTTATTATTATGACACTTTTAACATTTAACAGTTAATAAACTTTATTTTATTTCATTCTAATATGTTATAAGTTAAATACATAATTTTATTAAGTAGTATTATTTAAAAATTAAAGTATAAGAATTAAAATTTTTTAAGGATATAAATGTAAATTTAAAACTTTTACAAGGGTATATATGTAAAGTTAAAATTTATAGGGGTATATATGTAAATACAATCAATTTCAAGGGTACATAGATTTTACTTAATCAAAAGGCATATTCTTATACACATGTATAATAAAATTAATGCTATAAATATCAGTTAATATTCTAATATTAATTAAAATGTCAAGTATGAAAAAATAAGAAAAATTCAAATTAATATTAAAAGATTAAATAATATTTATAGCATTAACTTTATATACATGTGTATAAGAATATGCTTTTAACTGTTAAGATATATAAGTTAGCTACCATGACAATAAGATATCGATACATTATTTTAATTCATTTACAAAATTAAATTATGCATGAATTTATAAAAATAACATCTTACATGTATATATACATGTCTACATGTATAAATACATGAGATATGCAATACTTACACCAGTATAACTTAAATAAGTAAATTAATTAGAAAAAGTTATATATATATCCTTGAAATCTATCATATTACATATATATCCCATCTAAATTTTAACTTTATGAAAATCTTAAATTTACATTTATATACTTGAAAAACTTAATCCTTTGTATTTTAATTTTTGAATAATAATACTTAATAAAATTATGTATTTAACTTATAACATATTAGAATTAAATAAAATAAAGTTTATTCATTGTTAAATGTTAAAAATGTCATAATAACAAATGTTAAGAAATGACATATTTTTAAAAATAATCATGATTTTTTTTTATTAAAATTAAAATATATATATATAATATATATATATATATATATATATATATATATATATATATGTTTAATTTTAGAAAAAAATCCCTTAAATTTATCATATTTACGTATATGACCCTTGAAATTTTCATGAAACTTCAATTTAAAACTTTATATACTTTAAAATTAAGTTAAAATATATATTTTTTAAAAATCAAAAAACATTTATGATTAATTTATATTTTGTTTAAACTTACACTCAATTAAACATATATTGTAATATAATGTAATTCTTTTTAAAAAAATATCATTTCTTAATGTCTGTTATTATGTCATTTTTAACAATTAATAAACTTCATTTCATTTCATTCTAAATATGTTATAAATTAAATACATAATTTTTCTTAAGTAATATTATTTAAAATTAAAATATAAAAATTAAAAATTTTAAAGGCATAAATGTAAATCAAAATTTTCACAAAGGTGTATATGTAAATTTAAAATTTTTCAATATATATATGATAAATTTTAGGGACATATATGTAATTTTCCCTAATGCATTTACTATTTAAGTTATATTGATGTAAATATTATATATCATGTATTTATACACATATACATATAGAAATGTTATTTTTACAAATTCAAACGTAGTTTGATTTTACAAATCATTTGAGAAAATATTAGTGTACCCAATATCTTATTGTCATCGTAATTAATTTGTATGTTTTATTGTAATATGTATGTTTAATTAATTGTATTTTGAAATTAAATATAATAAAATAAATACTTTTTGATTTTTAAAAATATATTTTAATTTAATTTTAAAATGTATAAAGTTTTGTATTGAAGTTCCACGGGTACATGTAAACTCAAGGCATATCTATGTAAATATGATAAATTTCAGGGATATATATGGAAATTTCCTTAAAATTAAATTTAAAAAAATATATTTTTTAAATTAAAGAAAATTTATGATTAATTTATATTTTATTATATTTAGTTTTCAAAATGCAATAAATTAAACATATATTTATTGTAATATAATATAATTAGTTTAAAACATATGTTATTTCTTAGCATTTGCTATTATGACATTTTAATATTTAACAATTAATAAACTTCATTTTATTTCATTGTAAATATATTATAAGTTAAATACATAATTTCTATTAAGTATTATTACTTAAAAATTAAAATATAAAGATAGAAATTTTTCAAGGGTATAAATATAAAAATTTAAAACTTTTGACATGAGTATATGTGTAAATTTAAAATTCCTAAGATAAATATATAAATATAATACATTTTAAGTGTATATGAAAAATATTTCTATATATTGATGTTTATAATGTTTACTTTATAGTAAAGATCATCATTTTAAAATAAACATTAACATATATGATTTTAAATTGAAGTTAAATTTAATTCCATGTATATATTACAGTTAACGGTTTTTAAACTCCTTCCATAATTAAATTTCACACTAATGAATAAATGTTAAATGTACACATCTTTTACCTCTTTTATTACATATTTTATATATATAAATACAATAATATATAGAAACAGAGAATTTAAAATATACACAATTTATTATTATCATAATATTATTATATTACCATTTATTATATATATTTTCCGGCTGCCAAGGTGGCGGCCGCCGCTCCGTTTAAAAAGTTAACCCCCTTTAAAAAATTTAAAGGAAGAAGGTTTAGGGTTATGGCACACAACAAGGTATTAATGGCACTGAAGGTAGTATTCGAGCTCTTAAATGGGCTCTCCAACATATGATTCGCCAGGAAGATTCCATTATTCTCCTCCATTCACAGCCTTCCCCCCCTGCTTACATGTTGGAAGCAGCACCAAGAAAGCAATTATTTACATTTTCTTTTTGGAAATTATTTTAAAAAGAATATAAAAAAAATTTAAAATTTATTATAAATATTTTATTTTTATTTTAATATTTTTTTCAGTGTTCGGAGTCGGAATTATGATGCCACCGGAAATCCTATCTTCGTATCGGAAACAGCAGGAGCATATCACTAATGAGATCTTTACCAAGGCCAAGAAGCTTTGTGAACTACATAAGGTGTGTATGTATATTTAATAAAATAAATAAAAAACGAGCATTTAAGTAGTACATAATTATGTTATAGTTTTTGATGCATATCTATATTATTATTGTTATTAATGTATAAAAGTATGTATTGTCTAGGTTACTGTGAAAAGTATGGTCACACAGGGAGACCCACGAGAGCATATATGTGAAGCAGTTGTTAAGACTGGGGTTGACGCTTTGGTGCTGGGAAGTCATGGTTATGGTGCCATTAAAAGGTGTGTGTGTGTGTGTATGTGTGTGTAAACATTCCTTTTTGCACACACACGTGTGTGCGTGCGTGCGTTTGGCTTTTACTGCCTTGTTTATAACTTGATCATAAGAGGACATGTATTACTTTCTTTATATGCACAATACACAGATATATGAAGTTGTTTATTTGTGGTGTATAAACTGTGTGTGTGTGTGTGCATCGTAGCTTGATCATAGAGGTCATGTATTACCTCCTTCATATGCACATATATGAAGCTGTTTATTTGTGGTGTATGAAGTCGGATGAACTCTCATTCTCTCTCTCTCTCTCTCCTCTCTCTCTCCATCGTATTTTGATCATAAGAGGACATGTACTACTTCCTTCATATGCACATATATGAAGTTGTTTATTTGTCGTGTATAAAGTCGGATGAACCCTCTCTCTCCTCTCTCATCTCCATCGTAGCTTGATCATAAGAGGACATGTATTAATGCACAATACACGTATATTAAGTTGTTTATTTGTGGTGTATTAATTCGGTTCTCTCTCTCCTCTCCATCGTAGCTTGCTCATAAGAGGACATGTATTACTTCATATACACATATATGAAGTTGTTGTGGTGTGTAAAGTCGGATGAACTCTCTCTCTCTCTCTTCTCTCTCTCTCTCTCTCTCTCTCTCTCTCTCGTAGCTTGATCATAAGAGGACATGTATTACTTCATATGCATAATACACAGATATATGAAGCTGTTTCTTTGTGGTGTATAAACTCTGTGTGTGTGCATCGTAGCTTGATCATAAGAGGACATGTATTACTTCCTTCATATGCACATATATGACGTTGTTTATTTGTCGTGTATAAAGTCGGATGAACTCTCTCTCTCTCTCAATTGTAGCTTGATCATAAGAGGACATGTATTACTTTCTTTATATGCACAATACACACATATATGAAGTTGTTTATCTGTGGTGTATAAAGTCGGATGAACTCTCTCTCTCTCTCTCTCTCTCTCTCTCTCCATCATAGCTTGATCATAAGAGGACGTGTATTACTTTCTTTATATGCACAATACACAGATATATGAAGTTGTTTATCTGGTGTATAAAGTCGGATGAACTCTCATTCTCTCTCTCTCTCTCTCCATCGTAGCTTGATCATAAGAGAACGTGTATTACTTTCTTTATATGCACAGTACACAGAATATATTAAGTTGTTTATTGGTGGTGTATGAAGTCTCTCTCTCTCTCTCTCTCTCACACACACACACACACACACACACACACACAATTGTGTACAGGACGTTCCTGGGGAGTGTGAGCGACTACTGTGTGCACCACGTGAAGTGCCCGGTGCTCATAGTGAAGCAAGAGAGGGAAACGAAGAAGCAGAAGGAAGAGCGGGAGGAGCTCAAGAGTATGCATGAGAAGATGCAGGAGCTCAATACGGCTGAGGGGGAGAAGAGCTCCCTCGCACCTGCAGAAACTCATTAGTCTCCTGGTTAGTATTTCTCTTTTCTATGAATGTGTGTGTGTGTGTGTACGTTTCTATCTTTGCAGGTGTGTGTGTAAGGAAGAAGATTACTCAAGATGTGTATTGCATTCATTTAGAGAACTTTATATGTGTGTGTGTGTGTGTGTGTTTATGTATAATGTACATGTGCCTGCGTAGAATACGATATCGTCTGTATTGTTCATTTGTGTATTACATAGAATGCTGGTAGTGAACTTGTGCAAGTTAGTGAACGAAGTGTAAGTCAGGATGGCCGAGTTGGTCTAAGGCGCTAGTTTCAGGTACTAGTCCGAAAGGGCATGGGTTCGAATCCCATTCCTGACAATATATTCATTTTCCATTGATAGAGATAGAGTTCGAGCTTTTAATCTCTACTTCGTATTTACCGAGGTATATATATATATATATAGAGAGAGAGAGAGAGAGAGAGAGAGAGAGAGAGGCCCCTCTATATTACTATTCAGTTAGAATTTCATATACACCAATTTAAAGCATATAATTCAAACAAGTAATTGATTAAAATTCACAGATTGATCGTATATACTAAGTATTCTCTTAAACAGCTGTCAATGCTAAATACCATTCAGAACTACACACACCCTTCCGTGCGTGTGCATGTGTGTGTGCGTTGTCGTGACTAATGCAGATATATAATAATAATATTTAAGATAGATACCTTGTAAATGGAAAGTATATTCTTATCTCTTCTTATTTAATCCCACGAGGAATGCACGTATTGCTTCATGGTGCTCACCTCCGACCAAAATCTTCTTCCTTTGGGGATCCTCCCATAAAAGGCCCCCTAAATCCCTCGCATGGGCCACTAATGATTCGTATATCCCCTGTTAAATTAACCATTATTAACTTACATAGGCATACATCTAGAACGCGTGCGTTGTGTGTGTGTGTGTGAGAGAGAGAGAGAGAGGGAGAGGGAGAGAGTGGGGGGAGAGAGTTTCTATAACACTTACATAGATTTGCAAATAATATATAATATTAGAAATTATATATATTAATAGTATTTATGCATTATTAATACTGATTTTTTACTTACAGCGTTAGGAAAGTCTTCGTAGCAGTATGCAGGGAAATACTGTACTCTGACTCTATCACTCTCCCATAGATATATCTGCAAAATGGCAACATGTATGTGTATGTATATAGCGCATATACACAACCAGAAACACACATTAACACGAGACACACGCACACGCACACCAAACACAGATGTGTGTGTGTGTGATTTACCTGGTCACAACGGTTTCTGGTACTGAAGGAACTCTCTGCGCAACATGCGGATGAGCATGCTGCCGTAGAAACTTAATTATCTACCAAAGAAAACGAATCCGTAAATAAAAAACACGCGCGCAGATCTTGTACTTAATCTAACTAAATACCTGATCAGCGGATATTCCACTCGATAATGCCCATTAATACTCTCTTTTGTGATACTCCCCACGAGAATGTTCGGAAGAATGTATTCAGTCCTGCATATATGCGACAGTAGAATAAAGAGGAATACATCACCCCATACACCATACATATACACACACTGTATATACCTTACAAATAAATGCAATGTTTCCATTTGCAGCTTCGAAGATGTATAAGCGTAGACTCTAAAGTTGGTTTCCACCATGATAAACCCCTGCAAAACGTTTAACTAAAACTGTTATATATAAAAGTAAATTAATTCATGTATCATCAACAAAAGCTTCTACTCACCTCGGTATTCAAATTCCCTGATTCTGATAAACTAGCCGACAGACCTGTTGCAAGCCTGGTAGGAATAAACCACTTCTCTTTCATACCCTGCTCTCTATACTGTCAGAGCCTATATGTATACACACCCTATATAACATTATATATACAGAAGCTGACACATGAGAGAGAGAGAGAGAGGTCTTGCCTGTTGCAATTGCAATACACAAGTTGTGATAGTTCGTCCGCGAATTGCTGTTGAGTGTCGCCCAAAGATTTCATGCTGTATGCTTCACCTACGTTGTAAAATCCAATCTCTAGTAGAAACCGTATAAGCTCACCAATGTCGTTCTGTTAACAATAAATAAATAAATATATCATTCATGAAGATTATGTAAGTACCTGTGTGGACTGGACGTACTCTCGAATTACCCTCCATAACTGGGAGTTTCTGTCCATTAACTGCAATAAATCACATCGGAAGCTTGCTTTCTGTGTATGTGCGTGCGTGCGTGCGTGTGAATAACTAGCAAAGCCTTACCAGAAACTGAAAGCCAGCTGGAGTTATCTTAGGATATTCACTGTACAATCAGACAACAGAAGGTATTTAGCGAGAATAGGTACATATACAGTGCCAGCCTTAAGCAACTATATATAAAGACAAATGAAAAAATATAATCACATTACATGCTTATGTATGTGTAAAAACTGTCAAATCCATTAAAAGCATCAAAATCCATCGCATCAAGTGGATGGCTGCATCTCTCTCTCTCTCTCTCTCTCTCTCTCTCTCTCTCACACACACACACAACAACAAAAAAAAAAAAAAAAAAACGCACCCGTGAGTCAATAGCTCAGCTTTCTGAAAGAGTTGAACTACAAAACTCCTCGAGGATGCTGATGATCCTTCTGGTGAAGCATAATTAACAAGCTGAAGCACAACCGACTGCAGTAAAAGAATAAAGATATATAATAAAGATGAGAGGTTGACACACACACACACACACACGCACGCACACACACACATATATATAACATTACTACCTCCCATTTTTCTGTTGCATACTTGTCCAATTCAATTTGATTTGGTACCCGTACAGCAACATCCGGTGGTAATGGGTCCTTTGGAGTGCCCAGTCTACAAATAGTGTTATTCCTAAAGTTTAGCGTACACACAGCCTTGCAATATGTGGCACATAACAGAACATATATTTAAAATGCATATTGTGGATGGCACGTTTGTGTGTGTGCGTGTGTGTGTGGGGGCGTGTGGGGGCCTACTTTACATACATCTACTATGCGATAGGTTACACACACACACACACACATGTGTGTGTGTGTGTGTTTACAATATGTGTCAGTGTCTCTCTGGTATATATGCTTGTATGTACTGTATTTCAATATTTCTTATGCATGTGTGTATGTATGTAAACATACCCTGTGCATAGTGCTAGCCTCAGTTGTTGCTGAAACTTGGGATTCATTGTATACTCAGCTTCCTTTTTTCTGTACTATCACATTAGTATAATAACAGACACACAAGCACGCACATTCTATATATACTGCGTAACGCTTACTTCTGTTCTAGTACGAATACCCTTAATTGGACAAGCCTATCAACAGCAACCTTGTGCTTGGAAAGGGCATCCGGCTTAACCCATTCAATCAAAATCTTCTCAGAAACCGCACAGTCGACATACAACAGTCGCATCACATAGATTTTCGCTAATGGTGGCAACGACCTGCAAAAATACGTCTTTGAGCGTACACATACAGTACGTCTGCTGCATATGTGTTTGTGTGTATACACATAGACTATGTGTACACATACAGTATGTGCATTGTGTATATACAGCATAATCAAGGGATTAAGAGATAGATTAACCTTAAAACTGCTTGGCAGGTCCATTTACTGTCGTAGAGCTGATCAAGCTTCGCTGCCGGCAGCGCTGAGGCCACCAAATCCATGAAATCGCGGGTCTGCCTCCGGACGGTCGGCATGGCGAGAACCCTAAAACAGAGCGATTCGATGAACCCTAAACGTTTAAAACCCTAAACCAGAGGAATTCGATAAACCGTTAATTAGGGTCGTAATTAGGGTTCCTGGCTATGGCGCTGTGTGTCGGAGGCCCGTTTCTTGTCGCGGGAGCGGCACCCGATCCCGTGACCATCCGCGGCTTCCAAGAGGTATGCTCTCTATCGCTGAATAGTCTATACACGGAATTGATCGATTCATCGCCTCCACAAGAAGATCAAACAGATGATCTCTGTGTGGACGATCTCAGGGTCGTGAGCGATGCGCAACTTGTAGAACACGCAATTTCACAAGCTCCCCCCTTGAATCCGGAGTCCAAGAAGAAACGGTGTAGAAAGCGCAAGAAACAAGGGAATTCAGAGGTAGGTAACAAGAAAAGGAATTCAGACCGCGATACTGAGGATTCGGATATGAACAGGATCATGTTTTACCAGAATCTCAAGAAGGAGCGAGAGATTTGCCGTGAGAATGCTGTGCTATATCTTCACTCGTTCAACCAACAGGTACGTTATTGTTTTCTGTGTTTTGGGCACACTGTCTTTCTGATCTCCGCTGCATATTGAGTTTCTGAATTATGTCCATTTGCTTGTTCATATATGCAATCACCCACCCATACACACACACACCTCATGTTGACGTGTTTATCTGCAGGAGGATCCGAAAGCTAAGAAGCTTGACTTCAAGAACAGTTCTTCGGTTCTCAAGGCTCCATGCAGGAGCTATAACGATCAGATAATGCAAGAGTTGCCAGCATGGGAAGTCGTTTTAACTGTGGAGTTTTACACTAAAGGCAGGAAGACACAAGAGTTCACAGTTCTAGGAAGCCAATTGTTAACTTCATTGCGTGACCAGCTCTACTGCCTCACAGGTATATAACCTAAACTATAAACTAAGTTTAGTTTACTGAAGATTTGCTTGCTTAGTTTTTTAACTAGTAAACAGTCCCTGCTCCAACATAAGGCATCTTGAGTTCACGTAAAGGTAAACACCTCGTTCTCACCCCAATATGCGTCTCTCTCTCTCTCTGTGCTTTGTGGGTGTCATATTTACAAGTTTTGCATAGCGTTGTTAGCAGTACGATGTATATTGACCTACTCTTAATTAAGTAGTATTGTATTTCAACTATATTACAGATACCAACTAAATGTAATATTGTTTTTGCAGATTACGTTTCTCCCGGAGTTCGAGCGGCTACTTCCTCATTGAGAACGTCTTCTACAATGATATGCGGCACAATGAAGCCGTCGATTACAGTCTACCCGTGCTCAATTGGTTAGAAGCTAATCAAAGTAAGAGGAGGAAAAGGAAGGGCCGACCACTTCGAGTTTTTCGATCGGCAAGAATGGAGGAAACTTTCTTTCGGGATTTGGAGATTCGTTTAGGGGTGAAGTATCTATACTGCCATCAGGTAACTATATACTTACATATTATACTATCATGTATACACTGCATTATGTGTGTGTGTGTGTGTTATACTCAGACTCTCTCTCTCTCTGCGGACTGTTATAGTAACTGTGCTATTTGTTGTGTATAGGGGGAGTGCAGGCACGCCCTGGTATTTAACGACGTGAGAATGATACACAACGATGACACACACGATGCAGGTGCGTATCCCATACTTAAGTTTGTACCTGTAGTGAGGTATAAGAAGTGTGGGATTTGTGAGGTATTCCGGGCGAGGAAGGTGACATGGGGAGATGAGAAGGTGGGGATTAGTCCGTGTTGTTTCTGCGACAAGTGTTTTGAGATGCTTCATGGGGATGGTGAAGGGGTCACTGTGTGTGATTACTACCATGAATAAATGGTAAATTTTAGATATAATGAAGTATGTAAGTGTTTGTCCACGTGGCAGAACCACAAGAAATTAGATCTTATTATCGTATTTCATTATTTTAAATAAACTTATTATTTAAAATGTTCAATTCATAAGCTTTTTTATTCGTAGCATTATATTTTAGCAAAATTAATTAGTTATTTATATTTTAAATTAAATTTCAACTGAAAACCTGGAATCTGTTCCAAGTTTTATATATTTCATTTATTATAAATCTATATTATATTTTATTTATTTTAATTAGCGCTAAGTTAACGGTTAAAATAAAAAATTATCCAACTGCTATAATTTATATTTCATTTATTATAAATCTTATTTTAAATTTCGTACATGGTTAAAATACGTGTTAGAATATGAAATAAATGTTAATATTGTAATTATTATTGTATATAACGCATTTAGGGTTAGGGCAATTTTTAAAAACAGAGGATTCATAAGTTATGGATTGGTAAGCGCCAAACGGATTCCAGGATGCGTTGGATGATCGATTGCATCCATGGATACGATCATGTACAATCTGTGGCTGTAATCCTTCTATATGTCCAGGTATTTTGTAAGAATTTTCATATTGCCCCTTAAAGCTTAGATCTTGTGTATTTCTTCAATGCGAAAAAAATGCAATTTTATTTTAGCTCATTTACACACACACACACACACACACAGGATACACATACATCGTGTGTATTTTTTAATATTGTTTTTTTTTTTAATTTATTTTTACAGATTGCGTGTGCTTTGGTTGGATCTCTAGGGGCGTTGTACACAGGAGTTTTGCTTGCGAATCTAGCCATTGCTTTGTTTGCTCTTGTCGCGATCGAGAGCGGAAGTCAAACTCTGGGACGTGCATATGCCGCCCTTTTAGCTTGTGCCTTGCTGTTGGACATTCTCTGGTTTGTTTTCTTCGCCTACGAAATCAGGTGTGCGCGTGCGTGCGTGTGTTGTGTGTATGAGAGACACATCATGTATAATAACATGTAATTTATAAACATAATATATGCAGGAGATAATCTATATGCACACAGACACCTCTCTCTCTCTCTATGTGTGTGTGTGTGTACATGTGTATATGTATCTATCTATAATATATATATATATATATATAGAGAGAGAGAGAGAGAGAGAGAGAGAGAGAGAGAGAGATACCCACACTACGAAATCGTTTGGGAAACTAGAAGCAGGGAGTGAATACACACACATCGTGTATAGAGCATATGCCTTTATATGGGCGTGAAGGCATATGAAATATATACTTGCATCATACAAAGTTATATTCATGCCTGCCTCTCTCTCTCTCTCTCTTCTCTCTCTCTCTCTCTCTCTCTCCTCTCTCTATATATATATATATATATATATATATAGAGAGAGAGAGGAGAGAGAGAGAGAGAGAGACATGTATGTATGTATGTATGTATGTCTCTCTCTTGTGTGTGTGTGTGTGTACTTACATATGTATGTACACACACAATATAATACAGGCATACGTACGTACATAACACGTACGGTGTATGGATACAATACTGTTACATAGTAATCATTCATTTACTAAATGTTTTGCTAGGCAATATGGAAACTCGAAGGGAAAATTCACGATATTCTCATTAGAGCTTTTCTATGGACGGAGATAGCCGGTTTCACAGTTCGAATATTCTCAGCATTTGTTTGGCTGCAAATGTACCGCTTAGGACCTTCACTGCAAACAGATAGTGGTAATCCAATATATACACATACATTCGGTTTAGTTCTTAATTATCGTTTATAGGTGGTTACTATTACCAAGCTGCTCACAAGCCAATGAGAGCTCTTCGAGCCCGAACGTTGTTCGACAGACGTCAATAAGTGACGATATTCTTGGCGGCTCCGTATATGATCCCACATATTATACCTCAGTTTTCCGGATTCAGGAGAATGGTTCCTGTTCAAGGCAAGTGCGTGCGTGCGTGTGTGTGTGAGAGAAGAGAGAGAGGGAGGAGAGGGAGAGAGAGGGGAGAGAGAGGGAGGGAGAGGGGGAGAGGGGAGAGAGGGAGGGAGAGGGGGGGAAGAGGGGAGGAGGGAGAGAGAGGGAGGGGAGGGGAAGAGAGAGGGGGAGGGAGAGGGAGGAGAGAGAGAGAGAGACAGGGGAGGAGAGAGAGAGAGAGAGAGGGAGGGAGAGAGAGAGAAGGGAGGAGGGAGGGAGGGAGAGTTAAAGACTTCGTTGTGTGCAGGATGACAGTGAGAAGGTAGATTGTACAGTGAAAAGCTAGAGATTGTATAGCCCGCGGATGCATTTATTCAACGAACTTTTGTAGAGAGGTAGATCGTATATATATTCATACTTTTAAAAGCATATTCTTTGTTTTAATATAAAAAAAAAAAGTGTATACTTTATATATTATATATATAACAGACAAACGTGTGTGTGTGCGTGTGCGTGTATATTAATTGATGTGTGTAAACATTCTCTGGAATATTAAATTTAATTGTTAAATATTAAATTTAATTGTTTAAATTATTAAATATATTATTTATTTCATGATGGTACATACTATTATATCCACAACGTACCCACGTGGAACATTATAAAAAACTCATTGAATGTTGTGGCTGTGTTCCACTGTCGTTGGAGAAGCAGCATAGGGAAAATACACACGTACCCACACGCCCCCAACGTACACCATAGGGTGTATACACGTACTGATGAAGAATTATATGCCATTTTAAGGGATTAATATATATATATATTCACGTATTCTTGGTGGGTTTCTCAATGGCGGCATTGCGGAGTTGTTGTGTCTGATCTCTCTTGGCGAGTCAATTCACACAGAATGAGCTCCGATCGCTGAAATCCGAGGTAAATTTCATGATTTTCTTCGATTTTTGTGAATTTTCTGCTTGAATTTCTTGTATTTCTTCATGAATTTTCTCTTTTCATGAAAATTCTAAAGAATTCATGAAAAACCAGTTTCTTTCATGTGAATTGCTGATACTTTTGATGGGTTTCATGGGATTCATGAGTTTCCATGGGATTCTTGTTTGGATTCTTTATATGATTGGATTTCTTCATGGGATTCGTGAGATTAATGGGATCTTGTGTTGTAGTTTGAAACGCTGAGCAGGAGCACCGGAGTGATCACTGCAAATGAGCTGGAGGATGGTCTGTCGAGGTTGGCTTTCATTCAGCAGCCGCTAACTGAGAAAGAAATAGCTGCCATTCTTCGTGAACAGGGTGCTTCCCTCGACTTTGAAGCCTTCTTAGCAGTGAGTTTGCTATATATACATACACACACACACACACACACACACACACACAGAGAGATGTGTCTGTGCACAACATATGCTTGGAATACATCTGTTTTACGTATTGTATGAACTTCTTTCTCTCCCTCTCTCATGCACAGATAGTTACTGTTTTATTGCTTCCTGTAGCTTACACATACAGACACAGACACATAATGATATGTTGCATAGTATTTTCAAGTGTTAAAACCTTTAGGTTTATTACTCATGTATGCATTGAGAGATTTATTTTCACATCCAAACGCGCGCACGCACGCACACGCACACACACACAACATGTATCCACACACACACACGTGTGTGTGTGTAATTATAATTATGGTTGTGCAGATGTATTTAGAGCTGCAGAAGAATGGAGTGAAAATAAGTCCACAGAAGATATCCTCAGAATTTCTGAAGAAGTCAACAACAACACTAATTCACACGGTCAACGAGTCAGAGAAGAAGGCTTACGTTGACCACATCAACGGCTATCTGGCTGACGACCCTGATCTGGAGTCGATCCTACCCATTGATCCTGCCACCGATGATCTCTTCGAAGTTGTTAAAGACGGTGTACTCTTATGGTAAGTATATTAAACGTACACACGATTACATGTATATCTCATCTCTCTCTCTCTCTCTCTCTCTTATATCTCTATCTATATATATTATGTGGTGTGGTATGTATGGGCGTGCATAGTCATACACATAGGCGTTCTTTTTCGAGTTGAGGACACATACAGGTGTACATATATACGTCTTTATCAAGTTGTGGATAAGTTTATGCTTATATGTATTTATTTGTATTGCAGTAAGCTTATAAATATCGCAGTGCCAGGGACCATTGATGAGAGGGCAATAAATATTAAGAAAAATCTGAACCCCTGGAAAAGATTGAGAACCATACGCTATGCTTAAGCTCTGCCAAAGCCATTGGTTGCTCTGTTGTAAACATTGGCACTGGAGATTTGATCACAGGACGTGTAAGAAATAAGTATATGTATGTAGACATATTGCGTACATGTATAACACAAAACTTCAAGTAAGCTTATTGTTAGTATACGTGTATATGAATGATAAACATATATATGTGTGTGTTTGATAATGAGCTTTACAACGTTTATGTTTGATAACCGGAAGTGTTTTATTAAATCAATATATTACTGAGTTCAAGATACATAATGCAGTACTTACATAAATGATTAAAGTGTTCTCTCTCTCTCTCCTCTCTCTCTCTCTCTCTCTCACACACACACACACACACACACACACACACACACAACACACACTTTATCGTATAAATATACAAAGCTATCTTCTGTATTTTGTGTTTACAGCCACATCTTGTCTTGGGACTTCTATCTCAAATCATTAAGGTACTTAATTACAGATATTACCAACTTGTAAGCATGTTTTAATTAGTTTACTATTTAGATTCAACTCTTATCAGGTGTAAAACTTGAAAGCAGCCCCGGAGCTTGCAGAAATGCTTAATGACACCGAGGTATATGCGTGTGTGTGTGTGTGTGTGGTATCCTTACATAGCTTAACATATATATTCAGGATATTGAAGAGTTCTTAAGGTTACCAGCTGAGAAGGTGCTGCTTAAATGGCTTAATTATCATTTACAAAAGGCTGGCTTTTCTAGAGAAATCACAAACTTCTCATCAGATTTGAAGGTATCTCTCTCTCTCTCTCTCTCTTCTCTCTCTTATGAGGCTATTCTAACAGGATGGAGAAGCATATACCGTGCTGCTGAACACATTGGCCCCTGGGAGTTGTGATTTATCCCCACTTGAGATAGAGGATCAGTACGAGAGAGCAAAGGCCTTACTTGTTCAAGCGGACCGCATACACTGCCGTAAATACCTGACACCACGTGATATCATAACCGGCTCTGCCAACCTTAACCTCGCTTTTCTGGCCTACATTTTCCACGAGAGGTCTCTCTCTCTCTCTCTCTCTCTCTTCACACACATGTATGTATGTATGCATGCATCTTATACATATGTAACACACACACACACACACACATATATATTTATATATAAAATATATACACATATTTGTGCAGAAATGGATTGACAGTAGACAATAGTTTGACATTTGCCGAGCTAATAGAAGACCATGAACAAGATACAAGAGAAGAACGGGCCTTTCGTGTGTGGATTAACAGCCTTGGTATATCTACATACGTTGATCAACTTTTTGATAACGTCTGGGACGGGTAATGTGTGTGTATTGCGTGTATAGCTTCATTACTATATATACAGAAAATATACTATATTTGACAGTTTAATGTATTAATGAACTTATATTTACAATATACTATTATGTTTAATCTTTAGTATCCTTAATATATTGCTAATATGCTTGTTAACTCTGTTAAACCCCTAAACCGTGACTGTAGAATATATGTACTTTGTAATTATATTAATATTACAGGCTAGTTTATTTTAATTGTATATAATATTAATTATTAATATTGTTTTATAATTTATCTAGGTGGATTTTACTCGAAATACTTGATAAGTTAGCCCCAGGGTGTATTAACTGGAGATTAGCAAATAAACCACCGATTAAGATGCCATTTAAGAAGGTGGAAAACTGCAACCAAGCTATAGAGGCTGCGAAAAAGCTTAAACTGTCTTTGGTAAATGTTGCTGGGACGGATATTGTACAAGGCAATCGTAAACTCATCCTTGGTAATGTTATTTAATATATATCATTTTTAAAATTATACTTTAAACATCATAATATATTAAAGATTAAACATTGGGGTAATATGTCAGTTTATTCTTAGTATATATGGTACTATATTTTGTATACACAATTTGACAATACAGTATGATAATTATAATTTGTTTTATATTATATTGTTTTTATATACTTTGCAGCGTTTTTGTGGCAATTAATGAGGTTTCACGTACTCCAGCTACTAAAGAATATTAAACTTAGAGGCAAAGAGGTTAAGGACGAGGATATACTAACATGGTGCAACAATAAAGTAAAGAGGTCGGGTAAACAGTCGCGTATGGAAAGTTTTAAAGTAAGCCTCTCTCTATCTCTCTCACACACACAACACACTTAATTAGTTTGTTAATCAATTAATAATTAGTTCATTCTAAATAATTAATCAATTAATATTTAGCACATGTATGTTATGCAGGATAGGAGTTTATCCAGTGGCATATTCTTTCTGGATCTGCTGTGGGCCGTAGAACCGCGTGTGGTAAACTGGCAACTTGTGACAAAGGGAGAAACAGGTACTGTGTTAATATTAAGAATGCGGGCCTATATAGGTGATATAATTTATATATTATAAATCAGATATTATCAAAGTTTTTAAAATATAGTTTATGTGTATATAGAAAAATATATACTTAATTTGTTTAAACTTGTTTAGCGGAAGAGAAGAAGCAAAACGCGGTATACATAATCAGTGTTGCTCGCAAGCTGGGCTGCAGTGTGTTTTTGCTATGGGATGATATTGTAGAGGTATGTATCATATATATGTATGTACATACATACATCTCTCTCTCTCTCTCTCTCTCTCTCTCTCTCTCTCTCTCTCTCTCTCTCTATATATATCTATATATATATATATATATAAACACAGGTAAGGCCAAAGATGATACTTACACTCGCTGCGAGTGTTATGTTATGGAGTTTAAAAGAGAAGGCGAGAAAAGCAGAGAAAACTGCAACTGTTCTTGAGCTCCACGAAGACTAGTTATACACACACACATACACGCAGTTTTACATGTATATATTTGATTTTTTGTGAAATATCTTTTATGTATGTGTGTTCGTGTGTGTATTCCTACACCAGATATGTTCATGTGTATGTATATGTTTGTCATATACGTCTGTCTGTCTGTCTGTCTCTCTCTCTCTCTCTCACACACACACACACGCCCACACAATACACATTATGCACCCCGTGATGTTTGTTGTATATATGTATGCAATTTTTATGTATTTTGCCCACATATACATAACTGAGCTCTTAATAATTTCTGTAATATTAAATTTGATTATTTGTTTATGTTGGTCAGTTCTCAGATTTGATTAACTTATTTATTCATATAGTTTCAAATTTTAATGTTTAAATTTAAAAGATTATATTAAAATCACATTTGCTAATTTTAAAATCAGCTATTTTTAGAAATAGAAATGACTATTAAATTAATAATATCATTAATATCACGATGAATTCACTAGTGTAGTCTTTCTTATGTTTAAACATATCTAAATATTCTTTAAAAATATATAAATATTTATTTATATACCTTATAAAAATATTATTCTTTATATGTTGCATTTGTGTATCTATATTAGTACACGCACTCCACACGCACGCACGCGTACAAATGCGTGGATAATTTGACGTGGACGTCCTCATCTACTAAAAAAGACAAACAAAATCGACGGTCCATAATATACTGACCGTTGACTAAGATAAATATCTGAGGTCAAACAGAGTCGTCGTCACCGTGTGCGTTAAATGCCTGGCTTGACTTCGTGTACCCAAATTAATCCTTAATCTATTGCTCGTATTGATTGATTTCTATGCTCTATAGTTTGATGTTCTCGATCAATTTGTGAATTGATTGATTTCTATGCTCTATTTTCTTAATCAATCTGTGAATCTGTTTTTCTTCTGTTGATTTTTTCGGATTTTCTTAGTTGAATTTCTGAATTTCTTCATTTGGGTGTGTGAATTTATCGATTTTGCATCATGGGTGAATCCGCTTGCTACATTGGAGCGATCGATCAGGGGACGACGAGTACCCGGTACATTCTATATGACAAGATGCCAACATGGTTGCTTCCCACCAGGTTGAATTCGAACAGATTTGTCCCAAAGCCGGGTAATTTCTCTATAATTAATCTATGATTTTCACATAATATGTATTTATTAACATTATACACATATATTTGTATGTATATATACGGTCATGGGTGATTGGTATTTATACGTATATAGAAAGTGCATCAGATATACGTTTCACATCACACATCACGTCAGCAAATTTATCTCCATGTAGTACAAGTCCAGGATATGATGTGTGTATTTTGTATTGTGTGTGTGTGTGTGTGTGTGTGAGAGAGAGAGAGAGAGAGAGCATACATATACATAATATAACCAATATATACACAAATATATAGATATAAATGTAACATGTATATATACGATACGTATAGAGGTATATGTTATATACGTACAGGTGGGTGGAGCACAATCCTGTGGAGATACTTGACACCATCAAGGTGTGCATGAAGGAGGCGTACGGGAAGCTCGAGAAGGGGGGTCCGTACACTGTGAAGGGGATAGGGATAACCAATCAGCGTGAGACAACTGTCGTGTGGAGCAAGAGCACTGGCAAGCCTTTGTATAATGCCCTTGTTTGGATGGATACACGAACTGTCTCAATTGTCAAGTAAGCTTATTCAGTGATACTCTCTCTCTCTCTCACACACACACACCCACGCACGCACACACACACTATGTATTTCAGGCGTTTGGAGGAAAACCTTCCTGGTGGGTCGAAACACTTTGTAGAGACATGCGGGCTTCCCTTGAGCACGTATTTTAAGCGCTGTTAAACTCCTGTGGCTTCTGGAGAATACACCTGCTGTGAAGTCCGCTGTGTCTTGAAGGTGATGCACTCTTTGGAACCATCGATACGTGGGTAAGTGTGCGTGTGTGGGCGTGCGCGTGTGTATGAAGTGAGACTGTAGCTTATATTATTATATAATATAGTATAGAGAGAGAGAGAGAGAGAGAGAGAGAGAGAGAAGAGAGAGAGAGAGAGACTAATATGAGTTATTTTGTGATTAATTAAGATAATCTGGAACATGACTGGGGGTGTATCCTGGAGGATTACACGTAACGGACTGCTCTAATGCGGCTCGGACTATGTTAATGAACCTTAAAACGCTAAACTGGGATAAGAGCACACTTGAGAGCCTTGGGATTTCATTGGATATTCTCCCCAATGTTTACGAGATGCTTCCGAAGATCATTAGTAACTCGGAAATCATTGGCAAGATCTGTCAAGGTGTGTGTGTGTGTGCGTGTGCATGTGCGTGTGTGTTGCATCTTTACATATATACACACACGCACGCTTATACTCTTATATATACTTACATACAGACGTATACACATACAGGTTGGCCTTCGGAGGGTGTCCCGTTAGCAGGTTGTCTTGGTGATCAACACGCAGCAATGCTTGGACAGCATTGTAAGAAGCGGGAAGCTAAGAGCACGTATGGACTGGCTGTTTTATACTTCTCAAACGGGCGAGGTACGTGTATATGTGCGTGCGTGTGTGTGTGTGTCGATATCCGCTGTAGAAACACACGTGTGTGTAAGAGCGTACACGCAGGTAGAACACACGTTGGAGAGAGAGAGAGTTTTTATATATATATGTATATTTTTTCAGGAAATTGTTCCTTCTGCACATGGACTGTTAACGACTATTGCATATAAGCTTGGACCAGAAGCACCTACTTATTATGCACTTGAGGGTCTATAGCAATCGCAGGGGCAGCAGTCCAGTGGTTAAGGTTCGAGAGATTAACTAAGTAACTTTGGTTAATTAAATTGATCTGGTTAATATGTTTAGAGATAACCTTGGAATAATTAAGACTGCTGCGGAGATTGAAGGACTTGCTAAGACTGTGGAGAACACTGGAGGCGTGTACTTTGTCCCGGCTTTCAGGTGTGTGTGTGTGTGTGTGTGTGTGTGTGTGTGATCACATATATCACTTTGCTGTCCGTGTTGTATACTTCCAATCACATACTTCCGTAAGTTAGGCTCTGATAACGAGCCTGCATGTGCGTGTGTGTGTATTTGTGTGAACATGAGAATATGCAGTGGATTGTTTGCACCGAGGTGGAGGGACGATGCAAGAGGAGTATGCGGGGATAACCAGGTATACCCACAAAGGGCATATTGCAAGGAGCGTCTTGGAGTCCATGTGTTTTCAGGTATACACACACACACACACACACACACACACACACACACACACATGTATAATACGTGTGTGTTTCAGGCAAAGGAGGTGCTAGACTCTATGCTTAAGGATGCTAAGGTGCAAGAGAAGGAGAACTTTGTTCTTCGTGTTGATGGAGGTGCAACTGTTAACAACTTACTCATGCAAATTCAGTGTGTGTGTGTGCGTGCGTGCGTGTGTGAGAGAGCATTGTATGTGTATATATTGGAAGAATGCTAATGTATAAAAAACATAACCATGTGTATGTGTGTGTGTCAATACGTGTCTGTACATGTATTCTATCCTGCTTTCTGGTCCTATACGAGGCAAGAGTTACTTATGTATGCATGCATTTAGCATATGCGTGTGTGTGTATGTATATATATTATATATATATATAATATATAATTTCATATTAAATAATATTAAAATTATTTATTTTGGTATAGGCTGATTTGCTGGGAACCGATGTGGTGAGCCAAAAGATATAGAGACGACTGCACTTGGGGCAGCATATGCGGCGGGTTAGCAGTGGGTTTGTTTAATGAGGAGCATCTTAAGCGTAACGAGAGGAGGCTGACACGTTTCATTCGACTATTGGTAAGGAGGAGCGTAGAAACGGTACACGTCATGGTGTAAGGCTGGAGCGTTGCTACGAGCTCTCTGACCTGGCATGATTAATGACTTGTTAATAAAGTTGTGTTAATTTGTTTAATTTTAACGTCATACTTACAAATTAAATGATAATGAGTGCGTGGGACACGTACCCGCTTTGTACGCCAGGCAGGCACTCTTATAAGCCATGGTGGCACCGTTTCACTGCCGACTCAGCTGGACACTTGTCATCCACGTCATCTTACAAATCCGATCATTGTATCAAATGATGTGTGTCACGTGTAATATTCATGGTATTAAGAATATGCTTATATATCTAAAATACAGAAAAATGCATACATATATATGGAGTAAATACATAAAAATTGCATACATATATATATGGAGTAATGTTTTGAATAATAATGAGTTTGTGTGTAACAAATGTTTGTGCAATAGAGATTAATCCAATTTAAATGGATAAGATGAAATAATATGAAAATCAAATAACTAATGTATGTGAAATTTGGATAAAATATTTTCATGTCAATAAATGTTTCAAACGATTCGGTGGCAGAGTCAACCTGAGTTGGATAATTTTTCATAACTGAAATTCATTATAATGATTAACCATGCTATTTCATAGTAAGAAGACCGTTTCTAATAATGATTATTATAATTTAAATACATTTGAAATTGTCATAAAATCAGAATATATTAATAGTTTTTCTTACATGTAATAGTAGGTGTGGTAGATTTGAATCTTTGACAGATTTAATCGTTGAGAGGGTATATCACTCATAATAACACTTTTAAATAAAATTAATAATACAAAGACGATTATATATATTATATATTCATATTATCTCATGACAATTTACAAGCTCAAATTAATAACATTTTATTATTCAATAATGCATTTAACAAAATATTATGGCCGTTGATACATATATATTATAACATTATATACACATACACACAAACACACACACACAATACATACACATACATACATACATATATATATATATATAGACACACATTCACACACGTCAAGAAATACTCTTATAAAAAAATTATTAATTTAAATAAGGAGAGAAGTAACGTAATCAGACACACACGAGACACATGAAATTTTCGTTGTCAGGAATGGGATTCGAACCCATGCCCTTTCGGACTAGTACCTGAAACTAGCGCCTTAGACCAACTCGGCCATCCTGACTTACACATCGTTCACTACCACAGAATGAACAATACTACATAGGCACACGTACATTATACATAAACATCTACAAAGAACGCACACAGACACACACAGACATATCAGATATGAAGTTCTCCACGTGATGAAATGAATGCAATACACATCTTGAGTAGTCTTCTGTAGTAGTATTCACAGTGTAAGAATATACATACTTTGATACATAATAATTTTTAATAGAAAACTATATACCAAATGAGCATAAAGTAAATAATATCTGTATATACTATACTATAATAATAATTAATTATACTGTATTAGTATGTATAATTATATTTACTGGAATCCCTTATATTGGATTAATATATTGTATTTTTTTTTTGTATATATACAATGAGATGCCAAAATATGTATTAAAATAAGTAAATTATATGTATATTTAACATTTATATTCATTGTGTGAAACTTAATTCTGGTTTAAAACGCATGGAATTAAAATTAGAATAAAGCCCTTTAAATAAAGGTATACACCTTTGAAATCTGTTAAGTTTTAAATTTATACTTCAATTAAAATTATATATGCAATTATTTGAAATAAACTAGGAATACTATATATTGCTAAAATTTAAGAAAAACAATAAAAATACTTTTATTTTGAAGAAGCTGAAAACCGACGACTTACGAACGTCTTGATTTCAATTATTAAGAAGGCACTCCCAACATAAAACCAATATATATAAAACATTATCTCCTAAACTAATGAAACAGAATGCCAAAGTTATATAACATACATACGTATGACACACACATACATCCATACATATACTACACGTACTTGACAATCTGTGTGTGCTGAATACATATAAATTCCGATGGGATGCAAAGCTTAGAGTAATAAATATTATAAATCAGAATTTATTTTATATATTCAATAAGTATTAAAAATTAATTATTCATTAGATTTTTGAAAATTTTTTCTTTCTTCAAATATAATAAAATAGGTAAAATATATGTATATTTAACATTTATATTGATTGTGTAAAACTTATTTCTGGTGGGGTTTAAAAAAACCGCTAACTATAATAAAACATAGAATTAAATTTAAAATTTCTAAATTACCAGAGCCGTTAAGTTTTAAATTTATACTCTTTGAAACTTCAATTTTATAACCGTTTTTAAGTATTGGATATCCTTATTTGGTTTATTTTAATATAAATAAAATAAAAATATTATATATTTTTAAAATCTATAAAAATACTTTTATTTTGAAAGAAGCTGAACTTTACAAGCGGCCGAAAGTTTATAGAAGTAACTACGCTGGATGAGAAACAGAATATGCCAAAGTTATATAACATACACATATGACACACACACACATATACTTCCATTACGTACTTATCTGTGTGTGCTGGAAAATAGAATAATTTGAATATTCTGCATTGTTGTGTTTAATTATTGAAATATTAAGAATGTAACACAATTAATAAACAGTTAAACCAAGTTAATACAACCTTATGCAAGGCATTAAGCATTTAATGTCTAGGGTATCGTACGTGAAAAACTATACGAACTTTTAATAAGTAGAAATATTATAAATATACTCCATAAACTTATTAATTAAACATTAATTAATAATATAATACAAATTAATACACATGTCACACTGTTCATGAGCTTAATTATTTAATAATAATTTATTAATTAATGGTAGTTGGTATTCTTAACGTAATGAATTTATCTTAAATTAAACTTTTAAGCTAATTATTATCTTTAATTTAATAAATTTATTTCTAAATTAAATTCTTAACCTAGTTGTGGTGCACCATGCTTAAATTTAATTATTTAATAATCTTTAATTTAATTGTTATTTTAATTTATGAATATTTTCTAAGTTGAACTTTTAATTTAATTATTGTTTTTAACATGATGATAATTATTATTAATTATATTGTGTAATAAGGATTAATTTATTGATTAAGGCTAAACACACTAAATAATTTGTGACTTGTTTAAGGATGATTAGAAAATTAAGGCTTGTTAATAAAGTTATGTTAAGTTAGCGTAAATATTAAACCGTTTATCATTATAAAGATTAACCATGCTATAAAGAAAATCCTTGTGCTAAGTTCTCTTGTGAATTTAAAATAATTTTTTTATAAACTTATAATAAATATTTATTCTTAGAGAATATAATAAAATAAACATTTGTATATTGCTAAAGAATATAATCACATAAATAGTTGTATATTATTAGTGATATAATAAATAATATTTATATTCATAGAAATATATAATAAATAAATATTTGTATATTCTTCAAAAAATTTATATTTGACGGCTTCAGTGTGAGATGATTAATAAATATAATATTGTTGGAAAGGAAACAATCATTAAAAAAAAAGATGTTATAATAGCAATAAATTCATTATAATTATAAGTCATAACTCTTAATATTTTTCAATTTTAATATTAATCAGCAGTGGAATTTATGTTTAATAAAACTCTCACTGGTGTGAAATTAAAATAAAAAATTTTATAATTTATTAAATTAATTTTAATATATCTTTAATGTTTTGAACCATAATCAATAGGTAACTCTATTTGGACCTATTATATAATAAAATATAAGACATGCAATAGTTACAAACTTGCTGGACTATTGGACAGTATAATCTAAAAATTTACAATACTGATTAAAAACATTTTAATATTGAATAATGCACTTAACAAGATATCAGGCCGCTAAATTAAACGGTGCAAATTCATTGATACATTCCGGAACGGAAAAGAACCGACAAGATTAACGGATGTATTAACATACACACACACTAGTACATATATTCTACTTTTATGGTCATATTTATATATACAATGTCAAACTTGAGAAAATATGTATTTCTTTATTCTACAGTTCAATTTTAATTATATATTGTATATATTATATGAAAAGTATAAATAGTAGGTTTAATTATTGTTAATGCAAATTAAACTGGTCATTTACTACATTATTTTTTAATGTCAGGAATGGGATTCGAACCATGCCCTTTCGGACTAGTACCTGAAACTAGCGCTTAGACCAACTCGGCCATCCTGACTTACAAAAATTCATGCTGCTCTAAATGAGTTTCTTATATATATTTATGATATACCCTTTTAATTTTGGAATTAAGTTGAGTTGGCAAAGATAATTTAAATAACTTATGTTAATTGAGTGAATTCAACTCCTATTAAATTTGATGCTAATGAAATTGTTGAGTTAATTTTATAAAAACTTAATAACATTTAAATTTATTAACAACTATAAAGACTATTAATAGTGATAACGAAATAGGATTTTATCATAGAATTTCCTTATAGAAAAATAAAAGACATTGTGTAAACATTATATATGTGTATGTTTATATACATATTAAATATATAATTTTTAAATAACACATGATTTAAACATTAAAAATTAAAAAAAAAACGTGAATGTGTATTTGAACCCATGTCCTTCCGGACCAGTACCTGAACTGGCGCCTTAGACCAACTCGGCCATCCTCACACACACACAAATAATAATATATTAAAAATTGATAACACAGATATGCATGGAAAACTATATACGAATGAACAACATAATAGTAAACTAATATACAGTAATTCTATACTCTATACTGTATATATAGTAATTAATTATACTATATTAGTCTGTATATTCTGATTTCCTTATAATTAGGATTAGTATTTTTGTTTTTGTACATGAGGTGCAAAAATATGTTAAAAAATTTTATTCATGGGTTTAAAAACAGTTAATTGTTGGAACTAAAATTAAAACGTCTTAATTACAAGAAAAAACAGAGCCCCTTAAATAAAAGTATATACCTTTGAAATTTATTAAGTTTTAAATTGAAACTTCAAGTTAAAATTACATATGCCAATACAGTATATAAATACATTATAACGTTTTCGAGTATTGCATATCCTCAGTCGGTTAATTATTTTAATATAAATAAAATGAAATAACTATATATTGTTAAAATCTAAGAAAAACAAAAAATACTTTTATCTTTAAAGAAGCTGCAAAAAACGGTGGTTTGAACCCTTGACAGAATGAATGTTTATAAATTAAATAGACGCTCGATGACAAACAGAATATGCCAAAGTTATATAACATGCATACATATGACACACACACACATACATATACTTCCATTATATACACGTACTTAACAATCTGTGTGCTGAATATATATAAATTCTGATGGGATAGAATAGTAAATATTGTATTACATTCTATATATTACACGGCAAATTTATACTAATTTGAATATTCTGCATGTTGTGTTTGATTATTGCAATCCACATAAATAAAGAGTTAAACCAAGTTTAATAAAATAAATTTTAAACATAAATAAAAAATTTGAAAGCACTAATCTCAATTGAACTTATGTTGTCCGTTTTAGTTTTGGATTGGTTAAGACGTTGTGTGTGTGATATGTATCAAAGTGTGTGTGTGTGTGTGTGTATTTGGTTATATTCCTATATACGATTCCATCACTTCTTTGCATGTGTGTGGTAGTGTGTACAATGTTGTATGTAGACGTTAGAGTTATATTTATATATTCCTATTATATTAGAATAGATTAAGAATAAATTAGAATATGCTAAGTTTATTTTAAATTAATAATTAGAAGTTATTTTAAATTATTAGAATATAAAAAGAGTAACAATGAGAGAATAATATATTTAAAACCTAAATTAATTTATTAATTTTTTATTAAAAGATATAGAATATTTAAAGACTTAGTATATCCATAAGTTATTATAGAAACGAATAAAATGCAAGTCTATACAAATATTGGCTAACCAAAAAAATCTATATTTATGTACATATTAAACGTTAATATTTTAAATAACACATAATAAATATTGAGAAGTATAAATCTGTATAGAAAGAGAACCTATATTAAATTATTATAAAGAGTATTATATGTAATTAAAATACTTATATGAGTTTATAACACATAAATTAGTAGTTATAATTTATAACAGATTAAATTATTAACTCTATAAGTCGATTATAAATATTGAAAGACTTATATAATACATAACGTATTATAATTCGCATGTGTATAAAAGAATTTTGATTTTTTTCTTTTGGTTTCTTTTTTATGCATTATTCACACACACACACATATACATACACATAAGCATAATCATGTGATTTATTCATTTGCATATTTCATTTCACATAAACGATACCTTAATATTTAATATAATTAGTTTATACAACTATACATACATCTATTTTAAATTTACACTTCATAACGTGAAGTGTGAAACCTAGATAAATATTCACGGGGCATTTTTTAAGATCTAGTGTGCTAAACATGTATAATTAAGATTTATTAAGCATAAATATACTTTTTATTTAAAATGTACATAATCTTAAGAGATTTCATTTACTAATACAAGTATAATGGATCACATTCCTCGTATATTGGACTTTATTTGATGTCCATCCTTATCAATCATTTATATACATGTTTAATTAAACTTTGTGTGTATGCTTTGCTTGGTCAACTATGGTATCATGTGATATAAGCAACTAACACACACGCACTCTCTTTCTCACAGACACAAGTTTTCCATATTATCAAGGTGACGAGTTCTTAAAGAATTAACTGCTAATAAACCCAGGAGATAAAACTTGTCCACTTGCAGCTGGACACGTGAAGGTTTAATTTTAATTAACTAATTTATTTGTTCCAGCTGTTAAATGGTCTGACTCTTGAGGATATATACACACGAGCATGCACACACGTACACACAAACTCCATGGAGGCGTGGTATATGGACGAGTCTAGCACATGAAAAACTGAAAAGTTTAAGGGAGTTTAAGAAAGTTTAAGCAAGTTTAATTAGATCTTTGAGAAAATGGATACGGATTTATATGAGAATGACCTGAAGATTCGTGCTCAAAGAGGATATAGAATGTCCATAATTAATAAAATGATTTATAAACACTAGTAGAGAATATCATTAATTAAAGAGCAACTTTGTAACATTAACTTTATATTGCCTTTGTTAATAATAAATATTTAGTTTCTTAATTTATTTCTTTTAAATAAAGATAAATATTTAATTGTAAATGATAAAAGTTTGGTCCTTTTTAATATCATTGAAATAAGGATCATTTTACATGGATTTTTAATGTTTAACAAAACGAAAAAAACATAAAATTGTTATTTGATTCTTAATAAGACATAAAGAATTATCAAATGAGTAAAATAATAAATTACTATCTTTGCTTATTTGGAATAAGACATTTAAATATCTATTGATATATATTAGTACTCTCACGTACGATTCTTCTACATTTTCAAAAGCGAATCATCGTTATTCTATTATCATGTAATATAACATCCAAATAATTGAATTAAATAATAAAACATAATTCTTTCTTAATTATAAAACCTTAACTTCAACGGATGAAATATGTTTAAACTTTTTAAAAAGGTTTTTCAGGTAGAATGTTACACTTGAAGACAACATTATAAAAAGTTGATATGAAATTATAAATTATTTTTTTAATTCATTCACTTATAAAAAAAAAAGTAAAGATATAAACATATATATTATGTTTATAATATATATATATAAACAAAATATTTAATTTTTAATTACATGCTTGAAGGCAAAGGAAAAAAATGATTTTACATATTATTACTAAGTATTTAAGCATGTTTATTTTATATAACAACTCAAAATTAAGAGACATATTATACTTATATAAAGAAAAATAATTTCTAACGTATATATGTATAAGCTAATTAAGGAATATAGTATCAAAAGATTTAAACATTCTTTTAAGTTTTAAGTTGTGAAAAAGTACATACTTGTATATTTATTAATTTTATATATATTTTATTAAAAATATATTATTTTCTTATAATTAACATAACACATTTCATTATTTTTATCATAAGCCATTAAATATTTATCGTATATCCATATTAACATTATTAAAGAGTGTAATATATAAATAATGATTACAATTGATTCTAGTGTACACTGTTTAATTAAGTCTCGAATGTATATTATTCCAAATGTATCGACAAATAATCTAACTTCAGTATAATATTTCATACTTGTTAATATCGTTTTAAATAAGAAATCAACATTATTTTATAATAAAAAAATGCATAAGATAATAAACTTGACTTTTTATAAAAATTCTTGAAAAGTCAATTCAAATTTGCATATAATTTCATAAACAAACTCTTTTATGTGTGATATAAAAATAAATTAAAATTTGCTTTATAGTGACCCTCCTTATTATAATAACCAAAGTGCTTAAAGTGTCCCTCACATGTGAAATTAATTTATTAATCAAAATTATTGGTAATTTATCCTATATTAGAATATTAAAGTATATAGATAATATGTATGTATTATAAAGTCAATTAACTTTGCTCATAAAAGATAAAGATAATTATGAAATTTAAAACTCATAATTTTATTATTTTTTAACACATCGTTTTAAATTACTCTTGTATTTAGATATAAAACTTTAATAGTTGAAATAGTATAAAAGAAATCCTTAATACATTCAAATGTTATTAAAATCTATAGTGATTCTTTTATCGATTTTAAATAAACAACATTATTAATTCATAATCTTTGAAGATCATAATGAATTATTATACTCTCTTTTAAACTTAAAATATGATTTATAATTAAAAAAATATAATTTATAATATAATGTATAAGATTCTCAAATAAGGATTTTTCATTTCAATATAATATTTAAGACGAGAGAACTTCCAATTTTTTATGGTTATTAGTTTTATTTAATATATATGTCAAATTTCAACATTTAAATTAATATGCTATTCTATATGTTGAAGATGTTATTAAACAAGTCCTTTTGTTCATTATAAAATGAATATTAAACTTAAAAAAACCTTATATAATCATTATGCATAATAATATTTTAATATTTTGAAATTAACACTCAAGAAACTGGTTTATAAACCATACAAAAATATTTTCAATATATGAAAAACCATGTTATTAATATTTTTATTAGTTCATTGTGTTTAATGAAATTACTCAAAAGATAACTTGTTTAATCGAATTCTTTTTTAATTTATCTATATTAATATAATGACACATTTAATACAATGTCATGTATTATTAAAAATGACAAGTTCAATTCTCAATTATTTGTTCTAATAGAAGTTTTAAATTCACTATTTATTAGTGTGGACTTTAATTAATATGTATTTGAATTTTATTTGGGGAATTTGGCTATGATGATTTAAATTGAGGTTAATATTTTATTTTCCAATTAGATTACAGATTTTTTATTATGTATAAACAAACGTGTAAATAAATATTCCATTTAAGTTATTTTTATTTTCTATAATAAAAGATCTGAAAAATTAATTAAGCAAACTATTATCAAAGTAATATAAAATACAACATGTAACGTTTTAACAAGGAAAGTAAAACATCTTCCAAACGTAGAAAATGGTATGTAAACATATGTTGCACATTTATATTTATATTATTTTACATATAGTCACATATAAATAATACTTATTAAGCATAGTTAATAAACTAAATAGATGAATACATTTTTGATACATTTTATTTATTATTTATTAATATTGTTATGATACTTTAATTTTAAATACTAAAGAATTAATAATTTTATTTAATAAAATAATGATTCTTTTATTTATAATTTTTCTTTATATCTTTTTTTATTTATTAAATCTCCCACTAATTCAAAAAAACTTAAAATTGTCATAATTCACAATGTTTTGAAATGTCTTCACCGAGATTATGGGCACACGTGGGAATAAAAAAAAAATTCAATCGTCTTTACACTCACATTTAGATATAGCAATTTTAAATGTTTATATTATTATTTTCGAACACATTATTTATAGAAACTATGAAAAAAACCTCAAATGATTCAACAAAAGGTATACATTTTAATAAATTTTAATAAGATTTTATATATTGATATTTTTAGGTTCATATTTGTTATATATATATATTTATATATTAGATTAATATATATACTTTATTTGTTGATACCAATTTATAATGCATCATTTATTTTAATATGCACACTCATGCACACACACACGTAGATAGACACACACGTGCATGTATAAGTGGTATAAATGCAATTTATCAGCATTATAATGTTTGTTTGTATTTTAAATTTTTAATATATACATGTGCATATACACATGTTTATGTGTACAAGCATATATACATACATGCAATACACACATTGTTATGTATATACGTGTTATTTATATGTATACATATGAATAACACAAATTAATATTTTTAGACGATGGTTGAAGGAAGTTGGCTATGTACTTTTAGTATATATTTAATATGAACTAAGATGTTATTTGTTTATATTGGAGATGAAGAGAAAAGCATTGAAATGCTTGAGCAAGACAAATAAAAAACGATTACAGATATCGATTGTTTAAAAGAACTGCATCAAAATGAGTTTAAAATAATTTCATAATTTCTAATTACAATAATAATATTTCAATTGAAGAAAAGCATCGAGATGTATTAATTCTAGAGTAAGATCTTTTTAATTTTTATATCCTCTAAATACATATAGAATTATTAAAATAATTATGTGATAAGGAAGGGGATTCAACTGTGAAAACTAGCCTAAATTTAATTATAATTACACATATATACATGCACTTATATGTGTGTAAGGTATCTCTTTAGGTATGTATATAAGATATATAAAAATTTATGTACATTCTCTTTATCTATCTAACTATTTATCTATAAAAGTGTGTATCTTTAAATATTGATACATATATGTTACAATTATAATAAATATGATCGATTAAGATGTGGATTTAATTTTTTATGAGTTATAATTATAATGAATCTGATTTGCAAATTTTTTTTACGATGAATACTATGCATACAGATTATCTCTATCCTTCAATATCCAGGTTGACATGTGGCATATAAAAGCTACAACCAGCGTTTAAAATATAGATAGATTAATATATAGACTCGCACATAAATATATAATACATAGATATATGGATTTTATGTATACAAAAGAAAGTTTACCTTAATGATATATATATTATCTAATATAATTACGTCTATATATAATTACGTAATTTTACTTAACTTCGTTAAACCTATTTATTATTTTTTAACCTGAATTTGAATCACGGAGAAAACCTTGTACATAAAATTTTGAATATTCATTAGATTTTTGAAATATTTAAAAATATAACACATTAAGATCATGTATTCTAACGATATTAATTACATAAACTGTACAATCATTTATTATATTTAATATATACACATATTATAGTATATTGTATACGTTTATCATATTTATGAAAATCTAGCCTATATTGTATTTTCTACTTGATATATGTACGATACTATAATAATAATAAAGGATTTCATAATATATGAATATTAATTATAGTACATTATCGGATTTTATAACATATTCTTGTATATACTTTTACATCATATTATATTTTAAATATATTTGGGTTTATTAATATAAATTTTAGTACAATTTTTAATTCTTAGAGTTATAAACAATTTAATCAGTTCAACTATAATTAGATTTTAATGAAAAATTGAATCATATTTAGTGAATTAACTTCAATGTAAGTTGAATTTACTCCGATAATTTATATATACATGTATGTTATAGTGTGTGTGAGGATAGTTTTTAAAACATTTTCAAACTGAATAATAAATTATACATTTGTGCATACGTTAACGGATGATAACTTGTCGACAACTTGTACATGTTTGTCATTAAATAAGTAGTTCTTTTTCTTACTTCCTTTCATGAAATTTAGTGTTAAATATTAACACATTCTTTTTGTTTTTTTTACTATAAATGTCATATTAAGGAAAAAATAACTCATAATATTAAAATCCATAATTTGAAAACACAGTAATTACGTTATTATAAAAATGGTTGTACCTTTCCTTCTTTTCAATGCTATCCATGTTGGCATCACTGTGTATGATGTAAACCAGTTGCATGTGTATGTATGTGTTAGGCATGTGTATGTATTGCGTGTGTTGTGTGTGACACAATTTAACTAATTAATACAATGCAATAGAAATAGATTCATTTCAATGGTAGAATACGCATTTACTTGCTGTTTTATACTGGTATATATTTTGGCCCCAACCGACCAATATATTGCCTCCTGCAGAACAAATAGTCACCAAATTATGCTTCTTAAATGGACACACGCACGCACGCACACGCACACACATTAAAGTTTACCTTATTGGACGTTCATCTTGAGGCCTATTATAAGGTGTCCAAACAGGCTCTCCAACAAACAATCTCATTGCCTGTAATTTGTGATTTATCATATGAAACGTTTGCATTGAATAACACAGCCACACACACACGCCCACGCATACACAGAGAGAGACACTCGCCTTGATGTAATTGTTGTGATCAAGAGTGAATCTATGGTAGCTACCTGCAGGTAACACAATCATATCTCCTTTCTTCACCCATATACGAATCCATCGATCTTCTAAGTCTCGCACATCAAAATAACCTTCGTAAACATAGGCAGTCATCGTATGCACATGTGTATACAAATGTGTGTACACATAAGGACACATACATACAGTCATATGCATAACAGTGACAATCTCAACATGCATTCTCTCTCTCTCTCTCTCTTACCACTTCCATCCAGGCAGTAGCGGATCTCTTCATCAAGATGAATATGTTCTACATAGAAGCTCTTGATCTTCTCTTCATAATTTTGCAGCTTTTCTGGACACACCGTGATTATATCCTGCTCAAAAATGCAAATAATTCTACATTAGCAAGATTTAAACAAGTTTATTAAATTAAATCATTTTATATTAATTATGCAGATCCTATATGAGCGATCTCTACCTGATAACAATATCCTCTTTGATCGCGTATTTCTTGCAGCTTCGGATCATTCTCATATCGATCCGCATCCATTTTCCAGTGTAACGCACCTAAACCTGCAGTAAATACAAGACTCGCTTAAACTTTCTTAAACTACCATAAACCTTTCAGTTTTTCATGTGAAACCATGGGATCAGATGATGTGGAAGCCGCTGATCATCACTTGAGTCGTCCATATACCACGTCTCCATGAAGTTCGTGTATACGTGTGTGTGTGTGTGTGTGGTGTGTGTGTGCATGTGTGTACACTGGAGTGTGTATATATAAACTTAGCTTTCAGAAACCGAATGGGCTATTTGACTCAGGAAGCTCAGGGTACCATTTAACAGCTGGAACAAACAATGAGGAATACTTAAATTATTGATTAATTAATTAATTAAATGAAGCTATACGTGTCCAGCTGCAAGTGGACCAGTGTTATGATACTTATCTTCTGGGTTTATAGAAGTTAATTCTTTAAGAACAATGGTAGATAATATCCGTGTGTGTGGGTGTGTTTGTGTGTGTGTGCGTGCGTGTGTTAGTTGCTTATATCACATGATACCATAGTTGACCAAGCAAAGCCTATACACAATTCTAATTCAATATATATATATATATATATATATATATAATATATATATATATATATATATATATATATATATAGATTATGCAAGTTGCAATTGACAAGGGTGGACATCGTTCAATGTACGAGGGCATGAACCTGGAATGCAATCCAAATTGAGAGCTGTCATATTAGTAAATGAAAACCCTTATATGTACATTTTAAATTAAAATATTATATATACTTAGTAAATCTTAATTATATATAACATACTGCATCTTAAAACTTAAACCCCTTATCATAGTTCACACTTATGTTATAAATATTAATTAAAATATATGTATATATACTGTCATATAAGCTATAACATATTAAAATATTAAGTATTATTTATGTGAAATGAAATATACAAATGAAGAAATCCTATGTGTGTGTAAATGTGTGAGTCTGAGTAATGCAAGTACATCTATCATTAATTATCAATGGCTTTTAAGATAAAAATAAATAAATTTAAATCCTTTTATACAACATGGTAAAGTCTTTTAGTATTTAAAATTCACTTATATAATTAATCTGTTCTAATATATATTTATCAATTTATGTGTTTACAAACGCATATAAGTATTATATATAGTTGTACTTCATTATTTTTTATAATGTATTATTCATTAGCTTTTAATATTTGTAATTAGCTTATAGAATTAATATTTTGGTCTATTTATAATTTATAATTACTAATTACTTTTATGTGTTTACAAGCACACACACACACACACACACACACACACACACATAGTGAATTATTTACTGTATGTTATGTCAATATTAATGTTTATATGTTGTTTTTTTTTTAATCTATTTAGAGTTTTTTGGTTAGCCAAAAGATGTATATACTTGTATTAATATTTGCTATACTGTATATTATAATGCTAAATCATGTATTATATGTTATGTAAATAATGTTTAGACAATGTATTTTTGTTTTAAATAAATATGTATATACATCTTTAATAATGTTTACACAATGTATATTATACGTGTATATATATAATCCAAGATATATATATACAACCGCGTATATACCTTCGTTTAAAATAAATATAATAATAAATTGTATAAAATCAAATAAAAAAATTTCACGTGATAAATTACCATTTCGATGTTAATCTTTGTAATGTGACAAAGCTCAAAAATTTAAATGTTATTAAGTTTAATAAAAATTAATTCACAGTAGTTTCATTAACATCGAAACAACGGTTATAAAATATTTGATAAGTTCAAATTTAAATTCTTTCAAATTCAAGTTAATTTCAAATTTAAATTTATAACGTAGATATGACAAATAGACTGTGGATACATAGGCAATACTAGTTTAACTTAAACTTAACAGGAGTTGAATTCACTCAATTAAAGTTATTAATTTATCACGACTTGAGTTATGTAAGTTATCTTTGCTAACTCTACCATGCTATTTAAAAATTAAGGATTTCTATAGTCTGTTTTTAAAATTAATTTAAATAGAATAAATTCAATAAAACAAAAATATACATTGTGTAAACATTATTTACATACATATAATATAGTATAATATGTCTATGGTTTATATACAAATATAATGAATATTTATATAATACATGATTTAGCATTATAATATTATGTGATGTTTGAAAGTCACATGTGAACCAGCTGAGTTAAGTTAATACTTCAGTGTTAATTAATATTTAAATTATCTTACCCTCAAAGTACGGAGGGTACGACAATTTAATATTTTAAATAAAAAATTTAATGTACATTATTAAACTATCCCTTATAACCTTCTAAAATTAGAAATAAAAATGTAAATATAAATTTATTTGAAATAACTGTTAATCAGTATGTAAAGAGTAATAAATTGAATCTTATAAACACGCAATGCCCATATAGAAACATATAAGACGAGCACACATGTAAAACATACAAAAATTAATAAGCTTTATTAATTAACATAAAATGGACTGTATACAAAATATTACAAGTATATTAAATGAAATACTATTATATGAATAATAAATTATACATTTGAGTTTTTTAATAATTTTTTTAATTTTAATAATTATAAATTCTTTTGTATCTTTCCTTCATTTCATCCATGCCAAGTATGTTTGTATTAGTTAGTGTTACACACACGCAATACACACGCCTAACACACACACACATATCATTTCAATGGTAGAAATACTCATGTACTTGCTGTTTTATATGACCAACATATTGCCTCCTGCAGAACAAATAGTTACCAAATTACGCTTCTTAAATGGACACGCACGCGCGCACATACACACATTAATATTTACCTTATTGGATGGTCATCCTGAGGCCTATTATAAGGTGTCCAAACAGGCTCTCCAACAAACAATCTCATTGCCTGTAATTTGTGATTTATGCATATAAAACGTTTGCATTGAATGACACTCACACACACACACACACCACCGGCACGTACACACACAGAGAGAGACACTCGCCTTAATGTAGTTGTTGTGATCAAGAGTGAATCTATGGTAGCTACCTGCAGGTAACACAATCATATCTCCTTTCTTCACCCATATACGAATCCATCGATCTTCCAAGTCCCGCACATCAAAATAACCTTCGTAAACATAGACAGTCATCATATGCACATGTGTATACAAGTGTGTGTACACATAAGAACACATACATACAGTCATATGCATGACAGTGACAATCTCAACGTGCATTCTCTCTCTCTCTCTTACCACTTCCATCCAGGCAGTAGCGGATCTCTTCATCCAGATGAATATGTTCTACATAGAAGCTCTTGATCTTCTCTTCATAGTTTTGCAACTTTTCTGGACACACCGTGATTATATCCTGCTCAAAAAATGCATATAATTCTACATTAGCAAAAATTAAACAAGTTTATAGATCGTTTTATTAATTATGCACACTCCTCTACCTGATAACAATATCCTCTTTGAACACGGATCTCTTGCAGCTTTGGATCATTCTCATATCGATCCGCATCTATTTTCCAGTGTAACACGCCTAAACCTGCAGTAAATACAAAGATCTTGTTAAACTCGCTTAAACTTTCTTAAACTCTCTTAAACCTTTCAGTTTTTCATGTGAAACAAACTGCATGGGATGCAGATGATGTGGAAGCCGCTGATCATCACTTGAGTCGTTCATATACCACGCCTCCATGAAGTTTATGTATACGTATGTGTGCGATTGCGTGTATATATAGAAGCTTGGCTTTCAGAAACTGAATGAGCTATTTGACTCAGGATGCTCAATGTTAAATTTAACAGCTGGAACAAACAATGAGGAATACTTAAATTATTGGTTAAATAATTAATTAAATTAAGCCTCGACGTGTCCAGCTGCAAGTGAACAAGTGCTATGATAGGTATCTTCTGGGTTTATAATAGTAAATTCTTTAAGAACAATGGCAGACTTTGACTTGTCACCTCGATAATATCGAACTCTTTCGTGTGTGTGTGCGTGTGTGTGTGTGTGTGTGAGAGAGAGAGAGAGAGAGAGAGATGTCTGTGTATGTGTGTGCGTGTGTGTGAGAGAGAGAGATGTCTGTGTATGTGTGCGTGTGTTAATTGCTTATATCACATGATACCATAGTTGACCAAGCAAAGTATATACACAAATTTTAATTAAACACGTCTATAGATTATGCAAGTTGCAATTGACAAGGGTGGATATCAAATAAAGTCCAGCGTACGAGTGCATGAACTTGGAATGTAATCCAAAATGAGAGCTGTCACGCCTGATGCTTGAATAGAAGTTTTTAAATTATCTTATGTCTATCAAATTTTAATTATTATGTACCCACTTGTGTATTTTAACTTCGTTTTTTATATTTTAATTTTAAAATAGACAAAAATACAATCCTATTCTGAATATTATTAAATTTATATATACTTTCTGAAATTATAAATTTACCCTATAAATAATAAAGAATTTTATGTTTATTAATTATAACTGGCAAAGTTAGTCAAAAAAGAAAGATGCATATCTTATAGTGGAATAAGAAAAATCTCTTTAGTAAGAAAAAAATCCATACTTAACAATAATTTAAGGGTTGAATTATATTGATGTTTTTGGTTTTATTATAATTTATTATTATTATTTAAATAATTTAAATAAAATTAATCAGATACTTACAAATTCTTATGTGTAAGAATTTTTTTTTAATGATAATGTAAAGTCAATAATTTTATAATTCTTGTTTATATAACTTATACATTTTTAAAACAATATGGATTAAAATTTGAATATTTATAATTGTATTTCTATTATTAAAAAACATGAAATTACATAGGGAAACATGAAAATATAATGAAATTCACACACTATTTCAAATTGTGTGTTTGACGTACTATTTCAAATTGTTTGCTTATATGTATTGGGCTCAAATTGGTCATTAGGTGTAATAAATGAGTATTAGTTTGTTAATTAAACATAGTTGGTTATCAATTTGATACAAACTTTCTTGGGTTTTGACATGAAACTATACTAAGTTATTTATTATAATGAAACGATGTAATTAAAAGTGCTAATATGTTATTTTAATTTTATTATATAATTCATTCTTTTAAAATTATATTATATTATTCATTTAAGCTTCATGTAAGTGCACCACATTTGTTTAAATAGAATGTATAAAAGCAAGAGTGAAATTTTATTACCACATCATATTTATTACCATGTTAATTTATATAAACACTAATATATCAAAGTTAGCATGGAATTTTATTGCCACATCACTATCATGTCTATTATAAATATAATATGTTTTTCTAAAATCATAATATTTTTATTAAATTAATAAGACAAAGTAATTAAAATGCTATTTTGTAATTACAAAAATACACAAATTAATAATTATTAAAACTTATTTATCTTAGATAAATAGTTCTTACTCCACTTGAACTTATCCCCAAAAAAATGCATCATGTAGAGTTTGTATATATGAATATCCACTATTATGTTCAAGTTTGACATTTTTACACTCATGAGCAACTTTAATGAGTTACATACAAAAATAAAAAGTTGAATTAAATCATAAGTTTATATGAAATAATAATAAATAAATAACATTATAAATTAATTATGTATAGAATAATACATTATAATATAAGTATATGTATGTTAAAAATACCACACACATAAGTAATATATTATACACACACAAACATGTTTCATACCTTTAATAATTCATATCTTAATGATTCCTTACTAATTTCTTTGTTTTGAATTTCATATGCAGCAACTCTCCTCCCTTTCTCATTTAACAAAGTCACACATGCCATTAATAAACTAAATAAGTAATTAACTCCTCATTTTCTTATTTGGAAGCTGTAATACAAATGTTAATTTTAATGTATTATACATATGCAAAATACAATTTCTTGTTGATGGACATATTTATGATGAATCCACAAGTTAGTGTGACAATTTTAAAATGTTCCATTTCATAATATCCAACATTAAAGTTTCTATCTTCTTGGGTGACATTTTTTAATTAAAGAAGATGTTAAAAGATATTGTTTTGTTCTTGTTTTAAATATATTACTTTTAGTTGAGTCTTCAGTAGTATAAGGACCTTTTTTGTTTGCATGCTTCATATATTATTAAGAGTCTCTTTTGGTTTTGTCATAAATAAAAAAGCCACTAATAAAATATCAAATGGACAAATGAAATAAAATACCTTGATTTGATTTGACAAAACATATATTAAAAAAATATTTCAAAAAAAAAGTTTTAAGTAAAAAAAGATTTTGGATATACTTACATCAGATTATTCAATAGCTTTTTACCAAAGCACATAATTGTTTGAAATCTTCAGTGTTTTAGGCTTTCTTGTCCAAAGCTATTATGTGTTCTTTAAAGAATATAAAAATAAAAAAATAAAACAACAACATATGTATACATTCTTCTAGTTCTTTTTACATATTCATATATTCAAGTCATGGACTAGTGGAGTCATGAGACCATTGTAAGCCTTCTTGATACTAGAAAGTGACAATTAATTTTTTGGATCCAAGCATAGGATGTTCAACCACCTTGATTGCCTTTGCATGAACATCTTCTTCACAAATAGGTTTGATCACCATTCGCTGAGGTCTTTTGAGTAGTGGTGAAGAAACTAGCTCATTTATGTGTTTGTCGAACTGAGTTGATGAAGAAGGCACCTCATCATCATTTGGCATGTTGGTAAAAAAGTGCTGATGAAATTGAAAAATTAAATGTGAGAAGAATAATTAATGGTATTGAATGTAAAGAAGTTTAATGACTTATTAAGGTTTGAGAGGCTACTAAATTGAGTACAAAATATTTAACATATCAAATTTAGAGGAGACAATTGCACCGTTTGAAGAAAGAAGAAATTAGGTTTGAGAAATATTGAAATCCATGTGGAAGTAGGAGTTTGACGAGGAACTTTTTTCTTGAGAGGGAACCACTACTTCGATGGATTTTGTTATTTTTCTCCTGCCTTTAGAATTATTTTATTTGTGATTACATTTTTATTTTAACTCTTATAATCACCATTGATCCTTGTGAAATAACATAATATACATGTTGTAACTAAAATGGGCATAGCTATAGTCCCATTTCTTAATAATTAACAATTTTAGCTAATTTTTAATATTAAAGGAATATTCTTTAGAATATATGTTAAAAACAAAATATTCTAATTTTGTAATCGGCCCTTTAATTAATTGTAGATGCATTGAACAAAAATTAATAACATTATAAAAGTAGAAGGTATTAAATTATATAATTATTGCCTAATATAACAATTAAGGAAGAGCATAAGAGGTACATTATATAATATATTGATGTTGTTATTAAAATATTAATATTTAAATATAACATTATAATTAAAAATTTGTAGTAGTAATAATATATATATAATATACAAATCCTATAATAATATAGTCAATCTTCCATATTGGTTTTAAATTTATATAGTTAAGTATAGAATTTGGTTACTATTATTAAAGAGTTTATAATAATTATAAATATTAAATATACGATATTTTTAATTTTGTAATTGCTTTAAGCTTTAGAAAACATACATTCCCTTGCAGTTTTGTTAATTGTGACTTTATCAATGCTTCTTGACATCCACCCAGATCAAATGGATTTAACATTTATAAAACATGCTGGGTCTTTTTGATTAGGAGACCATGTTTTCTCAAGGCATCCATTATATCTTTCTCTCTCCTTCTCATGTCGCCTTTTTTATGGTTTGAACCATGCAACCTAACCATACTATTTTTTGTGATTACTTCAGGTGTGTCAATAATTTGACCCATCCAAATAGGCTGATTATATGACACATCTAAAGTAATGAGAACCATCATTACTTTTTGAAGATCCTTGTAACAATCAAAGTTGATTTGGGTTTTTGGTTCCTTTGTCCAACAAGTGTGGGGTTTGCACTTCCACATCACTACTGGCTTTTATGTCGTCTGTGCTTAATGATGTTCACTTTAATCTCCTTCACCACCTTGTTTTAAGCCAAAAAGGGTGTTGCAATTCTGTACTTGTGACAGTAAGCCCTTCAAACTCTCAAACAACAGTCTCTCAATAGTCGAGCACATGCTTATATAATTCTGAGTAACCAGTTGCCTTATCAGAATTCTTTAGCATCAATTTTTGAACTCATGCCACATATTTTTTAATGCCATCAATAATAACTTCTTGTTCCTTGAGCTGGGCACTCAATGAAATAGGGTCTGGTTGTCCTTCTGGGAGAAGTGACTTTCCATTCTCTCCACTTTTGAAGAGCATTAACCCCTCTTTCGGTAATCACTCATGCTCTGATGGCCGTAACTTGTACTGCATAATAGGTATACCATCTCGTATAGAGAAAAAGAATTGTAACGGCACAAGGTGACCAACTAAAGAATCACTCCCTCTTTTATATACTCTTTAAGAAATTTTTGAAGTCTGGCACCTCAATTACAAGCAAAGCACAACTTTTTTTGGAGATGCAGTTTTTAAAAACATTCATCATATGCAGTAAGGTAAGTGCACTTGTTCTTTTTGTAGAGTTGGAGACCTTGCTGAAGAACGCATCAATATCTTCATGAATGTGACCAACCATAAGGAAACTGAGCGTGATTGTCTCAAACACACATTTGGCAACAAGCATTGACAAGTATGCTCACATGTACACTATTTGAGCTAGATCCCTCCACTGAACCTGAACTTTAACAGGGCCATCTGTTTTTTGTGCAGGTTGCTGATAATGCCTCTCATATTCCCAAGTAACCTCAAGTGCAGACGTGTTCATGAGAGCATTATGTAAAGGTTGAAAGTGTTGATTCTTCACTTTGAGATCACTGATAAGACTTGTTTATGAGTGGGCTTCAAGGTTTCTAAAATACATGCCCAACAACCCAATAGTGAAATTGGAGTCGCTAGACCAATGTGGAAGTGAAAAGTGTCCATATGACTCACAACCGTGTCTATGTGTTAGCACATCTATCAATGAAATCGAAAGTTTCATGACATTTCCAAGGCACTTTGGTGTTGCAACGAGCTTTGGAATGCTAGTCTTTGAATGATCCATTTGTCATGGATCAAGCACAGGTACTCTGATAGGCGTGACACAGAAAGCATGTAGTGTGCATAGTATTGAGACCGACAAGTTTGTTGTGCAATCATGTGGGCCTCCATCTTTTTGAATGGCAGTGATTTCCACCAAGGTTTTTGCACAAGCCTCTGCAGCCTTCAATGATGTACAAGTGTCACACTTTGAAAAGCTAGAGTGTTTTGCAATCTCCACATCTTTAAAATGAGTATTCCATATGTTGTTGAAGGTACCAGTGCAGATTGCTTGGAGCCCCATCAAACTGAGGCACTTGTTCACATGTTCACATAGCTTCAATGAGTGTAGATTGAAGGCAAAACCTTGAGATTTTTCCTGACCTTGCATTTGTGGGTTCGGCATTTGTGAGGCATCATGTCTGCATTTGCTTCCACAAAAGCCTTGAGTATCTCTATGGCTAGCATAATGTGAGAACGGGTTTTGACCAAGCGAGTGTTCCCATGTATTGAGGTTCGTGCTCCATCTAGCCACTCATCCCTCCGACGGTAGAACGTGGTCTTTGGGATCCCGTATATACTGTACCAAGCTTTGAAGTAGATGGCCACCTTATTAAATACCATGGATGTACTCTGATAACCTGTGTCTGAGGCCATTCCATCAATACACCTAGTTAGTGCAGCATATAAAACTCATGCCTTTGCTTTTGGGTGAGCGTACAAAAGACATGTGTACATTGGGTAATTTCATTCCGGTCTGCCATTTGACAACACTTCTTCTTGCAGCAGTCAATCGTGGAAATGCTCGTAACACTTTCGGAAGATGTAGGATCCATCTTCACCCTCTTGCTGAAACTTGCAGGGAAAGATCTGCAACCCATGAATCGCCTTTTCATACAATAGAACCAATGCAAGGAACCTCTTCAAATATGAGTTGTTCTTCCGAGTTGTTATTATTGAAATCCAACCCAGAATATGTTGACCATCTTGCCGTCTTAATTCAAATGTTCACCACCTCACGAGGGATTCAGGATGCAATGTGCCATTAGGTGAAACCTCTCAACTACACTCACGAAGTCGGACTCTAGTTTCTCTTCTGACACTGCTTCCATTGGATTTATAGCTGTGATGATGCCTCTCCTAACCTCAATCTCATGAAGAAAGAGAATCACTCATCCATCACAGCAGGCAGTCATCATCTGGTGAACTCGTGCTACTATTTGTTTGTGACTCTGCATATTATGTGTCAGCCTTGACTTCATCCAAATTCCACAATACAAGAGAACCTATGGCATCCCATGCTGCAATAAGCCATAAAGAAATGATGTTGGATGATAGGATTTATGAGTGTAGGGTTAAGTATTGCAGCGTCAACCCAACTTCAATTACATGCCACTGTCAAGCCACGATCCAGGAAACAGGAAGAGAGCAGGATTCCAAGGACATGAAGGCTTGACTCAGGAACAGGACCGAGAGCAGGACAGGAACCAGGAATAGGAACAGGACGGATCTAGGAGTAGGACAGGATTAGGATAGGATCCGGGAGCAAGACAGGAAAGCACAGGATAGGATCCGGGAGCAAAACAGGAACAGGACAGGATCCCGGAGCAGGACAGGATCCAGGAACAGGACAGGAAATAGGAGCGAGACAGGAACAGGACAGGAAACAAGACAAGACAAGATTGATCGTAGTAAGACTGGTGTTGATAGTAACTGATTGTACAACAATTAGGTCGGAGCTTTTATGCTCACAACTCCAAGAGCTAATCTAGGCATGCATGCAAAAGTGATTGCATGCATGCATGCAGAGGCTAAGATGAGTCCACATGTCCCTTATCCTCTAGGCATATCCTGTGGCATATCCTGTAGGAATATCCTGCAACCGAATCCTGTGTCCGGAATCCTGGTAGGAGTATCCTGTAGGAAAATCCTGCAACCCATATCCTGTATCCGGAATCCTGTAGGAAAGTCCTGCAACCCATGTCCTGTATCCGGAATCCTGTATTCTGTATCGGGTCGTGACAGCACCTCCTCCCTAAAGACGAGTTCCACGAGTCTTGGGACCTGGTTTAGCAGGATAATGCCGATGGAAGGCAGCAACCTTGGAAGAAGCATGGAGTAAGTTGGATGCAGGTTCCCAAGTGCGATCAGTAGGCAGGTACCCTTTCCAATCCACCAAGTATTGGAGTTGGTGACGATGAAGACGAGAGTCAAGGATGGCTGCGACTTCGTACTCAGGTTCCGTGTCAATGACCACAGGAGGGGGAGGAGAAGAAACACGACCAGGAAGAGAAGAAGGATGATACGGCTCCAACAAAGAGGTGTGAAACACAGGATGAAGTTTCACCGTGGATGGTAACTCGAGTCGGAAAGCTACAGGATTTACCTCCGCCACGATCCTATAAGGGCCCAATCGTTGAAAATCCAACTTAGAAGAAGGCCTGTTGGTGCGAATGTGTCGACGAAGAAGCCACACGAGATCACCAATCTTGTATGCAGGTGCCGGCTGTCGGTGAGCATCAGCATGATGCTTGTATCGTTCCTGTGCCTGTTGAAGATGAACCTGGAGATCATCCTGTACCTGCCGAAGATGCTGAAGACGATCCTGTACTGCAGGAGCGGAAGAAGGAGAAGCGGTAGGAGCAAAGTCAAAACGTGGATGGTGGCCTGTAAGAGCAAAGAAAGGTGTCTGTCCTGTAGATGCGTGGATGGAGTTGTTGTAGGCAAACTCTGCCATTGGAAGGAGGTCCAACCAGTTGTCCTGCTGGTAACTGATGAAGCAACGAAGATACTGTTCTAAGGTCTGAATTGTGCGTTCGGACTGCCCATCGGTTTGTGGGTGATATCCTGAAGAAAGATCCGCTTTGACCTGTAGACTCCGAAGAAGCTCTCGCCAAAACTTGGACATGAATTGTGGACCTCGATCGGAAACAATGCTCTCAGGAAGACCATGATGTCGGAACACCTCGCGGATCACCAACTCGGCAGTTGTCTGACCTGTAGCTGTCTTGTTGCAGGGTAGGAAATGAGCCTGCTTGGTGAAACGGTCAACCACCACAAGAACTGCATCAAATCCACGGGAAGGAGGAAGATCTGTGAGGAAATCCATAGAAATGGATCTCCAAGGAGCAGACGGAACAGGAAGAGGACGAAGAAGACCAGAGGGTGCATGATGAGGCATCTTCGACCTGCTACAAGTGTCACAACTCCGTACAAACCTCTCCACAAAACCTCGCAACCCAGGCCACCAATAGTTGCGAGTCACCAATTCCACTGTCTTGGCCACACCAAAATGTCCTGTAGCCGGGGTATCATGACAATCCTGTACCACACGAGTCCTAGAAATACCAACAGGAACGTACAGGAGACCTTCCCGGTACAGGAGTCCATCCTGTATGGTGAATAGGTTGTAGTCTGGACGGGAACTGGAGGAAGAGGAACTTGCAACGTCAGGATGAATGTGTGAGAACACATTCTTTCCCAAGTCGTCTGTAGGCAACTGCGAACGAACGTCCTGTAGGAGTGTTGAATTTGCTGGAGCCTGATGAACCTGCAGTGCCGCAAGCCGGAAACGATCAGGACCCAACAACACTTGCCTTTGACCGTCAAATGCAGGATCGCCCGGGCTTGGTGCAAGGTAAGAGCGCCTAGACAATGCGTCCGCCTTGCCATTCCGAAAGCCGGGCCTGTAGACGATGACGAAGTCAAAACGTGATAGGAACTCTGCCCACCTAGCCTGTCGCCGACTGAGGACCCGAGCCGTTTGAAAGTACTCCAGGTTCTTGTGATCCGTAAGAACTTGTACAGGATGTGCAGCACCTTCCAGGAAATGCCGCCATTCCTCAAACGAATCCACAATGGCCTTGAGTTCCTTGTCATGAATCTCGTAGTTGATCTCCGCCGACAGGAACTTACGAGAGTGAAAGGCTACAGGATGAAGCAACTTGTCCTCTCCAACTTGCGATAGGACGGATCCTACTGCAAAATCCGAGGCATCTGCTTCAATGAAGAAAGGATGAGAAGGGTCAGGATGTGCTAAAATCGGAGCTGTCGTGAAAACGTCCTTGAGTGTTGTGAACGCGTGTTCCGCCTTGTCGGACCAAGAGAAAAGTCCTGTGCGCTTGGTGAGTTCTGTGAGTGGAAGTACACGCTTGGAGAAGTCCTGTATGAACCGCCTGTAGAAGTTTGCAAAGCCAAGGAAACATTGTACATCTCGTACCGACTTGGGCCTCTCCCACTCCACGATGGTCTTCACCTTGTGCATGTCCATGGAAACGCCAGCAGGAGAGACGATGTAGCCCAAGAACTCCACCGAATCCCTATCGAAAAAACACTTCTCCAACTTCGCGTACAGGCCATGCTCGCGAAGCCGCTCTAAAACTAGTCGTACATGCTTGTCATGTGCCGCCTGGTCCTTGGAGAAAATCAAGAGTCGAGGTAGATCACCACAAACTGGTCCAAGAAGTCACGGAAAATGTCGTTCACCATGTGTTGGAATACAGCTGGGGCATTGGTAAGGCCGAAAGGCATTACCGTGTACTCAAAATGTCCATACCTTGTACGAAAGGCAGTCTTCCACTCATCGCCGGGACGAATCCGTACAAGGTTGTAGGCTCCTCGTAAGTCGATCTTCGTGAACACCTTTGCCCCTCGCAGCCGATCGAGAAGTTCCGGGATCAATGGCAACGGATACCGATTCCGAATGGTGACTTGATTCAAACCCCTGTAGTCCACCACCAAACGTAAACTCCCATCCTTCTTCTTGACAAAGAAGATAGGAGCTCCTGCAGGGGACTTTGAGTGACGAATGAAGCCGGATCCTAAGTTGTCCTCGATGTATTGACGAAGAACCTCCAACTCTGTGGGTGACAATGCATAGATCGGTCCGAATGGTGGAGTCTTTCCTTCCGCAAGATCAATAGGACAGTCGTAGGACCTGTGAACAGGAAGAACTGCAGCCTTGTGCTTGTCAAAAACGTCCTTAAAGTCGTGGTACTTGGATGGTAGGGAAGAAGGAGGAGAAGGAGAAGGAGAAGGAGAAAAAACAGGGGAGTCGGATACAGGAAAGGTAGGAGAGGACGTAGGAGTTACTTGAAAAGCAAAAAGGTGGAAGGGGGCAGGATCAGTGGCGAGTTCATGCATGGTAGTGGTAAGAACTCGGAGAGGAGAAGGAGGGAGCTGTGACTGAAAAAGAGGAAGGATCTTGGGGGATGGAACAGAGGCAGGGTAACAGAAAGAAGCAGGATTGGAAAAAACCTGTGTGGTTGTTGATGAGTGTACAGGATTGGAAGAATCCTGTACAGGACACCGTGAGTGTACAGGATTGGAAGAATCCTGTACAGGAGTCCGTGGTTGCGCAAGAGTGGAAGAAGCCTGCGAATGTGCTGACGAATCAACAGGAGGTGGATCCTGTTGAGGAGGAACCTTCGACACTGATACAGGATTGGAAGAACCCTGTACAGGACACCGCAAACTTACAGGAATGGGGAGAGCCTGCGGATGTGCTGAGGAACTGCCATGAGGTGAATCCTGTCGAGGAGGAGTCTTCAACACTGGTACAGGAACAGGTACGGTCAATCCTGTAGCTTGTACTGCCTCAGATACTAAGGATGTATCCTGCACGCAGGAAGGTACAGGATTGATCCTAGAAGTTGGAGAGGAAAACGTGAGTGTCCTAGACCTCCAGTCGATCTGCGGATTTGCAACAACGAACCATGGCATGCCCAAAATGATGGGAGTCGACCGAGTCTTGATCAAGTTGAAGGAAATTGAACAGTTGAATGTGCCATACCTGCAGGAGAGAGGTTCGGTAGCATGGGTAACTGCACCGGAAGCAATTAGACGCCCATCGGCCACCTCTACAGGAACTGCACGCTTCAACTTCACCACCGAAATGCCATGTTGAGTTGCAAACGTGTCATCCATGAAGCATGCATTTGCACCAGTGTCTAACAAGGCAAACTCCATGAGCTCTCGATTATTAAGATGAATGTGTACAGGAAACTTAAGTGACGGGATGGTATGAGCAGCACCAATGGAGCCTGCACCTACGTCCAACTTCGCGGCTCCTAGACGAAGTGGACATTGGAGTTTTCCGACTGAACTTCGGCTTCGACTTCACGCGTCTTGAAGTTCCTGGCTTTAATAGGACAATCTGCCACCTTGTGTCCTGCTCCACCACAATACAAGCACAGGTTCTCACTGCGACGACGTTGCTTCTCGGCAGCGGAAAGAGAGCCACGCTTGGATTTCTCAACCTCCATAGGAACTACTCCAGAAGGTGGTGCAGGAACATGTACCACAGCTGTAGGATTGGTTTGCAGGAACTGTTGACGGGATCTTTCCTGACGACGCTCGAACAAACGGTTGTCGCAACGAACAGCTTGTTGCATGATCTCCGCTAATGTTTGGGCATCCGGTAACGTAAGGAGAAGGTCCTTCACGTCGTCCCTCAACCCAAAACGGAAGTGTTCGATCAATGCAGTCTCGTCCCATGGAATGTTCGTGCAAAGTTGCTGAAATTCGGATGCATAGACGGAAGCTGGTCGGGATCCTTGAGTGAGCTTCCGTAACTTCGTGCATGCAGAACGGTACTTATCAGGATCTCCAAAACAGGCTTCAAAGGCAGCCACGAAACCTTCAAAGTCTTCCATCAGTGGATCGTCACGCTCCAGCAAGGGGGCAACCCAAGCCCGTGGAGATCCACTTAGTAAGGATGCCAAAAGACCCACCTTTTGAGCATCAGTCGAGTAGCGCCGTGGTTGCATACGGATCAAGAGTCGGATCTGATTCAGGAAACCTTGGAAATCGGCACGATTACCACTGAACTTCTCTGGCATGCTAACCTTCGGCTCCGAAGAAAAGTTTGATGAAGAGGAAACCACCGATGCCTGGGAGAGAGCCTGCGCAGCAGCCTTGGAGGATGCATCAGCAGCTGCATGTGCCGCAGTGGTGGAACCTTGCAGGTCGGTGACCACTTGGCGCAAAGTGGCCAGCTCATGAAGTAGCATTTGGTGCTCGTGTTGAAAATGCTCAAAATCAGCCATGATCTAGGAAAGAAAAAAGGAGGAAAATGAAGGAAAGGAATCAAGAAAAAGGTAGCTGGAAAACGGAGAACTATGAAGCAGTTACTATCAAACTGTCAAGCCACGATCCAGGAAACAGGAAGAGAGCAGGATTCCAAGGACATGAAGGCTTGACTCAGGAACAGGACCGAGAGCAGGACAGGAACCAGGAATAGGAACAGGACGGATCTAGGAGTAGGACAGGATTAGGATAGGATCCGGGAGCAAGACAGGAAAGCACAGGATAGGATCCGGGAGCAAAACAGGAACAGGACAGGATCCCGGAGCAGGACAGGATCCAGGAACAGGACAGGAAATAGGAGCGAGACAGGAAACAAGACAAGACAAGATTGATCGTAGTAAGACTGGTGTTGATAGTAACTGATTGTACAACAATTAGGTCGGAGCTTTTATGCTCACAACTCCAAGAGCTAATCTAGGCATGCATGCAAAAGTGATTGCATGCATGCAGAGGCTAAGATGAGTCCACATGTCCCTTATCCTCTAGGCATATCCTGTGGCATATCCTGTAGGAATATCCTGCAACCGAATCCTGTGTCCGGAATCCTGGTAGGAGTATCCTGTAGGAAAATCCTGCAACCCATATCCTGTATCCGGAATCCTGTAGGAAAGTCCTGCAACCCATGTCCTGTATCCGGAATCCTGTATTCTGTATCGGGTCGTTGACAGCCACTCAACCAAGAACATGTAGTTGAGCTCATGGAGAAGATGAAGGACGACAATTCTTACACCGTTCCACATAATGCTGTTTTGTGCCCATACTATGAAAGAAATAAAGGCGCTAACAAAGTGTGGATCACAACACCAGAACAAATCATGAAGATTCAGACAGAGAATAAAAAATCAATCAAGTACTACATCATTAGTGGCCAGCACACAATAACAGCAGCCCAACGACTTCTCGATGAACACAACAAAGGAACGATGACAACAAAACTTTCCGAGTATACCCGTGAGAAGCTGACAAAAAGATCGGCGTTTTTAGCTAAGCCGAATTTCACAATCGAGCAGTACCATAAGTTATCTGCGGAATGGGACGCTGCTGACACTAACCACTACAACAACAAAATATGGGAGAAGTTCAAACACATGTGAGCCATGTGGGAATCTCTTCAGCGACCACAAAGAGCTACTGCACGGAATACACAATGTGCGATGTACCGGGTAAGTAAATTGTCTGGGCGGGATTTATCTTACCGGTATATTAATCTGTCTCTTTTTTTTCAAAGAGTTGAAGAAATTGTAACAGTTGATTTTGCCCAGGTGGCGGAAAGAAACATCCTTTTTAATGATGTTATTTTCTTGTCCCGAGGATAGGATCTTTGCCAAATGGTTGGGGATTATGAAATTTTTTCAAAAGGAACACAAAAGAAGAAGCAGACAAGTGAAGGGGAGCCCTCAGAGAAGTCTATAAAGAAACCCAGTAAGACGCCGAAGGTTAAGTCTGTTCAATTTACAAAGGATGTAAACAATGATTTCAAGCTCACATGGTTGAAGCCTTTAAATGGAACAACGATGGAGGAGATGGAAGTCTTGGCTGATTTGGTGATTGATGGCAAACTACAGATTAACAATAGCAACCCCACCTCTCCTTTTCATGTCAAGGCAATGGAGTTGAAGACGGTCAGGCACTCCAAGGAGTGGTTGGGAATACATTGCCACAAATTGGGTTGCACCTCGGCATCAACATACGAAGAGGTTAGCAAATATTTACATGTGACAAACGATGATATGCTTGTCGAATGGGTGAATCAAGCGGAAGATCTGGGCAAGGCTCTATTGCACGCCAACAAAAAAAGAACATTGCGATGATGCCTTCTCTTATGGCAATCCTTTAGCAGCGGAGAACCAAATTGAACCTTATAAAGAAGGATGCTACGAATCATGACAAGCCCTACAGATGTTTGTTGTTGGATTCGGAGACTTATTATGGGGTAACACCACTGCTTGTAGGAAACCGTTTTAATTGTTCGTGATGGATTGGCGAGTGTTAAAAAATCCTTCAACAGACAGGACACTAGAGGATTTGGTGGAGAAACTTAGCCATGCAAGCATGTACAAAGAAGGTATTTATTATTGAATTCATGCTTGCACTCTTCACTGATACCTACATTTTCAAGTATTTATTTCTTAATTCTTACTCATGTCACCAATATTTTTGCCTTTGCCTTTGCCAAGAAGAATAGACATCGTTGGACAGGATTTATTATGAATGATGCTGATCCGAAGTGCATTGATACGGTTGTTCACTTGGTTGTTAGTAATGCGCCAAACAATTTCAACTTCCAAATGACTGGCCAGACATCTGTTTGCACTCCAACGGGCTTGAACCTCCATCCAATACACCGATAGCTGAGAGGGACGTATTTGGCAATGTACGTTATCCAAACATTACAAGTCAAGCGGCATGGAGCATCATCAACTTGATCAAGGGTCCTCACAGTGATGCATGGGTTTTTGACTACTGCACTAGGGGGTCCGTCTTGAAGGAGTGTTACCTTCGCGGATACATGTGTGTTTGCCATTGAAAAGGATAAGACCATGGTTGAGGACCTGAACAAGTGGATAGAGAGGTTTTCAACTGACTACCCCAACAAACCCATACAGGAGTATTTAGGAAAGTTCCCTCCCGAGAATGTGATAACTCTGAAGACAAATCTGGTTCAATGTCGAAGTCTGAGGACGAACTTCAATCAAATATTAAATCAGAAGTTATCTCGAGGAGTACAGAACATTCACACACTCCATTATCCATGGAAACATCAACAAAAGATACGGAAGATCATGAACCATCTTACAAGCGGCCTAGACCTTCTTTGCCTCACTCAGAAGGTAATAGCGAAGAAGAATTGTTAATGAGTTCTTAGAGTGACAAATAGTTGTAAATGACTGTAACATAAGGCATTTTTGTATATTTCGTTTATATTTGTATAAAAATTAAATTATCAAGGATTAATGAAGCTTTTATTTCAAACATGGGTCACAAGGTAAATAATATACCTTGATAATATAAGGTCAACTAACTATATTTTGCAGATGTAATGAAACAGTTGAGAATATGGATTTTCAGCATTACCATGAGGTAAGAGAGGTGTTTGGCGAAAATTTCTTATGCCACATGTCAGAATGACAGAGTTCATGCAGGAAATGGATAATAATGCAGCTCAAAACATCGTTATCATGGGGACCACTTCAGTTTTTTTCATCACCATTTCTATTGGCTTCAGTTCCGAAATCACTTTCTTCAGCGCCTGCAATATCTGAATCTTGTAAGATGATGTACAATTAAATGATAAAGGGATAGGCAACGATATAGTGTCAACAGATAAATGTGAAAGGGAGCAAACACGTGAGTTGCAAAGTATTCAAGAAGCAACGCTACCCCATGTTACCCATGGCCATATTGTGTTGTTGGATGTCAATGGTGTTCTGCTTCATCGACAAAGGCCCAAGGATAGGAAAAAAGAAATTAAATAAGGAGATTTCATTCCTTGTCATAGTAAATTTCGATATAATATTATTTTTCGTCCAGGGTTGAACCGTTTCTTTCAAAAGCTTAAGGAGATGGGTGCACTTGTGGGGATTTGGTCATGCATGTAGATTCATAACTTGACACTGCTACTGAATTTGCTTAAGAAACATTATAGTGTTGCAAAAGAGGTGATTCGTAAATATTGGATTTTTGACTAGCGAATATGTTATAAACCTTTCGAATTTCACAATATAAGAAAGGAAAGCAAGCCATACTTCTTCAAGAATGAAAGATTAATTGGGCTTAATGGGAGATCAATCAGTTAAGGATAATGAAGAACGCACATATCTTAGTAGTAGATGACTCTCCTCAGAAGGCTAGCTTAACCAAAACATTGCTTGTATTCATCCAATCACTTTGACCCATATTCTGATACCGATACCATGGATGAGCTAGTGAACTACTTGGATACGTGCCTCAGAAAGAAGAATCTCGAAAACTTTTGTGAGCAATATCCACCGTATCAAACATTTTCTGACGCTTTTCTTTCTCGTGATTTTGAGTTTTATAAAATGAAGAAAGCAACGTCATTTTTTAAATGAGTCTTTATGTAGACCTGGTCTTATCACATCTTATGTATTAACAAGGATGGCAAATCCTAACTGCATTCGTGAAAGTGTTAGGTGGTGGCAACAACATTAAGATATTGACCAAAATCCAGAGAGTGATAATTTAGACAAAATGAGGAGATTTCTCTATATAGTTAGGAAGAAAGTAGTTATAAAAAAATTAACATGTTGATAAGGAAATGATTTCATTTGTAATTATGTTTGATAGTATTTTTTAATTATTGTAAATTATTTTTTAAAACGAAGAATAATATGAATATTCTAAAATATTTTAAGAATATTCCTTATTAAGTAAGGTTATTGAAGATTAATTATTAATTAATTAATATTTAAGGCTTAATTACATATTAATTAAATAATTAATTAATAATTAAAACTTAAGTATTAATTAGTAATTTATTTTATATTCCCATTTTCATGTATCATGCCCATTTTAGTTACAACGTGCATTAATACTTCATTGATTATAGGTGTGGTCATATTAAATAAGGTGCTTAATTTAAATGATTGACATGTCAGAGTTTGAATAGTTATTCATAAGTACTTGACATGAATAAACATGTTGCACATGCCATAAATGTTAAATGCACCATTTTACAAATGAACAAAGTTTTGTGATAATATGTTACATTTAATAAAGTAATTTTTCTATGAAGTATTAAATCATGTTGATTTACTTAATAAAAGTAAATATTTACATTATTTAAGCTATAACATCTACACATGAGGTCCAACTATTATACATGTGTGCCTATTTTTAGAATTCAATTATTTTTGTTATGTACTAATAAATTAGTAGTTTAGAAATAATAATATGTCAAATCTTGTGGCAAGGATATACACATGTATATTTTGTTGTGTATATATCTCTATATTTATTGTAGAGAACACCACATAAAAATTAAATAATCGAGTTTTCATATTACAAACTCATACATATATATGTATATATGAATGCTATTATGAAAGAATATACTTTGATTACATATTATATTTAGAATATATTATTAAATAATGCATACTATTATATAAAAGTTTATTTATATAACATAATAATAAAATATTATAATATTATAAATATGATACAAGTAAAAAAAAGAAAGCAAAGTTCAATTTATGTAATTTTCTCCCTCTTGTCCCTTGTATAATGCGTGTTATAAGACCCCCCTCTCTCTCTACACAATCTATGAAATATATAAATATATATGTATAATATAAAAACTAATTACATCATAAACACACACATACATAGACGTGCTCCCTCTCTCTCATATGGTAAATCATTATAGTTTTGCTTTGAAATACTCTAAGTTTAAAATACTCAAGGAACATCTCTCTTTAATTATAACACACACACACAATGCACACTCACATAGTTTGGAGTCTTTGTTGTGTATGTGTGTATAAATATATTTATATATATATACATATGTAGCCAGTAAGTTAAAACCTGCAAATGTGTTGTTTGCATGAGGTAATGTATCCATTAGTAACAAAATAGAAAAGACGCATACAACAAGTTTATAGATAATGTGAAAACTATGTATAATACCTTTGATAGTTACATTTTCCTTGCTTTATAGATAATGTGAAAACTATGTATAACACGTTCAATAGTCACATTTTCCCTTGCATGTTACATTCTTTATATTTGAAACATTTCCTGTTATAATATAATATATTTATGTATATTATAATATATAAAATGCACATCAAATATACTTAAAAAGAAAGATTTTATTTAGATCTTATGTCATAGTTTTGATTATGACCTTTACTTTTACTTTAAAGTTAATTATTATTATTTACCGAACTATGTTGATAAGTATGATGTAATGAAAAACTCTTACCCTTATTTTTTGCATCTCTGTTGGATTATTAGTTAGTTTTGGTGAGTTGACATGTTCAAATATTGGTAAGATTGACCTAATCCTAAGGTTGCCCTAACTTCATGCCTTGAACCCAAAACTCACCAAGTATATTCATATTAGTAATGATATTTTGTGTTAACCCACTTTACAAAACATGAAAATAAAAGGGGTGATTTATCACATATATTAAATAAGATATGTAGTGAGAGTCCTGGGGTTCATAACTAAGCTCGTTATTCTTATATGTTATAAAGTTTTAACTTATGTCAAGGCACAACTCTCTATTGTGCCATTTCAAGTTTCAAATGATAGGGGTACGTCCCACCTTTGGAGTAAATTTGATGAATCCATACTTAAAAATTTTGTTGGAGTGCACGTTCTAAGGGTCAGAACATGTCTCCAACCTCCTCTTCATGTCAAGCTAAGAGTAACACTTACAACTAAATAGGTACATTCGTGTCCTTGTTCAACTGTGAGCATGAGATCTTAATTAACAAGATCTCTTTACCAAGTTTTTAAGAGTTTACAAAGGGGCTTTAGAGTTGACATCTGTGAATCATGTTTGTGGTACCAAGTATAACTCTTGAGTAGAGAAAATAGCTCACATCTTAGGAAACATTGTCATATGAAGTGTGACACTATACATAGTACAACCCAAGGCACATCCTTTTGGGTGGTCTCCCAAGGGGTTAGATATTTTAATAAGCAAGCATGTTTATGTTCACATCATAGTGCTAAGCTTTGGACATTAACTTAAAAAAGGTTAGGTTTCATAACTAGGTGTGCTATTAACACACTTGGCTAAGGAATGTTCTCCTTAGAATCCAATGTTGAACAATTTAAACTCATTAGTAAGAGCCCTTTTTGTGAAACACTCATGAGGTAGTGTATTTAGGGTAAATCTAACCTTAGGAGTTTACTTAATAAAACACTCATGTTTGCCTCGTGTCCTCATTAAGTAACCCTAAGTTTAAAGTATGACTTAAACCCTTAAGGGTTAGTCGTGGGTCAGGGTACCCTTGTTGCCCTAAAGGGTTGTACTCTTAAATGAAAGTGATATACTGTAATACCTTTATGGGGGTATGTGCAAGACATGTCTCCTTCGGGTCAGTGCATGAGTCTATATAGGTCTTTTGAGGTAGGATAGGGGCATGAGTTAAGCTCTTGAGTTTGCCACATAAGGTGTTAACACCGGGTGGCCACTTAGCAACCATGTTGATCTTCGGATAAAAACTTTGATAATTAGGACTCACTAATAGTATGATATGTTTTGGTCTTTCCGTAATAAAAAGATGAATATTCATATGACAATGTTCTAGTTCCAGATAAACATTCCATAAATGGCTGTGAAGAGTTAAAACTTTGACAATCTCTTGACAATTATGATTTAGGACTTCTTCTTAGTCTAACCTAGGGGTACTTGATCGAGTGAATGTGGAACATTGAGAATTTTTAGTGAGTTTGAACTATCTTATATACACCATCCATATGCATTATATATATTTGCATATGCATGATGTCATTTGTCAATATGTATGTATATATACATGTATAATATATATATTATAATAACATATATTTATACAAATAATGCATTATATGGAACTATACGCACCATACACACACAAGCACATTAGTGGGCATGGTACTATATAATTCTTCATTACATATTGCATTTGATGTGTGTAATTGTACATAAAAAATTAATTCCACTTTTTATAAGCTTAATTTATATTAAACAAGATTATTAAACTATGTAATCAACATAAATTATATGTTCACAAGTACTTTATCTTTGAATTATAACATAAATTAAATTTTGATTTAGACAAAAGCTAAAAGTATAATTTTATATTAAAGTGATCAATTTGGGTTCCTAGTGTTCTTTTGTTATTATTAATCTTATTACAACCACTTAACTGCAATAGAACTTATGATTTTACATCCTATATTTTTAATTTGCACATGTTTTTTTTAACAAGTCTTAAGAATTAATATGTCATTATATTCAAATAGTTTTATGTTAATTGGATAAACCACACCATCATTGTGTTATAATATGTAGTAACACACATGTGCATAAGCTTCATAATTTTATTTACAAAATAATAATTGTTGCATGAGCACATAAAATTTTAATTTTTTACCATAAAGCAAAAACATGTTTTTCTACTTATGTCCATAATACAAACATGTTTTTATTTGAACTTTAAATATAGTGAAATATGCTAACAAAACAATATAGTAATGACCATAATCGATTGTTGTTTGTTTATGTTTTTTACTTTATCCACTAAAGTATATAAAATATTTTCTTTAATACTTTTTCAAGTTTATTATTTTTGAAACACATGCTAAACGAACATTAACATAAGTTTTTTGAATAGTCTTAACTAACCTAATTATTAGAATGTCTCTAACCTCAAGAAATTATAAATTTAATGGCTTAGTTATATTAAAAATTAAGTGTGCCGCTTTAAAGAATATAGTTGCTTAATGTTCTTTCTATATTGTTGTTAATACCTAATATTATAGAATTTTTTTTTCACAAATTTCACTTATATTTTCATAAAAAGCTAATGAGATTATAGTACAAGTAGCATTTCAAAAAAGATAATAGATTTTGCACCTTCAAACTCCTTTTGAAAATTCTTTTTTAAATGTTTCATTTAAGAATTATAATAAACTTATTTAAATACACCATGGACACCTTATATAATATCTTTTTATTTATTTAAGAAAAAGGTTGTTAGAGTTTTAATTCAAAAGGTTAACATGTGGCAACACATGACTGCCACATTCGGTGCCAATGCCATGTATGAGCAATGCTAAGTTTTTCAAAACAATCTTAAGAGTTTGATTCAGATGTCAAAATAGACATGAGATTTATAATCTTACCTTAAGTCCCCTAGAATGATTACCTTTTAAACCTTATAGGATAGCTTAAATATCTTACCTAAATAGGTTCATGCCCTAACCCCCTTGTTGCCCAAAAAAAGTCGGAGGGTAATTTCTCAATGGATAAATGATAATGACTTATCTAATATGGGGTAATTAACCCCTAAGGGTTTGAGTGGCCGAGTCATATCTTAGACCTAAGGTTGATACTTATTGAGAACATAAGTGTGTGTCATATGCGGACACGAGACTAAATTTAAAGTACACGTCTTTGTGAATGCCTCATGAATGGCTCTTGTTAACGAACTTAGGTAGTTCAACCTTGAATCACAAGGAGAAGACCCCCTTAATCAAGTGTGCCAATAACACATCTAGTTTAGGAGACCTAATCTCCCTGGAGTGAATGCTCAAGGCTTAACACTTTAATGTGAGCATGCTTACTAAAGTATCCAACCCCTCGGCATTGAGCCTAAAAACAATCTCAAAGCGCATTCTTTGGGTATTGTATCGTGTACCATTTAGCTTAGTGTTACATCTTTATATAACATTGTTTTTTAAGATGTAAGCTATGTTGTTATAGCCCTTCAGATTCAAGAAATACATATGTTGTCACAAATGTGACTCACATATGCTACCTTTAAAACCTCTTTATGAACTCTTAAGAACTTAATAAAGAAAACCTATTAATCAAGATGCTACTTAATTGTGAGTGCTACGATGTTGAGGGGAGGCATGTTTCAACCTTTAACCCTTGGGACATCCACACTGCCAAGACCTCCCAAGTGTTAGGAACCATGCACAAATAAGGTTAGGCGAAACATACTCTATTGTTTAGAAGTTCATGCAGCACACAAATGATTAAAACTTGCATTAATAAAAAAAAATATCAAACTCAATTGTGAACTGTCAATACAATACATATATTACTTAATATATGTAACAAGGCCACCAGGTTCAACGTTCTAAGGCTAATTTATCTTATAAACTTTTAATTTTACTCATATTTAAACTTAATTCAATTATTATTCTTGACAAAATAAATTTATTCTATCCCAACTGACATCTTCTCAAAAACTCTGGCATAAAGTTAACAAGATCCAAGAGCAGCACATCACCCTCGCATGTGCTTGGAAATTGAAGCCTTGTCTACTGCCCAATACATAAACCATCCTCCTTCCTTTCAGGCGTTTGTGATATGAATGTGCAGCTTCGCCCACTTGGTGGCGTCCTTCTCACCCACACGGGCTTCGTGCCCCTTGAGCTGTAACCAAATCTCTACACCTTCCCATCCACACCAATCAAGAAAACTCTCCCATCCACTGACAGTGTCCCCTTCTGCACTTGAACACATAACCAGCACGCATGGGCGATGCCTCAGTTGGGTGCACATAAAGTTTGCCATCCTTTCCCATCATTTGTGCATCACCTCTGTAGTAAAACGTCTTCGTGTTGGGGTTATAGAACTGATACTGCTCTTCAACGACTCCATCACCGCGAGCCTCAACCACAACCTTGATGTCAAGCAGTTCCTCGTTCCCAATTGCCCCTGGAAAGATCTGACCAAGAGAAAGCGTTTGGCCTTCCAACACGCACAGCTTGGCATGTAACATGTCTAAAAACCCATTCTCCAACACCTCTTCTACTGCTGGCTGAGGCCTGAGAGCCACTATCCTCTCTGGGATCCCCAACTTCAGTCCAAGGGCATGAATAAGTAGCATTGGGCTCCGATAGATGACCCCCCTTCCACCTCTTCAGAGTAGACATAACCGTTGAAGCACTCTTCTGCCTCCCACGTCATTTCCCCAACAGGTGGCTTTTGCATCACAAGCCCAGTGAGACAAAGCCGAACCATGCGTTTGACCTTGTCTGTGTTCCCCATTAAGATTCGATCAACCCACGTCTTCAGCTCCAGAGTCACAGAAGTTCGCAAGTATGCAATGAAATCCTGTGCCGTAGTCCTCGATTCAGCGCGACTAGCCATGCACTGTAAATGAACCTGATCAGCCTCGGGAAGCAGCCGCAGTCCTCTAGCAATATTTCCAGCTGCATCCGAATTCTTCGAAACGGTTATCCTTGATAGACATACTTAGTACCTCCAGCGCTGACCTCATATCCAAAGGAGGTACTGTGATGTTCACCTTAAGCCAGTCGGACACCCCGTACCTTCCGCCTACCGGAAGAACTGTTCCTGCCAAAGAGTTATAAAGGCGATGTTGCAGTCCTTGGCGAGGGAGTTGCCAACTGAAGTAGTCATGACTGTAACTAGCCACGAAAGCATGCCTCTCAAGAAGTCGTGACCATCACAGCCTGCTTTGCTCACTTCTCTTCCCAGTTGCTGGGACTCGTCCAAAAGAAGATAAAGAGTAACCATTTGGTCATCCTGTGCTATCGAAAGGCCGCTCCTCACATGAGCAGAAACCTTCTGCAGAGACACAAGGTCGTCTTCCCCAAGTATCTCATCCTGTAGCTTAGATGGTAAGCCACCCCATGGCTTGCCATACAGTATCTGCGAAACTAGGCACGCTCGCATAAATCTCCGGCCAGCATAACCCCCACCCCTCTCCTTACACATCGCCACAAAAGCAGGATGTAGAAAATGAGGCGATGAATGGCCAACAGCAGAGCCATTGAAGGTGATGTACACTGCCGCCGTAGCTCCATAACAATGCAGCCGCGCCAATTCTGATGTCCTCCCTTTAAGCACCTCTCCAACACGCTGCTTGGCCTCTAGAAGAATTCGAGTCTTCCCAACTCCAGCAAGGCCCTCCAGAGTTATGAAGAGCGCCTGCTCTCTGCTGATGCCGCTCGATGCAAAAGCCGTAAAGTTACTGTCAATGATGCCTGCGACCTTCTCCATGAGTATGTCTCGCCCTCTGAACGACAGCTTGAAATCGGAAGGCACATCAGAGAAGGGCACCAAATTCGCTGTAGAAACAATGACAGCAATCGTTAGGACTGCACACAGCAACAGCAAGGAATCAAGGGACCGAGCATCCAGTCCAGTTCCAGAAATTTGCGGGCTTTGGCAGAAACAAAGAGCGGGCATCTCAGCAAGCTTTTGCAAGGACACAAAGGGCGGCTTCAGCAATTGATCAACTTGGTCATTGCTTATTGCCAACAAAATGTCTCTTCGGTAAAAACAAGCACTCCTCGGGTATTGCCAGCGAGCCAACAAAAAACAGGTACCGACAGAGGCAACAGACAAGTGGCAGCAATAACATGGGTCAACGGCATGGGAAAGGCAACCGACACACACAAAGCTTTGAAACACCATCGAGCACACTGGCATGAAAGACCACAAGTAATGAAAAACTTACCAGCAGGAACACGAACAGGAGCAGGTGCTGGAGGGACTGCAAAAACAAACACAGGTTTGTCAGCGACAGAAAGTCAATATCAGTAAACAGAACAACACCCGCAAAGCACACAAGATCTAAGACCAGCAATAACAGATCCAGAGCACACAACACCAGCTCTGAGACCTAGGTTCACAACCAGAAACCTCTCACACAAGACATGAAGAGAAAACAAGGATCCATGCACATTTATGGGCAAATTTCAAATTAACCTTGCATTCCATTCAGATTATAAACAAGTTGGACAAGTATATGGAACAACAAATTCAAGAAGAAAAGGAAGACAAAAGGGCTTTTGCGGGAAAACAAAGAGGAAACAAGCCCAACGACACACAAATGATCCACTAAACACCGACCAGATCCACAGCCGCTTCCTTAAACAAGGGACCTGGATCTGGTGGTCTATGACACCAGATCCAGGGCATGGTAAGGAAGCACAAAACCAGATCCAAAACACTAAACGCACAGGTACACAGCCGAAAACAAGACGCCCAGAAGAAAGCAATACCTGAAACAGCGTATACGTAACTGCCAAATGCAAACAACCATTCATAAAACGCACAGAAGCAGAGAAGAGCACAGCACCCAGACCTACTAATAAGAGAAAGCAACACTGAAAAATCTAGAGGAAACAAGCCCACCGACACACAAATGATCCACTAAACTAAACACCGTAATGTTTTGGAAGAATATTGGGTACCTGATGCTGCACTTGTGGTCGCAGGAGGGCCTGCAAAATAAACAAGCGTTACACACCAGAAGCAACGCCATGGCTAGTCAATCAAGCAAACACTCCAAATCGGGAAGCAAGCCAAGCACAAAACATGGCCAAAACACAGACCCTGAACAACTTTGTAAGTGTAGTTGCCGGCCTCCAGCTCTTCATCGAGAACTACATCCCCGTCAGCGTCCATAAGAAACCCATCTCCATAAATCCTCAGAGATTTCATCACCTGTTCCTTTGGCTTTGGAGGCCGTTTGAACTTCATCTCGTCCAGGGAGATGCCGGCGCCTGACTGCACCACAACACAGATCTTTTGCTCCGCCATGTCCGACCTAACCCTAATTGAAGCTCTTAAATATTCCCGTGCCACGTAAGAATTGCTACTTTCCTTTGAAAACCCGCCACATTATTTGTTGGTTCAGCAAAATAACAATCATACGTACATATATATACATAAACATCTCTCTATATATATACATACGCATGTATACATGTGAGTACGTACGGTGTATATAATGTCCTCCAAAAGAAGTTACACAGATAATTGTGGTGTATATATATTACAAATGTATATACGTATGCATGCATACATATGTTATAGTACTATTATATGGCACCCTGTATGCGTATACATACATATGTATGTACGTATGAATAATATGTAACTAGAAAAGACATCCAATGCTATATTTATGAGTAACCAATACGGACTAAATTTATCAAATGATATATACGCATTCAAAACCTCCAAAAAATGTATACATATATAAAGGACCACGATGAATATATTAGGGATTGTAAGGTATAAAATGTATATCATTAAGTTAATACGAATGTGTCTGTTGAGGTCTGTTTTGATGTCATTTTACATAATCAAAAGGTACAAGAGCGTTCTTCAAGGCCCAACTTTACCTGGTGAATTTAGTCGTGGTAATCTCTCTCTCTCTCTCTACACACACAAAACATACATATGTACGATATATACGCATATATCTGTCTATTAGTATGTATATAGCGTAGTCATAAGAAATACTAACACACAAATCATAATATGTACACCTGTATGTATATATATATATATAATAACTGTGATACTCATGCAGGTCGGGAATGCTGCAGTTAGGTAGACCTGATTATGATATATATATATTAACCTTGCTAAACTTGTATTAAAAAGAATGCCATTTAGTTTACATTTTATATATGTGTATGTATGTATGTATGTATGTATATGTAAGTAAGTCATACTTTATAGAAAGTTATAAAAATAAAAATAAAAAAGTATTATGAAGAATCTCCTCTTCAACTTTGTCTGAATTTTAACCATATATACTCTAGATTTTTATATTATAATCATTATTGTATACCATACATTGTTTGCTTGCACTCTATGCTTTTTTCTTTTACAATGAAAGCTTATGAATGTGTAGGCTATTTTGTCGCACTTCCCTCTCTCTCTCTCTCTCTCTCTCTCTCTCACACACACACACACACACACACACACTATATCGTATCCTACCATATCCTTGTATCCTATTATATATATCGTATCTTATTTCAGAGTCTAAATTCAGACATATACTATGTATTTTGGGAAGATTCATGGAATTTAACTTTTAACCAGATATTTTGGCTGCATGAATGTTTTTAATGACCTCATGTCAGATACAACAATTATTTAATATCAGTGATTAAATCCGTAGTCGAAAAATGTTATGGAAATGTTTAATTACTAATCTAATTATTAGTTTATTAATTATTAATCTAGTTTAATTACTAATCCGTAACATTTTTTATTACGGCATATATCACTGTTTAATATGTATGTAAATTCTCATTGGTTGCTCATACGGTATATTTTAACAATATATTAATTAATATGCATTAAACTACATGTTTATTATTTAAGTATTCTCTTTACCGGAAAAGACTGATAACTGCATAATCCAAGGACTATGCAGACTGTCATGTTCACGCGGCTGGCGTTAGGTCGGTCATTGTGTAGGCGTACAAACATGCCTACATGTGTATGTACACACAGACCTTTACGTGCACACGTATGTGTTTACATATATAGATCTTTCTTTATAAGGCCAATGCAGTTCTGAGGGGTTCTGGTAGCAGATAGAGGAGCAAGCATGGCAACACATCTTGGTCGGTTCACAGATTGGCCTTGGCAAACTTAGGTTTATTATCATATTATACATACGTGTGTGTGTGTGTGTGTAAGAGAGAGAGAGAGAGAGAGAGAGAGAGAGAGAGAGAGAGAGAGAGAGAGTGTGAGTGAGTGAGTGAGCATATAAATTGAATGTAGCATTGTTTGATCGTGTGTGTGTATGTGACGACACACAGACACGATACAAACTTTCTTATTGCAGTATATCGTATACTTGCCTTTGGTTGTGGATGCGATCCGTATGGGTGTTCTGGGAGTCCAGACACGAACGTTTCCTTGCATGTGTTTGTTATGTCTCTTCTTCGGTATGTTCAAGGGCAGTTGTGGGTGAGCGTTACCGGGTTTATGATCTTGTTAAGAAGCACCAAGTTCAGCAGAAGATTGAGCAGCTCGATCGAGAATCTAACTGGTTAGAATGTTGCGTGTGTGTGTGTGTAACATATACTGGATGCATGCATGCATGTAGACATTGTTGACAACTGATAATTACTTACGACATTGTTAGAGCATATAAAATGTATACGATATAGAAATGTATATACAATATGTATATAGCTGGTTAAACTTCGTTCCAGTGTATAGTTACGTATGTGCTTGAAATGAAAATATATTCTGCATATATCAATGCCAACTAAAGCTATGTTGTAATTTTGTGTATGTTGATATACACATACATGTGTTTATATTTAAACATATATAGAGATATGTAAAAATAATGTGTAAACGATCTTACATATTATATATATATATATATATATATATATATATATATGCTAGTTCAGTGTGTAAAAATATATATAAATATATGTATGCAAACATATACAACACATACATACATCTGTTTGCGCATTGTGTGTGTATGTATGCGTGTAATAAGTGACGCTTTTTACAGTTCTGGGAAGGAGAAGGTTATGCGAGGTTAGACAGGAAGAGCCTGCCGAATATCTACCAATGGCTGCTAAGCTGGCGGCTGCGCAATAAATAGAACTACCGAGTGACTCAAGTGAGAGCCATGTGTCAATAGCCGACGTTGACGATGTACTCGTAAACAAGCTGGCTGGACTCTCCTTGACCAAGAAATTGAAACCTTGACCGAGCAAGTCAATGATACTCCGCACAAAGTCAAACCGAAGATCCTGGACACTTTCTCGTTAAGCAGCTACGATCTGCCACATCCTGTCCAGAAAACGAAACTGGTAAGTCTATTATCATAATAATTAGTTGAATAATACATATTTATACACTTATATGTCTATGTTTTATATATCTTCGCTGATGTTTAGCATGAGCTGCTGAAGCATGTCTTTGTCCCGTGGTCTCTCTCTCTCCTCTCTCCCCCTCTCTCCTCTCTCTATATATATATATATATACACGCGTGTAATTTTGTACTCGCGTTTCTATTCGGACTATTGGGCGTTAATCGTTGCTCCTAAAACTCTACTTCCCCACTGTAGGAGCTTACAATTGTAGGACTGGGAAGAGAAGTGCGAGAGTAAGCTTTATATACCATAGTATGTACACGTATGCATCTAGTATACGAGCTATCTAATATGTGCACTATTATGTAAATATGCATTCACGATATGTAATATGCAGGGTGTCAAAGATGACTATATAGAGAACATGTATTACCCATATATATATAGTATACATATAATACTTGTAGACATATATATTTCATGAGTATATGTACATGTTCAGATTAATTGTGTGTTTTCATCTTAACTGTGTGCAGGTGCTCCCTAGACGTGGAGTCGCTATATCCATTATAGATAATCCAATTTATATATATCAATACCTTTTTTTTAATAAAATATAATTATAAAGTGTATAAAACCAAAGACAAAAATTTCACATGATAATTACCATTTCGATGTTAATCTTTATAATTGTGACAAAGCTCAAAAATTTAAATGTTATTAAGTTTTAATAAAATTAATTTACAGCAATTCCATTAGCATTGAAACAATTATAAGATTACTGAGTGTGAGTGATCTTATAAATGGTTGTAAAGAATTCAATTGAACGGTTATAAAATATTTGATAAATTTAAATTTAAATTCTTTTAAATTCAAATTAATTTTAAATTTTAAATTTACATCCTAGATATTATAAATAGACTGCAGGCAATATTAATTTAACTTAAACTTAACAGGAGTTGAATTCTCAATTAAGTTATTAATTTATCACAACGTTATGTAAGTTATCTATGCTAACTCTATCATGCTATTTAAAAATTAACGACTTCTATAAGAAAAAACCTGTTATGAAAAACTAACTTAAATAGAATAAATTAGTTTGACATTAATTTTGAGATCAACAAAACAAAAATATACATTGTGTAAACATTATCTACATACATAGAATATATTATAATATGTCTATGTTTATATACAAATATAATGAATATTTAAATAATACATGATTTAGCACTATAATATTATGTGACATGTACATGAAAGTCACATGTGAAACATCTGAGTTAAGTTAAATGTTAATTTTTCAAAAATTATTAATTTAGTGTTAATTAATATTTAAATTATCTTACCCTCAAAGTACGGAATCTAAATATTTTAAATAAAAATTTGATGTGCATTATTAAATTATTGCTTATAACCTTTTAAAATTTAAAAATAAAAAATGTAAATATAAATTTATTTGAAATAACTAATAACCATTAAGTAGTAAATTAAGTCTTATATAATATAGTTAAGATATGAAAGTATAAGGGATTTTATACATAATTGTACACACGTAGACATGAGATACATATATAATGTAGTATTATAATAAAAGCTATTTTTTAAACTTAGTTCTATATTGAATGTATATACATAGTAAAGACAACTATATATATATTATATGAAAATGAAAATCTATGTTATCTAGTTACATATGTTACACTTATAAAAGTAAACCTCTATTTATTTAAATATAGTTTTTATATATGTAACATTATTTTGGCATGAATTTAACTCCACATTATGTGTGTCTACCTATGTGTTACATACATTTATATACGTGCACAACATATATATTTTTATATACATAATCATGTGAGAGAGAGAGAGAGAGCATATGTATGTGTGCATCGGAAGAATACTAATATATAAAAAACATAACCGTGTGTGTGTGTGTGTGTGTGTGTGTGTGTGAATACGTGTCTGTACATGTCTTTCTGGTCCTATACGAGGCAAGAGTTACTATGTATGCATGCACGTGTGTGTGTGTGTGTGTGTGTGTGTGTGTAATTTCATATTAAATAATATTAATATTAATTATTTTGGTATAGGCTGATTTGCTGGGAACCGATGTGGTGAGGCCAAAAGATATAGAGACGACTGCACTTGGGGCAGCATATGCGGCGGTTTAGCAGTGGGTTTGTTTAATGAGGAACATCTTAAGCGCAACGAAGAGGGAGCTGACACGTTTCATTCGACTATTGGTAGGGAGGAGCGTGAGAAACGGTACACGTCATGGTGTAAAGCTGTGGAGCGTTGCTACGAGCTCTCTGACCTGGCATGATTAGAAGCTTGTTAATAAAGTTGTGTTAATTTGTTTAATATTAACGTCATACTTAAATGATTATTAAGTGCGTCGTGTGTGTGTGTTGCAATGGACACGTACCAATACTCATCCCGCTTTGTACGCCAGGCAGGCACTCTTATAAGCCACGGTGGCACCGTTTGCCGACTCAGCTGGACATTTGGCATCCACGTGAGTGTTATATTATCAAAGGATGTAGGGATTAAGAATATGTTTAATATATCTTTATATATAAATACTTAAAAATTGCATATAATGTTTTGAATAATAATGAGTTTTGTGCAACAAAGGTTAATACAATGTATGCAATAAAGGTTAATCCAATTTAAATGGATAAGGTGAAATAATATGAAAATCAAATAACTAATGTAATAAAATATTTTCGTGTTAATAAATATTTCAAACGATTTGGTGGGATAATCAACCTGAGTTGGATAATTTTAATAACTGAAATTCAGTATAATGATTAACCATGCTATTTCATAGTAAGAAGACCGTTTCTAATAATGATTATTATAATTTAAATACATTTGAAATTGTCATAAAATCAGAATATATTAATAGTTTTTCTTGCATGTAATGGTAGATTTGAATCATTGACAGATTTAAATGGTTGAGAGGGTATATCACTCATAATAACACTTTTAAAATAAATTATTACAGGGTTGCTACTAAAGACGATTATATTGTGGCCGTTGATACATATACATTATATACACACACACAAACACACACACACACATACACATACATACATACATACATACATATATATATATATAGACACATTCACACACGTCAAGAAATACTCTTATAAGAAAATTATTAATTTAAATATAAGGAGAGAATAAGTTAACGTAGTCAGACACAGACTATTTGTTGTCAGGAATGGGATTCGAACCCATGCCCTTTCGGACTAGTACCTGAAACTAGCGCCTTAGACCAACTCGGCCATCCTGACTTACACATCGTTAACTACCACAGAATGAACAATACTACATAGGCACACGTACATTATACATAAACATCTACAAAGAACGCACACACACACAGACATATCAGATATGAAGTTCTCCACGTGATGAAATGAATGCAATACACATCTTGAGTAGTCTTCTGTAGTAGTATTCACAGCGTAAGTAAGAATATACATACTTTGATACATTAATAATAATTCTTAATAGAAAACTATATACCAAATGAGCATTAATTCTATACTCTACATAATAATAATTAATTATACTGTATTAGTATGTATAATTATATTTACTGGAATCCCTTATAGTCGTCCTATATTGGATTAATATATTGTATTTTTGTTTTTGTATATATACAATGAGATGTCAAAATATGTATTAAAATAAGTAAATTATATGTATATTTAACATTTATATTCATTGCGTGAAACTTAATTCTGGTTTAAAAACGCATAGAATAAGGTATATACCTTCGAAATCTGTTAAGTTTTAAATTTATACTTCAATGTAAAATTATATATGCAATTATTTGAAATAAACTAGGAATACTATATATTGCTAAAATTTAAGAAAAACAATAAAAATACTTTTATTTTTGAAGAAGCTGCAAAACCGACGACTTAGGGACGTCTTGATTTCAATTATTAAGAAGGCACTCCCAACATAAAACCAATGTATATATAAACATTATCTCCTAAACTAATATGCCAAAATTTATAACATACATACGTATGACACACACATACATCCATACATATACTACACGTACTTAACAATCTGTGTGTGCTGAATACATATAAATTCCGATGGGATGCAAAGCTTAGAGTAATAAATATTATAAATCAGAATTATATTTTATATATTTATACCAGTAAATATAAAATTTGCATATTGTAAAGTACTAATCTGAATTGAACTTATGTTGTCCATTTTAGTTTTGTACACACACATATATGCATATAGCTACACATATAAATGATACACAGGATATATATATATATATATATATTATATATATATATATATATATATATATATATAGCATAAGCAGTTTATATATAGATTTATACATGCGCACATCGATACACATATACATACTCACATACATTGTGTATGTGTGTGTGTATATATATATATATATATATATGCATTATATTATAAGTTTCAAGATTCAAGTTCTTGACGCTATCTTGATTAATCGATTATTTGTACTTTTCATCAATTTTATTATCTATGTTTTTTATTTTAAAAAGTATTTTTGATTTTTTTCCTTATGTTTTTTAAAATGAATTCGTGAAATCGGATCGGACGGAAGGTTTTAAAACGTTATGTTAAATTTATTTATTTATTTTTAAAATATTTGATTAAATAATTTCTCCTTTTTTCTTTGGTTCAGTACAATATTAAATTATTGAAGACTTATAAATGATATATTTCATTTAATTAAAACTGTAAAGAATAAATTATATTTTGAGAACTATTTATATTAACATGGCCATAGATAAACTGATAATATATAAATCATCAAAGTAAGGTAAGTACTTTCTTGTGTATAAATACATATATATTATATATGCCACATGTGAATATCTCTCTCAAAACAGATTTATCAAAATTTATTACTCATTAAGATTTGAATCCACATCTTAATTGTAACATATATGTATCAATATTTAAAGACACATGTACATACTTGTTTACATATTCATTAGCATATATATACACAAAGATACATACTTATGCCTATATTTATAATTAACTGTCATACTTAAATTAAACTTTAAATTTTGGATTAAAACTTAATTCAGTATTAAGGATCAGTTAAAAATTAATTATTCATTAGTATTTTGAAAATGGATTCCCTTATAGTCGTCTTAACTATATTGTATTTATATACAATGAGATGTAAAAAAGAATAATAAAATAGGTAAAATATATGTATATTTAACATTTATATTCATGGGGTTTTAAAAACCCTAACTATAATAAAAACATAGAATTAAATTTAAAATTTCTTAATTACCAGAGCCCTTTAAATAAAGGTATAGACCTTTTAAATCTGTTAAGTTTTAAATTTATACCCTTAAAACTTCAATTTTTATAACCGTTTTTAAGTATTGGATATCCTTATTTGGTTAATTATTTTAATATAAATAAAATAAAAATACTATATATTTTTAAAATCTATAAAAATACTTTTATTTTGAAAGAAGCTGAAGTTTACAAGCCGAAAGTTTATAGAAGTAACTACGCTGGATGAGAAACAGAATATGCCAAAGTTACACACATACACACACATACATATACTTCCATTACGTACTTATCTATGTGTGCTGAAAAATAGAATAATTTGAATATTCTGCATTGTTGTGTTTAATTATTGAAATATTAAGAATGCAATCCACAATTAATAAAGAGTTAAACCAAGTTTAATACAACCTTATGCAAGGCATTAAGCATTTAATGTCTAGGGTATCGTACGTGAAAAACTATACGAACTTTAATAAGTAGAAATATTTATAAATATACTCCATAAAACTTATTAATTAAAACATTAATTAATAATATATACAAATTAATACACATGTCCACTGTTCATGAGCTTAATTATTTAATAATAATTTATTAATTAATGGTAGTTGGTATTCTTAACTTAACGAATTATCTTAAATTAAAAACCTTTAAGCTAATTATTATCTTTTAATTTAATAAATTTATTTTTAAATTAAATTCTTAACCTAGTTGTGGTGCACTCATGCTTAAATTTAATTATTTAATAACCTTTAATTTAATTATTATCTTTAATTTAATGAATTTATTTCTAAGTTGAACTTTTAATTTAATTATTATTTTTAACACGATGATAATTATTATTAATGAACTATAAATATAAGTGTAATAAGGATTAATTTATAAAGATTAACCATGCTATAAAGAAAATCCTTGTGCTAAGTTCTCTTGTGAATTTAAAATAATTTTTTTTTATAAACTTATAATAAATTTTATATTCTTAGAGAATATAATAAAATAAACATTTGTATATTGTTAGAGAATATAATCACATAAATAGTTGTATATTATTAGTGAATATAATAAATAAATATTATATGCTTTTCTAAAGATTGAGATCTTCCATTATGACAGTTGGAAAGGAAACAATCATTAAAAAAAAAGATGTTATAACAGAAGCAATAGCAAAAATTCATTATAATATTAACTATATTATAAGCTTTAAATGTAAGTAATAAATCTTAATATTTTTCAATTTTAATATTTAATCAGCAGTGGAATTTATGTTTAATAAAACTCTCACTGGTGATTTTAAAATTAAAATTAAACTATAAATTTTACAATTTATTAAATTAATTTTAAACTAGCAATGCGAGTTTCATATATCTTTAATGTTTTGAACCATGGACCTATTATATAAATAAAATATAAGACATGCAATAGTTACAAAACTTGCTGGTTTGAGACATAAATTAAACTATTCAACATAAACAAATCATCTCACACGTTCCATGCAATCTATATGTATTTACACGCATTTATACATTATATATATAGATACACACACACACACACAAAAAAAAAAAACATGCATATATTTGAAGTGTTCATATATTCAATGTTATATACTCTTCATGTAAGCACCTTTCTAAAATCCGTACATCTGTCATGTGTACGTATTTATGTACGTTATAGTATTTCATATTCATATACACACACAAGTCAAGCGTACATTGTCACAAGATAATATGATATAATATGTACAATCGTCTTTAATAACCCTGTAATTCTTGTTAATTTTATTTTACAATCATTAAATCTCTCAATGATTCAATATATATATATATATATATATGTTATACACGTCAAGAAATAGTATTATAAAAACAACGTGTAATATACTTGTGTATGACACACGCGTATACACATGATGTACAACATGACATAATTCATATAACACACAGCATACAAAATATATATGACACCCTAAACTTAATAACATTTAAATTTATTAACAACTATAAAGACTAACATTACATTAATAGTGATAATAGAGACGAAATAGGATTTTATCATCTGAATTTACTTATAGAAAAAATTTGTGGTTGAATTTTTTGTTTAAAATAAAATAAATTAGTGTCAGAAAGGTTCCTATGTGCAAGATCAACAAAAATAAAAGACATTGTGTAAACATTATATATGTGTATGGTTTATATACATATAATTTTTAAATAACACATGATTTTAACATTTAATGGGATTTGAACCCATGCCCTTCCGGACCAGTACCTGAAACTGGCGCCTTAGACCAACTCGGCCATCCTGACTTACACACACACACACACATACACATGCACACATGCACAACAATAAGTAAGAATATACATACATTTATACATAATAATAATATATTAAAAATTGATAACACATGTAAGGTTCCATGGTATATACTATGTATATACGCCACGTATACTCTGCCATGATGGTGCCAAGTGGCATTAGGATTCATACACACTAATATGGGCATTGGCTAATCTGGGCACCATGATTCACTTGGTACCAAGAGTGCTAATCCTAGCACAGACACTTAGTATAAATACCATGTATCAGTCAGACCTAATCGAATCGTATTTAGTATTCACACCTCTCTCATTGGTGGAGATGTTGGGTAGTCCTTTTTCGGCTTAGTTTTTTTTCTCCCTCTTCCCTTGTGTTCTTGGTCGGGATGGCGACCGAAGAAAGGTGGTTGCAGTTGTTCGATGCATTGCAATTGAGCGTGGCGAATCAGACTGCTCTGTTGCGAGAAATTCACCAAGGAATGCAGCAGAATGCTAGTATACCGCAGAGTTCCAATCCACACCTTTTGGGTTCCAATCCACGTGTTCGTCCAGAATTCTTCAAGGGGGGGGGGGGTGGAGCAGACGTGTACCATTGGTGGGAACATTTTCAAGGGATTGCTGACTACCATGGATGGTCTGACCCCCAACGGTTGCGAGAGTTTCCAACGTGTCTGCAAGGACTTGCTTTGCAATGGTACAATGGTGTCCCCGTTCTTGATCGACAAGATTGGAACATCTTATCCCAGCGGTTCAAGCAAGCTTTTGGTAAGCCCGAGGATTCCGCTGCAGCTTTTCGTGAGCTCCATGACTTGAAGCAAGTATCGGGAGAGACCGTCCAACGATTCGGATTAAGTTTCGAAACTTGGTCAATCGTGCGGATCCAAGCATGACAGAACGGGTACAATTGGGCTTGTTATGGCCGCTCTTCGCCCTGATTTGGCTGGCTTGGTAGAGGGATTTGGTCCTTCGACTGTGGAGGAGGCCTTGCGGATTGCACAGCGATTTGAGAACTCATTGGGGGCGGCATAGTTACCGTGAACTTTTCCGACCTACAAACCCGACCTAGCCGACCTAGGTTGCGACAGTTTAAAAAAATTCCCGACCTAAGTTGGAGGTTTCAAAAGATAAATAAAAGATAAAGAAATGTAAAAGAAAATAAATTAACATAATTCCAAATACAAAAAAAATTAACTTACATCATAAAAAAATAAAAACTAATAATCTAACTCGGGCTCAGCCACTTCTTCTTCCATGGTTTCTTCATCATCCTCCTTTTCATGTTCTTCTCCTTCTATTGGAGCTTGAGGAGTAGTCACTACTTCAGAATTCATTTCCATATTTTCAAGATAATCTTGTAAATCAACAAGTCTCTGCCACTGAGGTTCAAGTTCAAGTGCTTCTAAATCAATCTCAGTATATGTGCAACCATCTCGTTCAACACGTTCTAACAAACGTGTGTTTGCATGAATAAAAACCAACATTTTCAAGTTAGATGGTAGCAATCGATTACGTCGTTTTGTTTGTATCAAGTTCCAACTACTCCAATTTCTTTCACAAGGAGAAGCACACACTCCTTGGCTCAATAAACGAAGAGCACACTTTTGTAGCTCTGGCATAGCATTCCCATATCTTTCCCACCAGCTCACACCTGTTCTCATCATCTTTGAACGCCTAGCAGCTTCATCACTCATACTAACATTCTCACGTCTTCGAAATTTCCCCCATTGGTTATCAATTTTGTCATAAAGTTCCATATCCCCTTGACAATATCTACGTAAGTATTGAAGCCAATTTTCAGATGCCATCCCATTCAATGGTGTGATATCCATATATGCAGGATGCACTGCATAAGCTGCTCCATGCAAAATAGAATGCATCATATCCCAACGTGCAGGTCGTCCACCATGACGTTCCTTCATAATGGCCTTGATGCTTGCTATTTTGTTAGCACACAGTATATGTTCATTAGCAACATTATCTAGTCCTTCCATCATACGTTCCATCACCTCATAAATTAAGCCACTAGTAGCACCCTCTTGATCAGCAAGCCTCAACACCTTCAAGATTGGAGCAGTTAAAACAAGAATCTCTTGACAACTATCAAGAAATGCATCATCTAAAATTCGTCGTCGGATGCGCAATCCAGTAGCTGTTTTTGACCATTGTGAAGAGTTCCACTCATCACTAACAACCATCTTCCGTAAACCATTCAAAATCTCTGGGTGCATCAGTTGTGAAATCACTATAAACATATATGCAAATCGTGTTTCTGCAGGTTTCAAAAAACTCTCTTGAGATAAATTTCCGGAATAAGGCAAGCAACCGTGACTTTTTTGTAATGTACGAAACAATCTCTGTACAACTTTCTATGATCGGAGTTGCCCAATCCAATCTTCCAATATCCTCCAATGCCAAATCCAACACATGGCATACACATCGGCCATGTAAGATATGAGGGAATTCTTGTTGCATTAAATTCCCCATAGCCACACAATTTGATGCATTATCCGTCACAACTTGCACCACATTTTCCACACCAACTTCCATGATCACTTCTCTCATTTATTCCCAAAGCCAAGCCTCCTGTTTTCTCGACACCACCACTATCAATAGCTTTCCAAAAGACGCTACCTTGAATAGATGTCACCATGAAGTTGATTATAGCACGCCTCCGAATATCAGACCATCCATCTGTGACAATGGTGCAGCCATACTTTGTCCATCCCTCTCGAAATTGACCAAGTTTACGATGAACTTCTTCATATTCTTCCTTAAGATGTCTTGTTCTTAAGGATTCGTAACCAAGTACTCGTGCAGAAGCTCCTGGGCCAGTTTCAGAAATTGCTTGCACCATTTTATTCATGCTTCTACTCTTAATGACATTGAATGGAATTGCATTGGCGCATTATTCATCAATTTATACTTTTGATTGTTGAGCATACTAGGGACAGTTCCCTCCCCAAAGCTTCTTTTTCTAGATCCAGAAGGGTTGCTTGTTGTTTGAAGGCCCAACTCTATCAGATCCATGCTTGATGCAGATGCCTCTTGCATATGCCCACTCTGGGCATCTGCTGTTAACTGTGGAAAAGTAGATCTTGCTGCATTCTTCACATTTTCTGGCACATTTGGTGAATGACAACAATCAATACTATAGCTAGGAACTCCTCCAAGGTGCGCTTTGATCCTTTGTGGCCCTCCTCCATACTCATTTCCACAAAAATACATGTCCATCTAGATACACCTTTACCTTTGGCAAATTGCCTTACTTTTTTTACATATTCCCATGCCCAATCAATCCTTCATGATGGTTTTGAATGCACAAAAGTCCCTAAATCATGCTCAAATTGCTAATTTTTTCCTTGCTCCATTGATTTCTTTAGGGCTTTTTTTTAGGGCATTTTTTAATTTCCAAACAATTCCGACCTAGGTCGGAAAAGTTTAAAAAAACCACCGACCTAGGTCGGTGGTAACTATGGGGGGCGGCACAACGTGTATATCCTGTATCGGCACCTATTCCTGGGACATCCGATCCTGTTCCGATGGAGGTGGGTGCTGTTCAGATGGAGGACCAGTCCTCAGGCCGCAGGAGGGGCCCAGGCCAAGCTGCTGATCGGCTGATCTGTCGGTCGTGGTCGTGGTCGTGGTCTGGTCGTGGTCGTGGTCGTGGTCGTGGTCGTGGGCGGAACATTCAGTGCTATGAGTGCCGAGGTTGGGGACATGTTGCACGAGCATGTGCAAATCGACATCAAGTAGCTGCCATCGAGATTGCAGAAGAAGTGGAGACTCTTCCGCAGCCGGAAAACGAGGCATAGTGCATGGGGTGTCAGAGGACCCATGCACTAGGCACATTGCACCACCTCTGAAGAACTTGATTCCAGCGCATGGTCGACACTTCCCCGAAGCACCTTTGTTCTTCCATGCTTGTGCGGGCATAGGGGTCTCGAGTGAGTTACTGGACCGAGCGTTTTATGTTTGTGTTCTCCGGCATGGTAGAAGGAACTCCTGTTTCAGTCCTGGTGGACTCCGGATCCAGTATATCTTCTATCAATCGATCAGTAGCGGAGTCCTTGCACTTGCACACAGTACCAGCTGAGCGAACTTTGAAGGTAGTGTTTGCTGATAAGCAGTCTTTTGCTAGATCACATCGAATTGCACATGTGCCTGTGGTGTTAGGAGGATACCATCATCTACTTCCGTTGCGGGTGATGCCGAGCCAAGTCCATGACATCATCCTCGGTGGTCGTGCGGTCAAGGCAAGATGTGATTTTGAAATGTGCACGTTGTCTATCCCAGGATGCCCCCCATTGCAGGCTACAGAACATGCACCGAATGGCATGGCGGCAACATTGCAGGGCATGATGGCGCCTAAGGCAGAGCCTTCTCCAGAGCAACGAGCTAAGGACATCAAGGAGTTGTTGGCGAGGTATCCGAGCCTATTCAAACCCATTGTAGGAGATGCGAATCCCCTGTTGACTACTCGGCATCACATCCCGACTGGTACAACTCGCCCGATCAGATGGGGCTCAGGCGACGATCTCCAAAGGAGAAGGATATCTTGAATCGTTGTGTGAGGGAGATGCTAGAGTTGAAGGTGATACGTAAGTCTCGAAGTCCATGGGCAGCAGAACCACACCTAGTTCCGAAGCCGGATGGGACTACACGTTTCACTATTGATTTCAGGCCATTGAACGATGTTTCTGTTCCAGATTCATATCCACTACCAAGGGTGGATGATTTGGTCGATGCATTGGGGAATAGCCGGTACTTCACTATCTTGACATGGCTTCCGGCTATTGGCAGATCCCTATGGCTCCTGAAGATGCAGCAAAGACAGCATTTCGAACACCATCCGGCTTGTACGAGTTTACGGTCATGCCATTTGGGTTGGTCGGGGCCCCAGCAACCTTCCAGCGGATGATGGATGAGCTATTGGAGGGCTTTGAAGAATTTGCACGTGCGTACATCGATGACCTTCTTATTCACTCTGCTACGTGGGAGGAGCACCTTCAGCAGTTAGAGCGGGTCCTGCAGCGATTGGTGCAATACGGGCTGAAGTTGAAAGAGCAGAAGTGCAAGTTCGGATGTACCTCCTTGAAATACTTAGGATTCATCATCACGGCAGAGGGTGTGAAACCGGATCCCGAGAAGACCCTAGCTGTACGAGAATTTCCTGCTCCTGAGTCAGTGGCGGAGTTGCAGCGTTTCTTGGGAAAGGCAACATACCTAGCGAGGTTTGTTCCGCGGTTCTCAGATTTGACAGCCCCATTGCGAGGATTGTTAAAACAAGGAGCTCAGTTCCGGTGGTCCAAGAAGTGTCAGAAGGCGTTCGAGGATGTTAAGGCATTGCTAGGATCTCCACCTTTGTTGCGGTATCCGGACTTGCCAAATCCTTTATTCTTCGGACCGATGCTTCAGATGTCGGGTTGGGGGCCGATCTGTTGCAGGAGACTCCCAATGGTCAGCGGTACCCAATCGCTTATGCAAGTCGGAGCCTTACTGAGGCAGAGAAAAATTATTCCACCACGGACAAGGAATGTCTGGCAGCCGTATGGGCCTTTCAAAAGTTCCATGCATATCTACATGGCTCCAACACATTGTTGGAAACTGATCATGCTGCGTCAACTCAATCATGAAGAGGAGGAATGTGACGGGACGACTTGCACGTTGGGCGTTAATTTTGCAAGGGTATCGTTTTCGGGTTGTTCATCGCCCAGGGTCTAGCATGGCGGATGTGGATGCGTTATCCCGAGCTCCTGTGGTAGTGGCAGCCCCTGTAGCATTGTTGCCGGATGCCCTTCCTGATCGCGTACTTCCGAGGCGGGAAGACATTGTGGAGGCTCAAAAGATGGAGCCATGGATCAGGAGGTTGCGTGAGTCTTGAGTAGTGAGGTACCCTGCGAGGATCTTAACTTTCGCACATATGCACGATCTTTCAGACTGATGGATGACTTGCTTGTCTTTGTTGGAGACGGTTCCGAGTGTCGTGTGGTGGCACCACCAGTTTACATTAACTCCTGGTTGCAGTTCTTTCATGACAACCCGATGTCCGGACACATGGGATTCCAACGATGCCTTGAGAGGATTCGACAGCACTTGTATTGGCCCCGATTGCGACAAGACCTACATGAGTACATTCATACGTGTCCGGAGTGTCAACGGCATAACGTGTCCACACTTCCTCCTGCGGCAACCCTGGAACCAATTCGAGTTTCTCGCCCCTTTGAGCTGGTAGCGTATGACATCATGGGACCATTCCCTGTGTCGCAGTTCGGTAATCGATACATCATTGTGTGCTCTGATTACTTGACTCGGTGGGTAGAAGTGTGTGCTTTGCCAGATGCTACAGCAACTTCCATCATCAAGTTCCTACTAGCTCAAGTGGTGTTGAGGCATGGTTCCCGAACGAATTTTATCGGATCAAGGACCAGGCCCAGCAGCGGAAGCAGTAGCTTTGTTGATGCGACGGTTGCAGATCCGACAATCTTTTGCCTCAGCTTATCATCCTGAGACTGATGGTTTGGTGGAGCGGTTGAACAGAACTTTCAAAGTCATGCTTGCCAAGTATGTGCGTCCTGACCATACGGATTGGGATATGTGGCTTCCATATCTCCAATTTGCTTATGTTTCAGCCCCTCACAAGTCAACAGGGATTTCCCCATTCAAAGCTTTGTATGGTCGTGAACCTGTATTGCCACCAGCAGTTGGCATCACTCCTCACGAAGCACGGTATATGGATGGGCGTATGTGGTTGGAGCATTTGAACCAAGTCCTTCCTCTGTTGTATGCTCAAGGTGGAGAACAGTTAGCTCGTGCACAAGAGTATCAGCGTCGGACTTACAATCAACGACATCGAATGCCACCTCAATACCAAGTGGGAGATTTGGTTCTCGTCAAGTTTCCAAGGTTAGGGGATCAAACACACGCAGCAGGGCTTCAACCACGATGGGTCGGGCCTTGGAGTGTTGAAGAACAGTTGGGAACACAAGTGTATCGCTTGAAGCGGCGTGATGGGGTTCGGGAGTCACAACATGTCGCTCATGTGTGTCGGCTACTACCGTTCCACCAACGGACACTCGTCCAAGGAGGAGGACCACCTTGATAGGTAGAAGCCATGTCTTGAGAGGGGATGATGTAAGGTTCCATGGTATATACTATGTATATACGCCACGTATACTCTGCCATGGATGGTGCCAAGTGGCATTAGGATTCATACACACTAATATGGGCATTGGCTAATCTGGGGCTGCACCATGATTTACTTGGTACCAAGAGTGCTAATCTAAATACCATGTATCAGTCAGACTTAATCAATCGTATTTAGTATTCACACCTCTCTCACACAGATATGCATGGAAAACTATATTCGAATGAACAACAGAATAGTAAACTAATATACAGTAATTCTATACTCTATACTAGTAATTAATTATACTATATTAGTCTGTATATTCTGGATTCCCTTATAATTAGGATTAGTACTTTTGTTTTTGTACATGAGATGCAAAAATATGTAATAAAATAGTTAAATTTTTTATTCATGGGTTTAAAAACAGTTAATTGTTGGAATTAAAATTAAAATGTCTTAATTACAAGAAAAAACAGAGCCCCTTAAATAAAAGTATATACCTTTAAAATTTATTAAGTTTTAAATGTATACCCCTGAAACTTCAAGTTAAAAATTACATATGCCAATACAGTAATAAATACATATAACCGTTTTCGAGTATTGCATATCTCAGTCGGTTAATTATTTAATATAAATAAAATGAAATAACTATATATTGTTAAAATCTAAGAAAAAACAAAAAATACTTTTATCTTTAAAGAAGCTGCAAAAAACGGTGGTTTGAACCCTTGACAGAATGAATGTTTATAAATTAAATAGACGCTCGATGACAAACAGAATATGCCAAAGTTATATAACATGCATACATATGACACACACACACATACATATACTTCCATTATATACACGTACTTAACAATCTGTATGTGCTGAATATATATAAATTCTGAATAGTAAATATTGTATTACATTCTATATATTCAATACACGGCAAATTTATACTAATTTGAATATTCTGCATGTTGTGTTTGATTATTGCAATCCACAATAAATAAAGAGTTAAACCAAGTTTAATAAAATAAATTTTAAACATAAATAAAAAATTGAAAGCACTAATCTCAATTGAACTTATGTTGTCCGGTTAAGACGTTGTGTGTGTGATATGTATCAAAGGTGTGTGTGTGTGTGTGTGTATTTGGTTACATTCCTATATACGATTCCATCACTTCTTTGCATGTGTGTGGTAGTTGTGTGTACAATGTTGTATGTAGACGTTAGAGTTATATTTATGTATTCCTATTATATTAGAATAGATTAAGAATAAATTAGAATATGCTAAGTTTATTTTAAATTAATAATTAGAAGTTCATTTTAAAATTATTAGAATATAAAAAGAGTAACAATGAGAGAATAATATATTTAACAAATCTAAATTAATCTTATTAATTTTTTATTAAAAGATATGGAAATTTAAAGACTTCATAAGTTATTATAAAAACGAATAAAATGCAAGTCTATACATATATTGGCTAACCAAAAAAATCTATATTTATGTACATATATAAACGTTAATATTTTAAATAACACATAATAAATATTGAGAAGTACAAATCTGTATAGAAAGAGAACCTATATTAAATTATTATAAAGAGTATTATATGTAATTAAAATACTTATATGAGTTTATAAACACATAAAATAGTAGTTATAATTTATAACAGATTAAATTATTAACTCTATAAGTCGATTATAAATATTAAAGACTTATATAATACATAACATATTATAATTCGCATGTGTATAAAAGAATTTTGATTTTTTTTTTTCTTTTTTATGCATTTTCATACACACACACACACACACACATACATACACATAAGCATAATCATGTGATTATTCATTTGCATATTTCATTTCACATAAACGATACCTTAATATTTTAATATATAGCATATTAGTTTATACAACTATCATACATCTATTTTAAATTTACACTTCATAACGTCAAGTGTGAAACCTAGATAAATATTCACTGGGCTTTAAGTTAAAAATTTAATATGCTAAACATATATCATTAAGATTTATTAAGTATAAATATATTTTTATTTAAAATGTACATAATCTTAAGAGTTTTCATTTACTAATACAAGTATAATGGATCACATTCCTCGTATATTGGACTTTATTTCATGTCCACCTTATCAAATCATCTATATACATGTTTAATTAAACTTGCAACTAACACACACCCTCACACATACACACACACTCGCTATCCACTTGCAGCTGGACACGTGAAGGTTTAATTTTAATTAACTAATTTATTTGAGGATAAATACACACATGCATGCACACACGTACACACAACTCCATCTAAGTGTGTGTTTGGATAAAAGGACACCACTTATCTGGTTATCGCATTTCACGTGAAGGTTTGCAAGTCGATCCTGATAAACTAGTTGCAGTTTTGAAGTTTCATATGTCAAAGTGTGTGAATGATGTGCAATGCTTCTTAACAAGGTACAATATCTAGGTTATTTTGTGGATCATCTTTCAGATCGTACTGCACCGTTGTGCACGTTGTTGAAATCATTAATGATTTTTTTTGTTTGGTTTAAGAATTACAAATAGACATTTATAGATCTTAAAGAGTTGTTGACGACTTCTCCAGTTTTGATATACCCGGATTATACCTGTCCTTTCATCTTATGTGTAGATGCTTTTGACATCGGCCTTGGGGAGTATTAATGCAGAAGAGTACGAGTGATCATGGCCAACGACATCCCATTACGTACATTAATCATATATTGCAGCCAGCAAAGGTGAATTACTCCACAACAGAAAAGAAGTGTCTAATAACAATTTGGAGTTTTGAGAAGCTCCATGCTTACTTGCATAGTTCGCAGACCATGCAAGTAGGCATGGAGCTTCTCAAAATAAAGAGCTTATTTCCTATCATATTCTCATAAAACCCCCAAATTTTAATTAACGAATTTATTTGTTCCAGCTGTTAAATGGTCTGACTCTTGAGGATAAATACACATGTGCATGCACACACACGTACACACAAACTCCATGGAGGCGTGGTATAAAGTGATGATAAGCGGATTTTAGATCATCTGCATTTGTTTCACATGAAAAAGGTTTAAGGGAGTTTTAAAAAGTTTAAGTGAGTTTAACTAAATCTTTATATTTATTAAAAGACACTGGAAAATGAAATATGAATATATACGAAGATTGCGCTCGAAGAGTATATCGTTATCAAGTAGAGTGTGCATAATTAATAAAATTATGTATAAACATTATTAGAGAATATCATTAATTAGGGATTAATTTTGCCCTTGTTAACAATAAATATTTAGTTTTTTAATTTATTTTCTTTTAAATAAAGATGAATATTTGGTTGTAAATGATAAAACTTTGGTCCCTTTTTATATCATTTATATAAAAATCATTTTACATGGTTTTTTAATCTTTAATAAAATAAAAAAAAACATAAAATTGTTATTTGGTATTTAATAAAACAAAAATAGTTATAAATAATCAAACTTTGGTCCTTTTTTATACCATTTATATAGAGATCATTTTACATGGTTTTTTAATCTTTAATAAAATAAAAGAAATATGAAATTGTTATTCGGTCCTTAATAAGACAAAAAGAATTTTCAAATTAACAATAATAACAAATTATCACATGAAATGGGACATATAAATATTTATTAATATATATTAAGATTCTCATATAGGATTCTTTTACACATTTAAAAAGTGTTATGAATCATCATTATTTTATTCTCATGTAATACAACATTTAAATAATCAAACCACATAATATGAAACATAATTTTCTCTTAATTATAAAATTTTAATTTCAGTATATTTATAATTTATCGTAATGTTTAATAATCTTCTCAAGGCTTTTGAATATTTTATAATGAAAAAATATTTAAACTTATTAAAAAGGTTTTTAATATAACATGTTACTCTTGAAAGCAACATTATAAAAGGTTAACATGAAGTTATAAATTATACTTCTAAATTCATTCAATTATCAAAACAAGATGAAAATATAAATATTTATCATTATGTTTATAATATATAATCAACATATTTTTCATTATAAGCTTGAAGGCAAAGAAAAAACATGATTTTTACATAAAATATTATTAAGTATTTGAGCATATTTGTTTTATATAACAACTCAAAATTAAAAAACATATTTAACATATACATATATGAGTTAGTTAAGGAGCATAATATCAAATATTTAAACATTCATTTAAATCTATTTGAGTTGGCTTTAAGTTGTGAAAAAGAGGTACATACTTGTATATTTACTAATTTTTTATATATTTTTATTAAAATACGTTATTTTCTTATAATTAATAAACATGTTTCATTATTTTTTTCATAAGCCTTTAAATATTTATCATATATCCATGTTAAACATTATTGAATAATGTAATATGTAAATGATGGTTATATCACATATGATTCTAATGAATCAAAGATAAATGTATATAATCCAAATGTATCGGCAAATAATCCAATTCTAGTATAACATTTTATATTTATTAATATGGTTTCAAGTAAGAGATTAATATTATTTTTGTAATAAGAAAAATATATAAGATAATGAACTTGACTTTTTATAAAAATCTTTAAAAATTTATTCAAAATTACATATAATTTCACAAACAAATTCTTTCATGTGTTATAAAAATAGATTAAAATTTATTTTATAATGATCCACCTTATTACAATAACTAAAGTGTTTCGCTCGCATGTAAAATTAACTTACTAATCAAAGTTTATTTTGCATCAAGAAGTATATTAAAATATTAAAGTAAATAAAATTAAATATATTTATTATAAATAAAGTAACTTTACTCATAAAAGATTAAAAAAAACTGTGAAATTTAGAATCCATGATTTTACCATCTTTTAACACGTCATTTTAAATTATTTTTGTATTTAAATGGAACTTTAATAATTAAAATAATATGGAAAAAATCCTTAATATATTGTCTTTAGATGTTGTTAAAATCTATGTTACTTCTTTTATTAATTTTAAACAAACAATATCATTAATTCACATATCTTTAAAGTTTTAAATCTTTCAAATTATAATGAATTGTTATAGTCTCTTTTAAACTTAAAATATAATTTATAATTAAAGAAGTATAAGTTGTGATATGATGCATGAGATCTTTAAATGAAATTTTTTATTTCAATATAATATTTAAGAAAAAAAAACTTTTATCATTTTGGGTGGTTATTAATTTTATCTAATATACATATTAAATTTCAACATTTAAACTAATTTGTTATGTACATGTTAAAGAATTTTTTGATTCGTTACAAAATAAATGTTAAGATTGAATGTGAACAATAATATTAATATTTTAAAATTAACACTCAGTAAACTAGTTTACATGTCATACAAAAATATTTTTTACATGCGAAAAATCTTCTTATTAATATTTTTTTGGTTCATTGTGAATTTTATTTAATGAAATTGATCAAAAGATAACCTCCTTGTCTAATTTATTTTTTTTAGTTTATTTATATTAATATAATGGCACATTTAATACAATGTTATGTACTATTCAAAATCACAAGTTCAATTCTCAATTATTTGTTTTAATAGAAGTTTTAAATTCATTATTTATTACACATGACATATATATTTGAATTTTATTAATACTTTTCTTATTAAAACATCATATGTTGTAATTTACTTTCCTTACTAAAACATCATATGTTGTATTTTATATTACTTTGATAGTACTTTGCTTAATTAATTTTTTTCAGATCTTTCTATAATAGAAAATAAAAATAGCTTAAATTGAAAATTTATTTACACATTTGCTTATACATAATAAAAAATTTGTAATCTAATGGGAAAATAAAATATTAATCTATCATCATAGCCAAATTAAATGTCTTTCAAACATAGAAATTGGTATTTAAACATCTGTTGTACATTTATATTTATATTGTTTTAAATATAGTCACATATAAATAATACCTTATTAAACATATTTAATAAACTAAATAAAATACATTTTTGATACATTTTATTTATTGTTTATTAATATTGTTAATACTTTGATGTAACTAAATTTTATTTAAATACTAAACAATTAATAATTTTATTTAATAAACTAATGGTTCTTTTAATTATAATTTTATTTATATTTTTTCTATATATTAAATCTTCACTAATTCAAAAAGCTTAAAATTGTCATTAAGTCACAGTGTTTAAAAATGTCTTCACCAAAATTATGGGCACACGTGGGAATAAATTCAATCGTCTTTACACTCACATTTAGATATAGCAATTTTAATGTTTATATTATTCTTTTCGTATAGAAACTATGGAAAAAAACTCAAATGGTTCAACAAAAGGTATACATTTTAATAATTTTTAATAAGATTTTATATATTGATATTTTCTAGGTTCATATATATGAAAATATATTTATATATTAGATTAATATATATACTTTATCTGTTGATACCAATTTATAATGCATCATTTATTTTAATATGCACACTCATGCGCGCACACACACACACACGTAGATAGACACACACGTGCATGTATAAGTAGTATAAATGCAATTTATCAGCATTCTAATGTTCGTTTGTATTTTAAAATTTTAATATATACATGTGCATATACACATGTTTGTGTGTACAAGCATATATACATACATGCAATACACACATTGTTATGTATATATGTGTTATTTATATGTATACATATGAATATAACAAATTAATATTTTTAGACGATGGTAAGTCTAACTTGAAGGTACTTTTAGTATATATTTAATATGAACTAAGATGTTATTGTTTATATTGGAGATAAGAGAAAAGCATTGAAATGTTCGAGCAAGACAAATAAAAACGATTAAAAGAACTGCATCAAAATGAGTTTAAAATAATTTCATAATTTCTAATTACAATAATATATTCAATTGAAGAAAAGCATCGAGATGTATTAATTCTTGAGTAAGATCTTTTTAATTTTTATATCCTCTAAATACATATAGAATTATTAAAATAGTTATATGATTAAGGAACTGTGAAAACTAGCCTAAATTTAATTATAATTACACATATATACACGCACTTATATGTGTGTAAGGTATCTCTTTAGGTATGTATATAAGATACGCATATATATAAAAATTTATGTACATTCTCTTTATCTATCTAACTAACTATTTATCTATAAAAGTGTGTATTTTAAATATTGATACATATATGTTATAATTATAATTAAGATGTGGATTTAACTCTTTATGAGTTATAATTATAATGAATCTGATTTGCAAATTTTTTTACGATAAATACTATGCATACAGATTATCTCTATCCTTCAATATCCAGGTTGACATGTGGCATATAAAAGCTACAGCCAGTGTTTAAAATATAGATAGATTAATATATAGACTCACACATAAAATGTATAATACATAGATTATACACAAGAAAGTTTACCTTAATGATATATATATTATCTAATATATATTACGTCTATATATAATTACGTAAGTTTACTTAACTTCGTTAAACCTATTTATTATTTTTTAACCTGAATTTGAATCACGGACAAAACCTTGTACATATAATTTTAAATATTTATTAAATTTTTGAAATATTTAAAAATATAACACATTAAGATCATGTATTCTAACGATATTAATCACATAAACTGTACAATCATTATTATATATTATACACATATTATAATATATGTATACATATATCATATTTATGAAAATCTAGCCTATATTGTATTTTCTACTTGATATATGTAATAATAAAGGATTTATAATATATGAATATTAATTTATAGTACATTATCGGATTTATAACATATATCTTGTATATACTTTTACATCATATTATATTTTAAATATATTTGGGTTTATTAATATAAATTTTAGTACAATTTTTAATTCTTAGAGTTATAAACAATTTAATCAGTTCAACTATAATTAGATTTTAATGAAAATTGAATCATATTTAGTGAATTAATTTCAATGTAAGTTGAATTTACTCCGATTTTATATATACATGTATGTTAATAGTTTTTAAAACATTTTCAAACTGAATAATAAATTATACATCTGTGCATACGTTAACGGATGATAAATATTAACACATTCTTTTTTTTTTACTATAAATGTCATATTAAGGAAAAAATAACTCATAATATTAAAATCCATAATTTGAAAACACAGTAATTACGTTATTATAAAAATGATTGTACCTTTCCTTCTTTTCAATGCTATCCATGTTGGCATCACTGTGTATGATGTAAACCAGTTGCATGTGTGTATGTGTTAGGCATGTGTATGTATTGCGTGTGTGTGACACAATTTAACTAATTAATACAATGCAATAGAAATAGATTCATTTCAATGGTAGAAATACGCATTTACTTGCTGTTTTATACTGGTATATATTTTGGCCCCAACCGACCAATATATTGCCTCCTGCAGAACAAATAGTCACCAAATTACGCTTCTTAAATGGACACACACGCACGCACGCACACGCACAACAATTAAAATTTACCTTATTGGACGTTCATCTTGAGGCCTATTATAAGGTGTCCAAACAGGCTCTCCAACAAACAATCTCATTGCCTGTGATTTGTGATTTATCATATGAAACGTTTGCATTGAATCACACACGCCCACGCATACACAGAGAGAGACACTCGCCTTGATGTAATTGTTGTGATCAAGAGTGAATCTATGGTAGCTACCTGCAGGTAACACAATCATATCTCCTTTCTCACCCATACACGAATCCATCGATCTTCTAAGTCTCGCATATCAAAATAACCTTCGTAAACATAGGCAGTCATCGTATGCACATGTGTATACAAATGTGTGTACACATAAGGACACATACATACAGTCATATGCATGATAGTGACAATCTCAACATGCATTCTCTCTCTCTCTCTCTTACCACTTCCATCCAGGCAGTAGCGGATCTCTTCATCAAGATGAATATGTTCTACATAGAAGCTCTTGATCTTCTCTTCATAATTTTGCAGCTTTTCTGGACACACCGTGATTATATCCTGCTCAAAAATGCAAATAATTCTACATTAGCAAGATTTAAACAAGTTTATTAAATTAATCATTTTATATTAATTATGCAGATCCTATATGAGCGATCTCTACCTGATAACAATATCCTCTTTGATCGCGTATTTCTTGCAGCTTCGGTTCATTCTCATATCGATCCATCCATTTTCCAGTGTAACACACCTAAACCTGCAGTAAATACAAGATCTTATAAACTCGCTTAAACTTTCTTAAACCACCTTAAACCTTTGAAACCATGGGATGCAGATGATGTGGAAGCCGCTGATCATCACTTGAGTCGTCCATATACCACGTCTCTATGAAGTTCGTGTATACGTGTGTGTGTGTGTGCATGTGTGTACGCTGGAGTGTGTGCATATAAACTTAGCTTTCAGAAACCGAATGGGCTATTTGATTCAGGATACCATTTAACAGCTGGAACAAACAATGAGGAATACTTAAATTATTGGTTATTAATTAATTAAATGAAGCCTATACGTGTCCAGCTGCAAGTGGACCAGTTTATGATACTTATCTTCTTGGGTTTATAGAAGTTAATTCTTTAAGAACAATGGTAGATAATATCCGTGTGGGTGTGTTTGTGTGTGTGCGCGTGCGTGCGTGTGTTAGTTGCTTATATCACATGATACCATAGTTGACCAAGCAAAGCCTATACACAAATTCTAATTCAATATATATATATATATATATATATATAGATTATGCAAGTTGCAATTGACAAGGGTGGACATCAAATAAAGTTCAATGTACGAGGGCATGAACCTGGAATGCAATCCAAATTGAGAGCTGTCACGCTGATGCTTGAATAGAAGTTTTTAAATTATCTTATGTCTATCAAATTTTAATTATTATGTACCCACTTGTGTATTTTAACTTCGTTTTTTATATTTTAATTTTAAAATAGACAAAACTACAATCCTATCCTGAATATTATTAAATTTATATATATACTTTCTGAAATTATAAATTTACCCTATAAATAATAAAGAATTTTATTGTTTATAATTATAACTGCCAAAGTTAGTCAAAAAAGAAAAGATGCATATCTCATAGTGGAATAAGAAAAATCTCTTTAGTAAGAAAAAATCCATACTTAACAATAATTTAAGGGTTGAATTATATTGATGTTTTTGGTTTTATTAATTTATTATTATTATTTAAATAATTTAAATAAAATTAATCAGATACTTACAAATTCTTATGTGTAAGAATTTTTTTTTTAATGATAATGTAAAGTCAATAATTTTATAATTCTTGTTTATATAACTTATACATTTTTAAAACAATATGGATTAAAATTTGAATATTTATAATTGTATTTCTATTATTAAAAAACATGAAATTACATAGGGAAACATGAAAATATAATGAAATTCACACACTATTTCAAATTGTGTGTTTGACGTACTATTTCAAATTGTTTGCTTATATGTATTGGGCTCAAATTGGTCATTTGGTGTAATAAATGAGTATATTAGTTTGTTAATTAAACATAATTGGTTATTAATTTGATATAAAACTTTCTTGGGTTTTGACACGAAACTATACTAAGTTATTTGTTATAATGAAACTATGTAATTAAAAGTGCTAATATGTTATTTTAATTTTATTATATAATTCATTCTTTTAAAATTATATTATATTATTCATTTTAGCTTCATGTAAGTGCCACCACATTTGTTTAAATAGAATGTATAAAAGCAAGAGTGAAATTTTATTACCACATCATATTTATTACCATGTTATTTTATTAAACACTAATGTATCAAAGTTAGCATGGAATTTTATTGCCACATCACTATCATGTCTATTATAAATATAATATATTTTCTAAAATCATAATATTTTATTAAATTAATAAGACAAAGTAATTAAAATGCTATTTTGTAATTATAAAAATACACAAATTAATAATTATTAAAACTTATTTATCTTAAATAAATAGTTCTTAATCCACTTGAACTTATCCCCCAAAAAATGCATCATGTAGAGTTTGTATATATGAATATTCACTATTATGTTCAAGTTTGACATTTTTACACTCGTGAGCAACTTTAATGAGTTGCATACACAAAGAATTAGATCATAAATTTATATGAAAATAACAATAAATAAATAACATGTATAAGATTAATTATGTATAGAATAATACACTATAATATAAAGTATATGTATGTTAAGAATACCACACACATAAGTAATATATTATACACACGCAAACATGTTTCATACCTTTAATAATTCATATCTTAATGATTCCTCACTAATTTCTTTGTTTTGAATTTCATATGCAACAACTCTCCTTCTTTTCTCATTTAACAAAGCCACACATGCCATTAATAAACTAAATAAGTAATTAACTCCTCATTTTCTTATTTGGAAACTGTCATACAATGTTAATTTTAATGTTATACATATGCAAAATACATATTCTTATTGATGGACATATTTATGGTGAATCCATGACAATTTTAAAATGTTCCATTTTATAATATCCAACATTAAAGTTTTTATCTTCTTGGGTGACATTTTTTAATTAAAGAAGATGTGTTTTGCTCTTGTTTTAAATATATTACTTTTAGTTGAGTCTTCAGTAGGTATAAGGACCTTTTTTATTGCATGCTTCATATATTATTAAGAGTCTCTTTTGGTTTTGTCATAAATAAAAAAGCCACTAATATAAATACCAAATGCACAAATGAAATAAAATACCTTGACTTGATTTGACAAAACAACATTCTTATGAATTTACTCATATGGTGAAAACACATTTAAATAAAAAGAGTTTTAAGTAAAAAAGATTTTGGATATACTTACATCAGAATTGTTTAATAGTCTTTTACCAAAACAAACATAATTGTTAAAATCTTCACTGTCTTAGTTTCTCTTGTCCAAAACTATTTATGTGTTCTTTAAAGAAATAAAATAAAAGATAAAACAACAACATATGTATACATTCTCCCTAGCTACTAATAGAAGTTCTTTTTACACATCATATATACTCAAGTCATGGACTAGTGGAGTCATGAGAGCATTGTAAGCCTTCTTGATAGCTTAGAAAGTGACAATTAATTTCTTAGATCCCGGCATAGAATGTTCACGAACATCTTCTTCACAAATAAGAGTTTGATCATCATTCACTAAGGTCTTTTGAGTAGTGGTGAAGAAACTAGCTCATTTATGTGTTTGTCGAAGTGAGTTGATGAAGAAGGCACCTCATCATCATTTGGCATGTGTAATAAAATGAGTAATGGAATTGAAAAATTAGATATGAGAAGAAGTAATTAATAATATTGAATGCAAAGAAGTTTAATGACTTATTAAGGTTTGAGAGGCTACTAAATTGAGTACAAAAATATTTGATATATCAAACTTAAAAAGAGACAATTGCACCATTTGGAAGAAAGAAGAATTAGGGTTTGAGAAAATATTGAAATCCATGTGGAAGTAGGAGTTTGACAATGAACTTTTTTCTTAGGAGGGAAATGAATTTGTTATATTTTTTCTTGCCTTTAGAATTATTTTATTTATGATTACATTTTTATTCTAACTCTTATCATCACTATTGATCCTTATGAAATAACATAATATGCATGTTGTAACTAAAATGGGCATAGCTATAGTCCCATTTCTTAATAATTAGCAATTTTAACTATTTAATTAGCATTTTCTAATATTAAAAGAATATTCTTTAGAATATATGTTTGAAAACAGAATATTCTTTAGAATATTCTATTTTGTAATCGACCCTTTAATTAATTGTAGCATTCATTGAACAAAAATTAATAACATTATAAAAGTAGAAGGTATTAAATTATATAATATATTGCCTAATATAACAATTAAGGAAGAGCATAAGAGGTACATTATATAAATATTAATGTTGTTATTAAAATATTAATATTTAAATATAACATTATTAATTAAAAATTTGTAGTAGTAATAATATATATAATATACAAAATCCTATAATAATATAGTCAATCTTCCATATCGTTTTTTAAATTTATATAATTAAGTAAACAATTTGGTACTATTATTAAAGAGTTTATAATAATTATGAATATTAAATATACGATATTTTATAATTTTATAATTGCTTTAAGCTTTAGAAAACATATATTCCTTTGCAGTTTTGTTAATTGTGACTTTATCAATGCTTCTTGACATCCACCCATATCGAATGGATTTAACATTTATAAAACATGCTGGGTCTTTTTGATTAGGAGACCATGTTTTCTCTAAGCATCCATTATATCTTTTTCTCTCCTTCTCGTGTCGCCTTTTTTATGGTTTGAACCATGCAACCTTAACCATATTATTTTTGTGATTACTTCAGGTGTGTCGATAATTTAACCCATTCAAATAGGCTGATTATATGACACATCTAAAGTAATGAGAACCATCATTAGTTTTTGAAGATCCTTGCAGCAATCAAAGTATGATTTGGGTTTTTGGTTCCTTTGTCCAACAAAGTGTGGGGTTTGCACTTCCACATCACTACTGGCCAAAAAGGGTTGCAATTCTGTACTTGTGACAGTAGGCCCTTCCAACTCTCAAACAACAGTCTCCCAATAGTCGCACATGCTTATATAGTTCTGAGTAACCAGTTGCCTTATCAGAATTCTTTGGCATCGATTTTTGAACCCATGCCACATATTTTTTGATGCCATCAATAATAACCTCTTGTTCCTTGAGCTGGGCACTCAATGGAATAGGGTCTGGTTGTCCTTCTGGGAGAAGTGGCTTTCCATTCTCTCCACTTTTGAAGAGCATTAACCCCTCTTTCGGTAACCACTCCTGCTCTGATGGCCGTAACTTGTACTGCATAATAGGTATACCATCTCGTATGGAGAAAAAGAATTGTAGCGGCACAAGGTGACCAACTAAAGAATCACTCCCCTCTTTTATATACTCCTTGAGAAATTTTTTGAAGTCTGGCACCTCAGTCACAAGCAAAGCACAACTTTTTTTGGAGATGCAATTTTCAAAAAGATTCATATATGCGGTAAGGTAAGTGCACTTGTCCTTTTTGTAGAGTTGGAGACCTTGCTGAAGAACGCATCAATATCTTCATGAGTGTGACCAACCATAAGGAAACTGAGCGTGATTGTTCAAACACACCTTTGGCAACAAGCATTGACAAGTATGCTAGCACATATCTAGAAAATAAAAGTAAGCTTGAGAAACCCTTAAGTAAAATGATTTACCTATTTTTGTTCTCGCCTGCACAATTATCCATCTGTAAAAGCAAATGACGAGGAAGCTTATTTGATGTTGAGGACACATGTACACTATTTGAGCTAGATCCCTCCACTGAACCTGAACTCTCAACAGGGCCATTATTTTTTGTGCAGGTTGTTGACAATGCCTCTCATATTCCCAAGTAGCCTCAAGTGCAGACGTGTTCATGAGAGCATTATGTAAAGGTTGAAGGTGTTGTTTCTTCACTTTGAGATCACTGATAGGACTTGTCTGTGAGTGGGCTTCAAGGTTTCTGAAACACATGGCAACGACCCAATAGTGAAATTGGAGTCGCTAGACCAATGTGGAAGTGAAAAGTGTCCATATGACTCACAACCGTGTCCATGTGTTAGCACACTGTCAATGAAATCGGAAGTTTCATGACATTTCCAAGGCACTTTGGTGTTGCAAGAGCTTTGGAATGCTGGTCTTTGAATGATCCATCTTGTCATGGATCAAGCACAGGTACTCTGATGGGCGTGACACAGAAAGCATGCGGTGTGCATAGTACTGAGACCGGCAAGTTTGTTGTGCAATCATGTGGGCCTCCATCTTCTTTTGAATGGTAGTGATCTCCACCAAGGTTTTTGCACAAGCCTCTGCAGCCTTCAATGATGTACAAGTGTCACACTTGGAAAAGCTAGAGTGTTTTGCAATCTCCACATCCTTAAAATGAGTATTCCATATGTTGTTGAAGGTACCAGTGCAGATTGCTTGGAGCCCCATCAAACTGAGGCACTTGTTCACATGTTCACACAGCTTCAATTGAGTGTAGATTGAAGGCAAAACCTTGAGATTTTCCCTGACCCCTGCATTTGTGGTTCGGCATTTGTGAGGCATCCTGTCTGCATTTGCTTCCACAAAAGCCTTGAGTATCTCTATGGCTGCCATATGTGAGAGCGGGTTTTGACCAAGCGAGTGTTCCCATGTACTGAGGTTCGCGCTCCATCTAGCCACTCATCCCTCCGACGGTAGAACGTGGTCTTTGGGATCCCGTATATACTGTACCAAGCTTTGAAGCAGATGGCCACCTTATTAAATACCATGGATGTACTCTGATAACCTGTGTCCGAGGCCATTCCATCAATACACCCAGTTAGTGCAGCATATACAAACTCATGCCTTTGCTTTTGGGTGAGTACGAAAGACATGTCTACATTGGGTAATTTCATTCCGGTCTGCCATCTGACAACACTTCTTCTTGCAGCAGTCAATCGTGGAAATGCTCGTAACACTTTCGGAAGATGTAGGATCCATCTTCACCCTCTTGCTGAAACTTGCAGGGAAAGATCTGTAACCCATGAATCGCCTTTTTCTTACAATAGGACCAATGCAAGGAACCTCTTCAAATATGAGTTGTTCTTCCGGGTTGTTATTATTGAAATCCAACCCAGAATATGTTGAACCATCTTGCCGTCTTAATTCAGATTTCGCCACCTCACGAGGGATCCAGGATGCAATGTGCCATTAGGTGAAACCTCTGTCACAACTACACCCACGAAGTCGGACCCTAGTTTCTCTTCTGACACTGCTTCCATTGGATTTATAGCTGATGATGCTCTCCCAACCTCAATCTCATGAAGAAAGATAATCACCTCATCATCACAGCAGGCAAGCCATCATCTGGTGAACTCGTGTTATTATTTGTTTGTGACTTGTATATTATGTGTCAGCCTTGACTTCATTTAAATTCCACAATACAGGAGAACCTATGGCATCCCATGCTACAATAAGCCACAAAGAAATGATGTTGGATGATAGGATTTATGAGTGTAGAGTTAAGTATTACAGCGTCAACCCAAACTTCAATTACAGGCCACTCAACCAAGAATGTGTAGTTGAGCTCATGGAGAAGATGAAGGACGACAATTCTTACACCGTTCCACATAATGCTGTTTTGTGCCCATACTACAAAAGAAATAAAGCGCTGACAAAGTGTGGATCACAACACTAGAACAAATCATGAAGATTCAGACGGAGAATAGAAAATCAATCAAGTACTACATCATTAGTGGCCAGCACACAATACGGTAGCCCAACAACTTTTGGATGAACATAACAAAAGAATGATGGCAACAAAACTTTCCGAGTAATACCTGTGAGAAGCTGAAAAAAAAGATCGGCATTTTTAGCTAAGCCGAATTTCACAATCGAGCAGTACCATAAATTATCTGCGGAATGGGACGCTGCCGACACTAACCACTACAACAACAAAATATGGGAGAAGTTCAAACACATGCGAATCTCTTTAGCGACCACAAAGAGCTACTGCAGGGAATACACAATGTGCGATGTACCGGGTAAGTAAATTGTCTGGGCGGGATTTATCTCGCCGGTATTAATCTATCTCTTTTTTTTTCCAGAGAGTTGAAGAAATTGTAGCAATTGATTTTGCCCAGGTGGGCGGGAAGGAAACATCCTTTTTGATGATGTTATTTCTTGTCCCGAGGATAGGATCTTTGCCAAATGGTTGGGGATTATGGAATCCTTTTCAAAAGGAACACTGAAGAAGAAGCAGACAAGTGAAGGGAGCCCTCAGAGAAGTTGCAAAAAAACCCAGTAAGACGCCGAAGGCTAAGTTTGTTCAATTTACAAATGTAAACAACAATTTCAAGCTCACATGGTTGAAGCCTTTAAATGGAACAACGATGGAGGAGATGGAAGTCTTGGCTGATTTGGTAATTGATGGCAAACTACAAATTAACAACAGCAGCCCCACCTCTCCTTTTCATGTCAAGGCAATGGAGTTGAAGACGGTCAGGCACTTCAAGGAGTGGTTGGGAATACATGCCACAAACTGGGTTGGACCTCGGCTTCAACATACGAAGAGGTTAGCAAATATTTGCATGTGACAAATAATGATATGCTTGTCGAATGGGTGAATCAATCGAAGATCTGGGCAAGAATCTATTGCACGCCAACCAAAAAGGAGAACATTGCGATGACGCTCTTAGCAGCGGAGAACCAAGTTGAACCTTATAAAGGAGGATGCTACGAATCACGACAAGCCCTACAGATGTTTGTTGTTGGATTCGGAGACTTTATGGGGTAACATCACTGCTTGTAGGAAACCGTTTCAATTGTTCGTGATGGATCGGCGGGTGTCAAAAAATCCTTCGACAGACAGGACACTAGAGGATTTGGTGGAGAAACTTAGCCGTGCAAGCATGTACAAAGAAGGTATTTATTATTGAATTCATGCTTGCACTCTTCACTGATACCTACGTTTTCAGGTATTTATTTCTTGATTCTTGCTCATGTCACCGATACTTTTGCCTTCGCCTTCGCCAAGAAGAATAACATCGTTGGACAGGATTTTATATGAATGATGCTGATCCGAAGTGCATTGATACGGTTGTTCACTTGGTTGTTAGGAATGCGCCAAACAATTTCAAGCTTCCAAATGACTGGCCAGGCATCTGTTTGCACTCCAACGGCCCTGAACCTCCATCCGATACACCGATAGCTGAGAGGACGTATTCGGCAATGTACGTTATCCAAACATTACAAGTCAAGCGGCACGGAGCATCGTCAACTTGATCAGGGGTCCTCACAGTGATGCATGGGTTTTTGACTACTGCACTAGGGGGTCCGTCTTGAAGGAGTGTTACCTTCGGGATACATGTGTGTTTGCCGTTGAAAAGGATAAGACCATGGTTGAGGACCTGAACAAGTGGATAGAGAGGTTCTCAACTGACTACCCCAACAAACCCATACAAGTATTTAGAAAGTTCCCTCCCGAGAAATGCGATAGCTCTAAACGAATCTGGTTCAATGTCGGAGTCTGAGGACGAACTTCAATCAGATATTAGACCGAAGTTATCTCGAGGAGTACAGAACATTCACACACTCCATTACCCATGGAAACATCAACAGAAGATACGGAAGATCATGAACCATCTCACAAGCGGCTAGACCTTCTTCGCCTCACTCAGAAGGTAATAGCGAAGAAGAATTGTTAATGAGTTCTTAGAGTGACAATAGTTGTAAATGAGTGTAACATAAGGCATTTTTGTATATTTCGTTTATATTTGTACAGAAAATAAATTCTCAAGGATTAATGAAGCTTTTAGTTCAAACATGGGTCACACAGGTAAATAATATACCTTGATAATTATAAGGTCAGCTAACTATCATTTTGCAGATGTAATGAAACAGTTGAGAACATGGATTTTCAGCATTACCATGAGGTAAGAGAGGGTTTGGCAAAATTTTCTTGTGCCATATGTCAGAATGACAGAGTTCATGCAGGAAATGATAATAATGTAGCTCAAAACATCGTTATCATGGGGACCACTTCAGTTTTTTCATCACCATTTCTATTGGCTTCAGTTCCGAAATCACTTTCTTCAGCGCCTACAATATTGAATCTTGTAAGGATGATGTAAATTAAATGATAAAGGGATAGGCAACGATATAGTAACAGATAAATGTGAAAGGGAGCAAACAAGTGAGTTGCAAAGTATTCAAGAGGCAACGCTACCCCATGTTACTCATGGCCATATTGTGTTGTTGGATGTCAATGGTGTTCTGCTTCATCGACAAAGGCCCAGGATAGAAAAAAAGAAATCAAACAAGGAGATTTCATTCCTTGTCATGTAAATTTTGATATATATTATTTTTCGTCCAGGTTGAACCGTCTCTTTCAAAAGCTTAAGGAGATGGGTGCACTTGTGGGGATTTGGTCATGCATGCAGATTCACAACTTGACACCATTGCTGAATTTGCTTAAAAACATTGTAGTGTTGCAGAAGAGGTGATTCTAAAATTGGATTTTTGACTAGCGAATATGTTATAAACCTCTCGAATTTCACAATATAAGAAAGGAAAGCAAGCCATACTTCTTCAAGAATGAAAGATTAATTGGGTTTAATGGGGAGATCAATCAGTTAAGAATAATGAAGAATGCACATATCTTAGTAGTAGATGACTCTCCTCAAAAGGCTATGCTTAACCAAAACATTGCTTGTATTCATCCAATCAATTTCGACTCATATTCTGATACCGATACTATGGATGAGCTAGTGAACTACTTGGATACGTGCCTCAAAAGAAGAATCTCGAAAACTTTTATGCAGTATCCACCGTATCAAACATTTTCTGACACTTTTCTTTCTCGTGATTTTGAGTTTTATAAAATAAATAGCAACCGAGTAAGGACGCATTCCAGATTTTTGAAGGCGACGCGAGAACCTTGGAGGGTTGTATTGATAATAAAAGCAAGTTTTTCGGGTTCCTCAACGTGATACTAAACGCTTTACAATATTATTCTTAAGGAACGTCATTTTTTAGATGAGCCTTTATGTAGACCTGATTTTATCACATCTTATGTATTAATAAGGATGACAACTCCTAATTACATTCGTGAGAGTGTTAGGTGGTGGCAACAACATCAAAATATTGACCAAAATCCAGAGAGTAAAATTTAGACAAAATGAGGAGATTTCTTTATATGTTAGGAAGAAAGTATTTATAAAAAAATTAATATGTTGATAAGGAAATGATTTCATTTGTAATTATGTTTGATAGTATTTTTTAATTATTGTAAACTATTTTTAAAATGAAGAATAATATGAATATTCTAAGATATTTTAGGAATATTCCTTACTAAGTAAGGTTATTAAATTAATTTATTAATTAATTAATATTTAAGGCTTAATTATATATTAATTAAATAATTAATTAATAATTAAAACTTAAGTATTAATTAGTAATTTATTTTATATTCCTATTTTCATATCATGCCCATTTTAGTTACAACGTGCATTAATATTCATTGATTGTAGGTGTGGTCATATTAAATAAGGTGCTTAATTTAAATGATTGACATGTCAGAGTTTGAATAGTTATTTGTAAGTACTTGACATGAATAAACATGTTGCACATGCCATAAATGTTAAATGCACCATTTTACAAATGAACAAAGTTTTGTGATAATATGTTACATTTAATAAAGTAATTTTTCTATGAAGTATTAAATCAGTTGATTTACTTAATAAAAGTAAATATTTACATTATTTAAGCTACAACATCTACACATGAGGTCCAACTATTATACATGTGTGCCTATTTTTAGAATTCAATTATTTTTGTTATGTACTAATAAATTAGTAGTTTAGAAATAATAATATGTCAAATCTTGTGGCAAGGATATACACATGTATATTTTGTGTGTGTATATATCTCTATATTTATTGTAGAGAACACCACATAAAAATTAAATAATCGAGTTTCATATTACAAACTCATACATATATATGTATATATGAATGCTATTATGAAAGAATATACTTTGATTACATATTATATTTAGAATATTGCATACTATTATATAAAAGTTTATTTATATAACATAATAATAAAATATTATAATATTATAAATATGATACAAGTAAAAAAAAGAAAGCAAAGTTCAATTTATGTAATACTTTTTCTCCCTAATGCATGTTATAAGACCCCCCCTCTCTCTACATACACACATGGAATCTATGAAATATATAAATATATATGTATAATATAAAAACTAATTACATCATAAACACACACATACATAGACGTGCTCTCTCTCTCTCATATGGTAAATCATTATAGTTTTGCTTTGAAATATTCTAAGTTTAAAATACTCAAGGAACGTCTCTCTTTAATTATAACACACACACACAATGCACACTCACATAGTTTCGGAGTCTTTGTTGTGTATGTGTGTATAAATATATATTTATATATATACATATGTAGCCAGTAAGTTAAAACCTGCAAATGTGTTGTTGCATGAGGTAATGTATCCATTAGTAACAAAATAGAAAAGACGCATACAACAAGTTTATAGATAATGTGAAAACTATATATAATACCTTTGATAGTTACATTTTCCTTGCTTTATAGATAATGTGAAAACTATGTATAACACGTTCAATGTCGCATTTTCCCTTGCATGTTACATTCTTTATATTTGAAACATTTCCTGTTATAATATAACATATTTATGTATATTATAATATATAAAATGCACATCAAATATACTTAAAAGAAAGATTTTTTAGATCTTATGTCATAGTTTTGATTATGACCTTTACTTTTACTTTAAAGTTAATTATTATTATTTACCGAACTATGTTGACAAGTATGATGTAATGAAAAACTCTACCCTTATTTTTTATGTCTCAGTTGGATTATTAGTTAGTTTTAGTAAGTTCGGCATGTTAAATATTGGTAAGATTGACCTAATCCTAGGTTGCCCTAACTTCATGCCTTGAACCCAGTTAAAACTCATCAAGTATATTCATATTAGTAATGATATTTTGTGTTAACCCACTTTACAAAACATGAAAATAAAAGGGGTGATTTATCACATATATTAAATAAGATATGTAGTGAGAGTCCCTGGGGTTCATGACTAAGCTCGTTATTCTTATATCATTATAAAGCTTTAACTTATGTCAAGGCACAACTCTCTATTGTGCCATTTCAAGTTTCAAATGATAGGGTATGTCCCACCTTTGGAGTAAATTTGATGAATCCATACTTAAAAGATTTTGTCGGAGTGCACGTTCTAAGGGTCAGAACATGTCTCAACCTCCTCTTCATGTCAAGTTAAGAGTAACACTTACAACTAAATAAGGTACATTCGTGTCCTTGTTCAACTGTGGCATGAGATCTTAATTGACAAGATCTCTTTACCAAGTTTTTAAGAGTTTACAAAGGGGCTTTAGAGTTGACATCTGTGAATCATGTTTGTGGTACCAAGTGTAACTCTTGAGTCAGATAAAATAGCTCACATCTTTGGAAACATTGTCACATGAAGTGTGACACTATACATAGTATAATGCCTAAGGCACATCCTTTTGGGTGGTCTCATGGCTTAATGCCAAGGGATTAATATTTTAATAAGCAAGCATGTTTATGTTCACATCAGAGTGCTAAGCTTTAGACATTAATTAAAAAAGGTTAGGTTTCATAACTAGGTGTGCTATTAACACACTTGGCTAAGGAATGTTCTCCTTATAATCCAATGTTGAACAACTTAAACTCATTAGTAAGAGCCCTTTTCGTGAAACACTCATGAGGTAGTGTATTTAGGGTAAACTAACCTTAGAGAGTTTGCTTAATAAAACACTCATGTTTGCCTATAGTGCACACTTGTCCTCATTAAGTATTAACCCTAAGTCTAAAGTATGACTTGCCCACTTAAACCCTTAAGGGTTAGTTGTGGGTCAGGGTACCCTTGTTGCCCTAAAGGGTTAAATGAAAGTGATATAATACCTTTACGGGGGTATCCTTAGCAGGGTCAATGCATGAGTCTATATAGGTCTTTTGAGGTAGGATAAGGGGCATCTGAATTAAGCTCTTGAGTTTGCCTTCAAAGTCTTGCATTATCACATAAAGTGTTAACACCGGGTGGCCACTTAGCAACCGCATGTTGGATCTTTGGATAAAAACTTTGATAATTAGGACTCATTAATAGTATGATATGTTTTGGTTTTTCCGTAATAAAAAGATGAATATTCATATGACAATGTTCTAGTTCCAGATAAACATTCCATAAATGGTTGTGAAGAGTTAAAACTTTGACAATCTCTTGACAATTATGATTTAGGACTTCTTCTTAGTCCAACATAGGGGTACGTTGATCAAGTGAATGTGGAACATTGAGAATTTTTAGTGAGTTTGAACTATCTTATATACCATCCATATGCATTATATATATTTGCATATGCATGATGTCATTTGTCAATATGTATGTATACATGTATATAATATATATATTAAATAACATATATTTATACAAATAATGCATTATATGGAACTATACGTGTGATTATCTTTCACCATACACACACAAGCACATTAGTGGGCATGGTACTATATAATTCTTCATTACATATTGCATTTGATGTGTGTAATTGTACATAAAAAACTAATTCCACTTTTTATAAGCTTAATTTATATTAAACAAGACTATTAAACTATGTAATCAACATAAATTATATTCACAAGTACTTTATCTTTGAATTATAACATAAATTAAATTTTGATTTAGACAAAAGCTAAAAGTATAGTTTTATATTAAAGTGATCAATTTGGGTTCCTAGTGTTCTTTTGTTATTATTAATCTTATTACAACCACTTAACTGCAATAGAACTTATGATTTTACATCCTATATTTTTAATTTGCACATGTTTTTTTTAATAGTCTTAAGAATTAATATGTCATTATATTCAAATAGTTTTATGTTAATTGGATAAACCACACCATCATTGTGTTATAATATGTAGTAACATACATGTGCATAAGCTTCATAATTTTATTTACAAAATAATAATTGTTGCATGAGCACATAAAATTTAATTTTTTACCATAAAGCAAAAACATGTTTTTCTACTTATGTCCATAATACAAACATGTTTTTATTTGAACTTTAAATATAGTGAAATATGCTAACAAAACAATATAGTAATGACCATAATCGATTGTTGTTTGTTTATGTTTTTTACTTTATCCACTAAAGTATATAAAATATTTTCTTTAATACTTTTTCAAGTTTATTATTTTTGAAACACATGCTAAACGAACATTAACATAAGTTTTTTGAATAGTCTCGGCTAACCTAATTATTAGAATGTCTCTAACCTCAAGAAATTATGAATTTAATGGCTTAGTTATATTAAAAATTAATTGCCGCTTTAAAGAATATAGTTGCTTAATGTTCTTTCTGTATTGTTGTTAATACCTAATATTATAGATGTTTTTTTTTTCACAAATTTCACTTATATTTTCATAAAAAGCTAATGAGATTATAGTACAAGTAGCATTTCAAAAAAGATAATAAATTTTGCACCTTCAAACTCCTTTTGAAAATTCTTTTTTAAATGTTTCATTTAAGAATTATAATAAACTTATTTAAATACACCATAGACACCTTATATAATATCTTTTATTTATTTAAGAAAAAGGTTGTTAGAGTTTTAATTCAAAAGGCTAACATGCCACATTCGGTGCCAACGCCATGTATAAGCAATGCTAAATCTTTTAAGACAATCTGAAAGTTTGATTCAAATGTCAAAATAGACATAAGATTTATAAAGTCCCCTAGAATGATTACCTTTCAAACCTTTAGGATCTTACCTAAATAGGTTCATGCCCTAACCCATATCAGATAAGCCATTATCGAAATTACCCTCCGATCCTTTTTGGGAAACAAGGGGTAATTAACCCCTAAGGGTTTGAGTGGCCGAGTCATATTCTAGACGTAGGGTTGATACTTATTGAGAACATAAGTGTGTGTCATAGCGGACACAAGACTAAATTTAAAGTACACGTCTTTGTGAATGCCTCACGAATGACTCTTGCTAACGAACTTAGGTAGTTCAACCTTAAATCACAAGGAGAAGACCCCTTAATCAAGTGTGCCAATAATACATCTAGTTTAGGAGACCTAATCTTCCTAGAGTGAATGCTCAAGACTTAGCACCTTAATGTGAGCATGCTTACTAAAATATCCAACCCCTCAGCATTGAGCCCATAAAACAATCTCAAAGCGCATTCTTTGGGTATTGTATCGTGTACCATTTAGCTTAGTGTTACATCTTTATATAACATTGTTTTTTAAGATGTAAGCTATGTTGTTATAGCCCTTCAGATTCAAGAAATACATACGTTGTCACAAATGTGACTCACATATGCTACCTTTAAAACCTCTTTATGAACTCTTAAGAACTTAATAAAGAAAACCTATTAATCAAGATGCTACTTAATTGTGAGTGCTACGATGTTGAGGGGAGGCATGTTTCAACCTTTAACCCTTGGGACATCCACACCGCCAAGACCTCCCAAGTGTTAAGACCATGCACAAATAAGATTAGGCGGACTCCCAAGTGTTAAGAACCATGCACAAATAATTAGGCGGAACATACTCTATTGTTTAGAAGTTGATGCAGCACAACAAATGATTGTGCTTTAATGACATAGACTAAAACTTGCATTAATAAAAAAAATATCAAACTCAATTGTGAACTGTCAATACAATACATATATTACTTAATATATGTAACAAGGCCACCAGGTTCAACGTTCTAAGGCTAATTTATCTTATAAATTTTTAATTTTACTCATATTTAAACTTAATTCAATTATTATTCTTGACAAAATAAATTTATTCTATCCCAACTGACATCTTCTCAAAAACTCTGGCATAAAGTTGACAAGATCCAAGAGCACCACATCACCCTCGCATGTGCTTTGGAAATTGAAGCCTTGTCTACTGCCCAATACATAAACCATCCTCCTTCCTTTCAGGAGTTTGTGATATGAATGTGCAGCTTCAGCCCACTTGGTGGCGTCCTTCTCACCCACACGGGCTTCGTGCCCCTTGAGCTGTAACCAAATCTCATACACCTTCCCATCCACACCAATCAAGAAAACTCTCCCATCCACTGACAGTGTCCCCTCTCTGCACTTGAACACATAACCAGCACGCATGGGCGATGCCTCAGTTGGGTGCACATAAAGTTTGCCATCCTTTCCCATCATTTGTGCATCACCTCTGTAGTAAAACGTTTTCGTGTTGGGGTTATAGAACTGATACTGCTCTTCAACGACTCCATCACCGCGAGCCTCAACCACAACCTTGATGCCAAGCAGTTCCTCGTTCCCAATTGCCCCTGGAAAGATCTTGACCAAGAGAAAGCGTTTGGCCTTCCAACACGCACAGCCTAGCATGTAACATGTCTAAAAACCCATTCTCCAACACCCCTTCTACTGCTGGCTGAGGCCTGAGAGCCACTATCCTCTCTGGGATCCCCAACTTCAGTCCAAGGGCATGAATAAGTAGCATTGGGCTCCGATAGATGACCCCCCCTTCCACCTCTTCAGAATAGACATAACCGTTGAAACACTCTTCTGCCTCCCACGTCATTTCCCCAAGAGGTGGCTTTTGCATCACAAGCCCAGTGAGACAAAGCCGAACCGTGCGTTTGACCTTGTCTGTGTTCCCCATTAAGATTCGATCAACCCACGTCTTCAGCTCCAGAGTCACAGAAGTTCGCAAGTATGCAATGAAATCCTGTGCCCGTAGTCCTCGATTCAGCGCGACTAGCCATGCACTGTAAATGAACTTGATCAGCCTCGGGAAGCAGCCGCAGTCCTCTAGCAATATTTCCAGCTGCATCCGGAATTCTTCGGAACGGTTATCCTTGATAGACATACTTAGTACCTCCAGCGCTGACCTCATATCCAAAGGAGGTACTGTGATGTTCACCTTAAGCCAGTCGGACACCCCGTACCTTCCGCCTACCGGAAGAACTGTTCCTGCCAAAGAGTTATAAAGGCGATGTTGCAGTCCTTGGCGAGGGAGTTGCCAACTGAAGTAGTCATGACTGTAACTAGCCACGAAAGCATGCCTCTCAAGAAGTCGTGACCATCACAGCCTGCTTTGCTCACTTCTCTTCCCAGTTGCTGGGACTCGTCCAAAAGAAGATAAAGAGACCATTTGGTCATCCTGTGCTATCGAAAGGCCGCTCCTCACATGAGCAGAAACCTTCTGCAGAGACACAAGGTCGCCTTCCCCAAGTATCTCATCCTGTAGCTTAGATGGTAAGCCACCCCATGGCTCGCCATACAGTATCTGCGAAACTAGGCACGCTCGCATAAATCTCCGGCCAGCATAACCCCCACCCCTCTCCTTACACATCGCCACAAAAGCAGGATGTAGAAAATGAGGCGATGAATGGCCAACAGCAGAGCCATTGAAGGTGATGTACACTGCCGCCGTAGCTCCATAACAATGCAGCCGCGCCAATTCTGATGTCCTCCCTTTAAGCACCTCTCCAACACGCTGCTTGGCCTCTAGAAGAATTCGTGTCTTCCCAACTCCAGCAAGGCCCTCCAGAGTTATGAAGAGCGCCTGCTCTCTGCTGATGCCGCTCGTTGCAAAAGCCGTAAAGTTACTGTCAATGATGCCTGCGACCTTCTCCATGAGTATGTCTCGCCCTCTGAACGACAGCTTGAAATCGGAAGGCACATCAGAGAAGGGCACCAAATTCGCTGTAGAAACAATGACAGCAATCGTTACTCAAGTAGACGGTTATCACACAGCAACAGCAAGAATCAAGGGACCGAGCATCCAGCCAGTTCCAGAAATTTGCGGGCTTTGGCAGAAACAAAGAGCGGGCATCTCAGCAAGCTTTTGCAAGGACACAAAGGGCGGCTTCAGCAATTGATCAACTTGGTGCCAACAAAATGTTCTCTTCGGTAAAAACAAGCACTCCTCGGGTATTGCCAGCGAGCCAACAAAGGTACCGACAGAGGCAACAGACAAGTGGCAGCAATAACATGGGTCAATGGCATGGGAAAGGCAACCGACACACACAAAGCTTTGAAACACCATCGAGCACACTGGCATGAAAGACCACAAGTAATGAAAAACTTACCAGCAGGAACACGAACAGGAGCAGGTGCTGGAGGGACTGCAAAAACAAACACAGGTTTGTCAGCGACAGAAAGTCAATATCAGTAAACAGAACAACACCCGCAAAGCACACAAGATCTAAGACCAGCAATAACAGATCCAGAGCACACAACACCAGCTCTGAGACCTAGGTTCACAACCAGAAACCTCTCACACAAGACATAAAGAGAAAACAAGGATCCATGCACATTTATGGGCAAATTTCAAATTAACCTTGCATTCCATTCAGATTATAAACAAGTTGGACAAGTATATGACAACAAATTCAAGAAGAAAAGGAAGACAAAAGGGCTTTTGCGGGAAAACAAAGAGGAAACAAGCCCAACGACACACAAATGATCCACTAAACACCGACCAGATCCACAGCCGCTTCCTTAAACAAGGGACCTGGATCTGGTGGTCTATGACACCAGATCCAGGGCATGGTAAGGAAGCACAAAACCAGATCCAAAACACTAAACGCACAGGTACACAGCCGAAAACAAGACGCCCAGAAGAAAGCAATACCTGAAACAGCGTATACGTAACTGCCAAATGCAAACAACCATTCATAAAACGCACAGAAGCAGAGAAGAGCACAGCACCCAGACCTACTAATAAGAGAAAGCAACACTGAAAAATCTAGAGGAAACAGCCCACCGACACACAAATGATCCACTAAACTAAACACCGTAATGTTTTGGAAGAATATTGGGTACCTGATGCTGCACTTGTGGTCGCAGGAGGGCCTGCAAAAATAAACAAGCGTTACACACCAGAAGCAACGCCATGGCTAGTCAATCAAGCAAACACTCCAAATCGGGAAGCAAGCCAAGCACAAAACATGGCCAAAACACAGACCCTGAACAACTTTGTAAGTGTAGTTGCCGGCCTCCAGCTCTTCATCGAGAACTACATCCCCGTCAGCGTCCATAAGAAACCCATCTCCATAAATCCTCAGAGATTTCATCACCTGTTCCTTTGGCTTTGGAGGCCGTTTGAACTTCATCTCGTTCAGGGAGATGCCGGCGCCTGACTGCACCACAACACAGATTTTTGCTCCGCCATGTCCGACCTAACCCTAATTTAAGCTCTTAAATATTCCCGTGCCACGTAAGAATGACTTAGCTAATTAATACAACCATATATTTTCATCAGCCCATTAATGTAGTTTAACTTATCAGGGCTAATTCTCACCGTACTTTCCTTGTTCATATTGTACTCCTGCATCATACGTACATAACATACATAAATCTCTCTCTATATATTACACACACGCATGTATACATGTGAGTACGTACGGTGTATTAATGTCCTCCAAAAACCACAGATAATTGTGGTGTATATATATTACAAATGTATATACGTATGCATACATATGTTATAGTACTATTATATGGCACCTATATGCGTATACATACATATGTATGTACGTATGAATAATATGTAACTAGAAAAGACATCCAATGCTATATTTATGAGTAACCAAATACGGACTAAATTTATCAAATGATATATACGCATTCAAAACCTCCAAAAAATGTATACATATATAAAGGACCACGATGAATATATTAGGGATTGTAAGGTATAAAATGTATATCATTCCTTGAAGAACGCTCTTGTACCTTTTGATTATGTAAAATGACATAAAAACAGACTCAACAGACACATTCGTATTAACACACATGTGGGCACACACATAAACTATGTAAATAATATCTTTATGTTACTTATATGATTATTTATTGGCCAACTTTACCTGGTGAATTTAGTCGTGGTAATCTCTCTCTCTCTCAACAACAAAAACATACATATGTACGATATATACGCATATATCTGTCTATTAGTATGTATATAGCGTAGTCATAAGAAATACTAACACACAAGTCATAATATGTACAGCTGTATATATATATATATATTATATATATATATATATATATAACTGTGATACTCATGCAGGTCGGGAATGCTGCAGTTAGGTAGACCTGATTATGATATATGTATTAAACCTTGTATTAAAAAGAATGCCATTTAGTTTACATTTTATATATGTGTATGTATGTATGTATGTATATGTAAGTAAGTCATACTTTACAGAAAGTTATAAAAATAAAAATAAAAAAGTATTATGAAGAATTCCTCTTCAACTTTGTCTGAATTTTAACCATATATACTCTAGATTTTTATATTATAATCATTATTGTATACCATACATTGTTTGCTTGCACTCTATGCTTTTTTCTTTTTACAATGAAAGCTTATGAATGTGTAGGTTATTTTGTTCGCACTTCTCTCTCTCTCTCTCACACACACGCACACACACACACACTCAAATAGTAATAAATATAGATCGTATCCTACCATATCCTTGTATCCTACTATATATATCGTATCTTATTTCAGACATATACTGATCTTTCTTTATAAGGCCAATGCAGTTCTGAGGGGTTCTGGTAGCAGATAGAGGAGCAAGCATGGCAACACATCTTGGTCGGTTCACAGATTGGCCTTGGCAAACTTGGAAGGTTTATTATCATATTATACATACGCGTGTGTGTGTGTGTGTGTGAGTGAGTGAGTGACTGTATGAGTGAGCATGTAAATTGAATGTAGCATTGTTTAATCGTGTGTGTGTATGTGACGACACACAGACACGATACAAACTTTTTATTGCAGTATATCGTATACTTGCCTTTGGTTGTGGATGCGATCCGTATGGGTGTTTCTGGGAGTCCAGACACGAACGTTTCCTTGCATGTGTTTGTTATGTCTCTTCTTCGGTATGTTCAAGGGCAGTTATGGGTGAGCGTTACCGGGTTTATGATCTTGTTAAGAAGCACCAAGTTCAGCAGAAGATTGAGCGGCTCGATCGAGAATCTAACTGGTTAGAATGTTGCGTGTGTGTGTGTGTGGGTTAACATATACTGGATGCATGCATGCATGTACACATTGTTGACAACTGATAATTACTTACGACATTGTTAGAGCATATAAAATGTATACGATATAGAAATGTATATACAATATGTATATAGCTGGTTAAATTTCGTTCCAGTGTATAGTGCCTATGTGCTTGAAATGAAACATATCTTCTGCATATATCAATGCCAACTAAAGCTATGTTGTAATTTTGTGTATGTTGATATACACATACATGTGTTTATATTTAAACATATATAGAGATATGTAAAAATAGTGTGTAAACAATTAATTATTATATATATTATATTATATATATATATATGCTAGTTCAGTGTGTAAAAATATATCTGCATACATAATCATAATCATTGTGTTATTTTAATTTTATATTTATTATAATGTACATAATCATAAATTTATAAGTTATTAGTTTGTAAATCATTAAGCAAAAAATTAAAGGTATTAATGTTATAATAGTTATATGATGTGCTTCTTCATTGCACGATGTGCTCGGTAAATAAGCACTTTTTATGTTCTTTTTTTTAAAACCTATATGCAGTTATTTGTTTGTGTATGCGTTGCATGTGTGTGTGTGTGTTGTGTACTATTTTGATTTTTTTTTCATCAATGCACACTGAAGAGAATCAGTTGACGTTGTCTTTGAAAACAATGGCTCGTTGTATACGACAAATGGTATACATACATGCATGCACATACTTACGGCTGCCATATACATAATATACATGTACATAGTAGTGTACATGGATAAATATATCTGGGATTTTCTTTGTTCAGTGGATCACAGTCCAAAGTCGCATTGGAGATTCATCATATAAGCACTAGGTGCTAGTCATATGTGTAGTGTACGATTACGCATACGTGCATATAGAAATGTGTGTTCCTAGATGTTAGTTTTATCTTATGAATATATAGCTACTAATGTGTTGTACTCCATATGTGTATCTACACATGCATTTATGTCTCTGTAACACACACACACACACACACACACACACAACACAACACACATATATTAATATATGTCTGCAAACATATACAACACATACATACATCTGTTTCGATTTTGTGTGTGTGTATGCGTGTAATACGTGACGCATTTTACAGTTCTGGGAAGGAGAAGGTTATGCGAGGTTAGACAGGAAGAGCCTGCCGAATATCTACCAATGGCTGCTGGCGGCTGCGCAATTAATAGAACTACCGAGTGACTCAAGCGAGAGCCATGTGTCAATAGCCGACGTTGACGATGTACTGTAAACAAGCTCTCCTTGACCAAGAAAATTGAAACCTTGACCGAGCAAGTCAATGATACTCCGCACAAAGTCAAACCGAAGATCCTGGACACTTTCTCGTTAAGCAGCTACGATCTGCCACATCCTGTCCAGAAAACGAAACTGGTAAGTCTATTATCATAATAATTAGTTGAATAATACATATTTATACACTTATATGTCTATGTTTTATATATCTTCGCTGATGTTTAGCATGAGCTGCTGAAGCATGTCTTTGTCCCGTGGTCTCTCTCTCTCTCTCTCTCTCTCTCTCTCTATATATATATACACGCGTGTAATTTTGTACTCGCGTTTCTATTCGGACTATTGGGCGTTAATCGTTGCTCCTAAAACTCTACTTCCCCACTGTAGGAGCTTACAATTGTAGGACTGGGAAGAGAAGTGCGAGAGTAAGCTTTATATACCATAGTATGTACACGTATGCATCTAGTATACGAGCTATCTAATATGTGCACTATTATGTAAATATGCATTCACGATATGTAATATGCAGGGTGTCAAAAGATGACTATATAGAGAACATGTATTACCCATATATATATAGTATACATATAATACTTGTAGACATATATATTCATGAGTATATGTACATGTTCAGATTAATTGTGTGTTTTCATCTTAACTGTGTGCAGGTGCTCCCTAGACGTGGAGTCGCTATATCCATTATAGATAATCCAATTTATATATATCAATACCTTTTTTTTAATAAATATAATTATAAAGTGTATAAAACCAAAGACAAAAATTTCACATGATAAATTACCATTTCGATGTTAATCTTTATAATTGTGACAAAGCTCAAAAATTTAAATGTTATTAAGTTTTAATAAAATTAATTTACAGCAATTCCATTAGCATTGAAACAATTATAAGATTACTGAGTGTGAGTGATCTTATAAATGGTTGTAAAGAATTCAATTGAACGGTTATAAATATTTGATAAATTTAAATTTAAATTCTTTAAATTCAAATTAATTTTAAATTTTAAATTTACATCCTAGATATTAAATAGACTGCAGGCAATATTAATTTAACTTAAACTTAACAGGAGTTGAATTCTCAATTAAGTTATTAATTTATCACAACGTTATGTAAGTTATCTTGCTAACTCTATCATGCTATTTAAAAATTAACGACTTCTATAAGAAAAAAACCTGTTATGAAAAACTAACTTAAATAGAATAAATTAGTTTGACATTAATTTTGAGATCAACAAAACAAAAATATACATTGTGTAAACATTATCTACATACATAATATATTATAATATGTCTATGTTTATATACAAATATAATGAATATTTAAATAATACATGATTTAGCACTATAATATTATGTGACATGTACATGAAAGTCACATGTGAAATCAGTTAAATGTTAATTTTTCAAAAATTATTAATTTAGTGTTAATTAATATTTAAATTATCTTACCCTCAAAGTAGGAATCTAAATATTTTAAATAAAAAATTTGATGTGCATTATTAAATTACTTATAACCTTTTAAAATTTAAAAATAAAAAATGTAAATATAAATTTATTTGAAATAACTAATCATTAAGTAGTAAATTAAGTCTTATATAATATATAGTTAAGATATGAAAGTATAAGGGATTTTATACATAATTGTACACACGTAGACATGAGATACATATATAATGTAGTATTATAATAAAAGCTATTTTTAAACTTAGTTCTATATTGAATGTATATACATAGTAAAGACAATTATATATATTATGAAAATAAAAATCTATGGTATCTAGTTACATATGCTCTATTTATTTAAATATAATTTTTATATATGTAACATTATTTTGGCTATGTGTTATATACATGTATACACATGCATAACACATATATTTTTATATACATAATCATGTTCATGTACAATAATAATGAAGCACAATATACGTATATGTACATATATTATATGTAATTATGTGTGTGTGGTTATTTATATGTAATTAGGCAGGAAGCTGTTAGCATTCACCCTATAGTACATGGTACATGAAATCAATGGGAATCGTTGGTCATTGATCCACATTAGTGATTTCATACTAAGTTAATTAGGTTAGTGACAATTGATTAGTAATTAATTTATTATTAACCTTACTTAACATAAAATTAAATTTTAAATACAAAGGTTAATTTAATTTTAAGATGTAAATCTTTTATTACAAGGAAAGAGTCACTTATGTGAGTGTAGCTTAGATTCTAAGCTTTAATACTATAGCATGTGAAAACTATATGAAAATGAGATTCCCATTACAATTTTATGAAAAAATGACAATAATAAGATGATGATTAACAATGATATATGCATATAAATATACACAAGTAACACATCTTTTTCTTTTTTCTTGTTATGGCATCTCTATAAGTTATTCCAATGTAAATATCTTTTATTTTTGTATTTCATATTTACGGTGTATTCTATGCTTAGGGTTTCTACATATTAACATGTATTTGTTTATTGTGTAAAAAGTATGTGATAAAAGAAGACAAAAGGAGTGATCACAAATCATAAGGTTATAAAATTGATTAAATTTTTTCTTATGGCTAAGTGATTAATTTATTTTGTGGTGTTTAGGAACTTATTTCTGTGTGTTTAATGTTTTAAAAATTCATTTTTTGTGTTTAATTTTTGTGGTGTTCATAAACTCATTCTTTGTGTGTCAATGTTATAAAGTTAAATTGTAAGGAAAAGAAGGGTCAAGCACTCCATAATTCAAAATTGAATGAGCGGTAAATCAATAAAATTATCTTAAATGGGTGGATAGAAAGAAAATGTCATTTAAGTTTTATTTTAAATTTTAAGATATTTTTGTAAAGAATTTGTAACCAACCCTTATGAGGAAGCAATTTGTTAGATTATGAATGAGTCCATAAATTAAAACAATCAGACATACATTACAATTTTCATAAAATGTTGATATTCCTTGCTTGTGAATGCTGATTACAAAGCACTCAATGTCATCATTAATGTGTTAGGTCTTGCAACTTACCAGGCAAAACATAAATTAATATCTAGTTGTAATTAAGACCATGGTTTATATAGAAGGACAAACTATTTTTTTGGTGCAAATATATCGACGATTGAGATCTATATATGTCTCAAGCAGTATGATTTATGTAATATGGTGAACATGAGATGATAACAGTCATTTTCGATTGAGCAACATGACCCAATATTCTTGTTAGAATGATTTTATTTAGCACTGGTGATTTAGTTTCTCATGGTTTACATCCCTACATAATTGAGAATAGAATGTCAATGCATTCAAAGGTTTTGGATATAATGGCCCTCCTTAGAGTGTAATTTCATTAACAAGGATATTTATAAAATAAAATTAATGGCATTCTACAAGCAACTTTAACAAATTACATTATTGATCTTTTACATGTTTAACAAACTTTTACTCTCTTATTTGATTTCTTAATTTAAATTGATAGTTTGTTATTATTATATCTTTTTATTAAAGAAAGTTTATTATAAAATCCCAAACTTCACCACCATGAATGTGTCTTTATAATTTCGCTTATAAATAAAAAATATGTGCAAGGGTTTATTTTTTTTCACTTTATCTAATAACTAGATTTACACGACTTTCATGGAAGTCATTGAGACTTGTCATTGTCCTTATTTAGTATGAGTTTATAATTCTTCTTATTCTTTACATTTATAACCCTAGTACTTTATCATGACAAATTTGTATACTTAAAGATATTTGTGAGTAAATTCAAAACTTAAATTAATAATATATTGACTTGACACTATAGTTTTGCTTCTACCAAGGTTATTATAACTTACTTTTAATTTTTATAATTAATATATAAATAATAATATAATTTTGATTTCTCACACTTATATTCTAAATTTATATTGTTTTGAGTCTCTTATTAAAAATAATCAATATTTAATTTAATTTATTCAAAAAATAAAAAGATGTGTGACAAGTTGGATTTGACACAAGATTTATGTGTAATAATTTATTATATTTGTTTTATAATTAAAAAAAAAGCCTAATGAAAAAGGCATTTTATTTAAAGATGTTATGTTATGCATATATATTTAATTTTTAACTAATTTTTTTTTGGCTTCAATGATCTCCATCTTGCAACTCAATGGTAAGTCACATCGATTATTATAGTTTTATATATAATAATAATAAAACCTGAAATTAATGTTTTTATTTTTTATTAGATCTTATATATTACTTTTTGAATATTAATTTAAATTTATATATTAAAAACTTTCACTTTTGTTTTTTTTATAATTTTAAATTAAAGATTTTAAACCTAAATATATTCTAAAACCTAGTTTGATATTATTATAATTCAGATTAGTCAGCTGCATGTATGCGTGCGCAATGTGTTCAAGTTAACCAAGTTACATCAGCATAATAAATTTTAGATATTTTGATATTTCTTGGTCACAGCATTTTTTACATTATGATCATCCTTAACAATCACAATCGATCAAAATCAAACAGCAAAGCTAAACGATGTACATGGTTTAAAAATACCACTAAATACAGAAGCAATACACAATTATACGTATAATTCTTGTATTGCTTCGAGGTACCGCATCGCCAGGTTGTCAACATTTCTGCGTGCCACGTCACTAGGCGATGTCTGCGGGATAAACTTCATCGCTGTACCCAGCCGCAAAGCCTCACATTTCCAGCAGGAGCTGCCTTAATGAAACTCTAGTGTGCATATATAACAACATCCATTGTTCTTCAATCAAATTCACATTTTTTCATCTACATTTTGCAACTTCAACATGGCAATGGGTATCAGAATGCTCGCTTGCTTCGGCATTCTTCCCCAATGCTATCTCCAAGCCCGCCACAACGGACCAGTGCTGTCTGGACCAGGACCAATCAAGGTCTACCTGGTGCTATGCAGGCCTTCTCAAGGTCCGACAAGGCAACAATCACAGACTTCTCTCAAGCTTCAGCTCAGATAATGCAGTCTCCAAGTGGTGGTCTCTCACAAAACACACACCGACTCCAAAGGAGGGAGCATCACCTAGAGCATAGTCCTTGCCAAGCAGATCACCGACTGGAGTACTCCCTTGGAAAGTCCCTCAAGAAGTCCGACATTGCAACCCCCGGGTTCTATCTGGCATATACCTGAGTCAGTGTCTCAAAGCCACAATTCGGACCGCAGGAAGTGCTGAAGGCACCCAACGGGGTCAGAGTATGGCATGATCATTACCATTGCTAAAGTTCTTGCTGGTGCTGCCACAATTCGTTTGGAACTGCTACTACCAGGGACAACAGACGTTTGCTCTGGAGGCTGCCAGTGCATGCTCAAGTTACGGATCAGGTTTTTGCTATTGGTAGACTCCAAAAACGAAAGCAAGCTATAATGTTCAAGGAGTTCATGGTCGGAAGTTCCTGGGTTCCGTGGTTATGGAAGCCGGCAACACGTGAGTAGATAGAATAGTAAAACAGAGAGTATACAGAGGGTGAGGTAGTAGTATAGAGGAACACATGTTACATTTGGGATTCAAACTGTCAAATGTATATATACTCTGTATATAAGTTCACCGGGAGCTGATATATGCGCTACAGGACTGCAACCTTGAGAGCGGGACAAGAGCAAACTCACCCACTCCAGTTCGGGGAGCCTCATCCTGACGAACATTAAAGAAACCTGGATCAAATAAAGTCCAACAGGTTCTATCATAGCCAACTAACAGAGCGCACCGCGGGATGCAATTCATATCGTAAAGCACAGCAATATAAAGACTGTGAATTAAATCCACACTTTACTGTCATGGATGCATCTTCATCCGTCCACTCAAAACCTTGATGCATGGAGCATCGAATGCTCGTTACTATGGAATGTTTAGCAACCATCTCCTTAAGCAGCTCCACACTGGGTTTGTTAATTTTTATGGAACGTCGTCCAAGAATATCAATTGATGATTCAATCCCCAACCATGAGCTTTGCTCCACCAAATTTTCTTTGCATAGCTCCGCAGACAAAATCGGATCCAACCAAGTGGAAATCCTTTTTGGACTTTCCAAAAAGAAAATCTTAACCAGGTCGCTCCAGTCCATTCTCCATCGCTGCCACTGGTGATTAGACTCACCGGTTCGATGCGCTTGGCCCACGAGAGAGCCGCGAACCAAACCGCCGATTGTGCACACCCCAATGAAAATACCCCGCCCATTTCTGTGCCCTAATGGCGGTGGCGGCTTCAGCAGGATACTAATTAAAGGTTAAGTTGGACCTCAAGCTAGATGTGGCAGCTGCTAGATCATGTGTGTTCTATTGGGCTCATGGAAAGAGTTATGAAGATTGTTGATTCTGACTAAGTGTTTGAGATTTTGAAATGTGCAATATTGCAACAATTCTTACGACCCAAATGTTGTTCTAAACTACATTTTGAAACATATATTATGAAGTTCTTATTCCTGATCGGTTAGTTTAAAAGTGTCTCGAATTTCTTATACATATTCTGGTGCCTCCACCTTAAAAGATGTCGATTGAAATAGATTTTTGTGAGAAATTTAAAAGAACAAAGCGGAGTTTGAGACCCTAAACAGTTTCATTTGAGAGATGTTATTGGTGGTCAGGTGGACAAGTTCTATTGTTGATTGGTTTTTATGGAAGGGGTTAGTCAGCACAGTTAAGTACTGACTGGGCTGCAGCAACCTAGACTAGAATTATTCGGTATAGAAAGAAGCATCTGCACTGTGTATTAGTCGTGGGCTTCAAGTGGCAAGGATCGTCTCGATGGTGCCTTTTATATCCCTTTGATGCTGAATATGGACAATTAACAAATTAGGGCTATTTTAAACCCTAACTCTTAACCTCATTGGTTTTGGGTAAATATGTAAGAATTTATAAACTTCATAAATTATAATAATAGAACTTACAATTTTATGAATTAATTCCGTTGCTCTGGATTTATTCAGCGGGATGGACTATGAACCAAACTCTTTCACGTTTGTAGCTGCGCTCAAGGCATGCGGAGCCAGTGAGAAGGAGTCTGAAAAGGATAGCCATTCATAAAAAGATCAAAGACCGTGGATCTGGGTTCCGACATGGTTGTGACCACTGCGTTAGTGGACACGTACAGAAAATGTGGTAGTGAGTAAGCAGCGTGCAAGAACGGTCTTTGACAGGATGGTTTGTAGAGATGTTGTCACCTGGAATTCTCTCATCGTGGGATATGTGGAGAACGGGAGAACTTGGCCGCTATGGATCTCTTCGCTGATGCTATGCTCAAGGCGTGCGGAACTTTGGAGTTCTGTCTTGAGAAGGCGATTGCAATTCACGGACACATCAAAGTTGATACTGAAACAGTCATGGCAACCACTTCGGTTGACATCTACAGAAAATGTGGCAGCATACGTCTTGCCAGGAAGGGATGACTGATCTGAGTATTGTTACTTGGAACTCTCTATCCTGGGATACGTGGAGAATGGGGAGATTTCGTTAGCCATGGGTTTGTTCGATAACATGGACTGCGAACCGAGCAGTAGCACTTATGTTGCTGCTCTCAAGGCGTGCGGGAGTTTAACAGCACTTCCAGCCGGACGAAATGTTCATGCAACGGCGACTACCTTGATCGACATCGTTTATTACCAGCATCCAATATACTAAATACTGTAACTTAACGGAATGAACAATACCTAACGAGATTTTAACTATATCGTCACACGTAATTACTATTGCATTATTATCATATTTATAATATATATCTCGTATTTATTTTACATCATCTTGGAGTTATAAACAATTTAAATAAGTTGCAAAAAAAATTCTAAGTTTATTTAACTGCACATATCAACACACACACACACACACAAACACACACGCACAAACACAAACACAAACAGACATCAAAATATATATACATGTACGCTTACAAGAACCAGCCGGTCTGTGTATTTTTCAGACTCAATGCCCACGTCCATATAGAAACATATAAGACCAGCACACATATAAAACATACAAAAGTTAATAAGCTTTATTAAAATGGACTGTAATAAAATATTATAAGTATATTAAATGAAATACTATTATATAAATAATAAATTATACATATGATTATACATTAACGGATGGCATTAAATAAGTAATTCTTTCTCTTCTTCTTCTTCTTTTTTTTGATTCTTTTTTCATGAAAATTCGTGTTAAATATTAATAAGTTCACTTTTTTACTATTAAATCATATTAATACAGGAAAAAAACTAGTTATTTTCTAATTTTTAGTTTTTTTTATATAAATTATAATTTTTTTTGTATCTTTCCTGCTATCCATGCCGAGTATGTTATTAGTTACAGTGTTACACACACGCAACACACACACATGCAACCATACAAATAGAAATATATCATTTCAATGGTAGAAATACTCACTTGCTCTTTTACTGGTATTCATTTTGACCAACATATCGCCTCCTGCAGAACAAATAGTCACCAAATTACGTTTCTTAAATGGGCACGCACGCGCGCGCGCGCGCACACACACTTTAATATTTACCTTATTATAAGGTGTTCAAACAAGCTCTCCAACAAACAATCTCATTGCCGCATATGAAACGGTTTGCATTGAATGACACACACACACGCCCACGCATACACACACATAGAGAGACACTCGCCTTAATGTAGTTGTTGTGATCAAGAGTGAATCTACCGTAGCTACCTGCAGGTAACAAATCATATCTTTTTTCTTCACCCATACCATATACGAATCCATCGATCTTCTAAGTCCCACATCAAAATAGCCTTCACAAACATAGACAGTCATCATATGCACATGTGTATACAAGTGTGTGTACACATAAGGACACATACATACAGTCATATGCATGACAGCGACAATCTCAACATGCATTCTCTCTCTCTCTTACCACTTCACCTTTGTTCTTTGATGATGAACAAAGTTTTGTGATGTTACATTCAAAAAGCAATTCAAAATTTGTGATAATATATTACATTAAATTGAGTTGGTCTGCTTTAAAAGTAAGTATTTAAACCATACCATTTACACACGAGGTCCAAATATTATACATGTTAATTGATTTTGTGTTTATTTTTTGAATTTACTTATTTTTGTTATGTCCTAATAAATTAATAATTTAAAAACTAATAACATATATACACATGTATATTTTGTGTGTATATATCTCTATATTTATTGTAAAGAACACCACATAAAAGTTATAATAATTTTCTTAAATAATTGAGTTTCATAGTACAAACTCATGAATACTATTATAAAAGAATATACTTGATTACATATTATATTTATATAATATAATTAAAATATGCATAAATATATTATATAAAAGTTTATTTATATAAAGTACAAGATATATAACAACAATAATAATAATAACATAATACTAATAATAAAATATTATAATACTATAATTATGATATAAGTAGAGAAAAGAAAGCAAACTTCCAAATTCAAAAGCAAAAATTTGTGTTATAATATATACGTTAAATCTTGTATAATGCGTGTTGTAATTTGTGTTATATATATTTTATATATATTATAAAATATATAATATAATATAATTCAGTTTATGTTATACTAATATTATAATAACATATATTATACAAATGCATCATATGGAAATATATGTGTAATTATCTTTTCACCATACACACAGACAAACAATATAGTGGACAATGATATTTTATAATTCTTCACTGCTGATGTGTGTAACTATACATCAAAAATTAAACTTAATTTATATTAAACAAAATTATAGTGACATTTTAAACCCTATTTCTAATTTAAATATTAAGATTAAAATTAAAATTTTATAAATTCACATGAAATTTTAAGTACTATATTATTGTGTATACTCACAATATAGAATAATTTATACTTTCTGGGACACACACACACACACACACAAGTTTGTTCAAATGTACACTTGCATTGGGATTGACTAAGTACAAACCCAGTCTAAAACCCTTCCCAAATAAACTCCTCCAAAAGCTCATTAAGGATATCATCACATACATCAGTAGCAACAGATACATCCTCAGGCCCCTCATCTTCCATAGAAGATATTCCACCAACCTTATGAGAATATTCCACCAAGTTCATCACATTGGCAAGTGGCTAACTCCGTACCTACGTATTCGAGCCTCGGCTTTGCCATGTACTCGTCCATGCAATCGTATAAAATACGGTTGAATACACTGTATTCCCCGTACCCACGATGCTCCTGCATGGAGGTGTCCAATACAGAGAAGAAGCAACGTGTAGAGAGATACAGGTGTAGAAACCTAGATACGAATTCTTGTACGTATTCCTTACTGATGGAATATGCTGTTGATACTGTAGTCTTGAGTTCGAATCTCGGTGGTTGTGCCTTTCCCCGCCTCTTCTTGATGGGGTCTCCTGAAAAGATAGGCGCTTTCGGAATGGAACCAATCGGTCTGCTTTTGTTTTCAACGTCGGTGTAGTTACTATTGCTACTGGTGCTTGAACTACTACTGCAATAACACTTCATGTGAAATATGCATGCATACCTCGTGTGTGTGTGTAAGAGAGAGAGAGAGAGTAAGACATACACATAATTATAATCAGTAGGCATCCAGCACTATAGACAAGCATCTACACTACATCACATGATGTTATAATGTTTTGTGAGAGGGAGAGAGAGAGCATGAGAACATACCTGAATCAATTTGAAGAATATCAGCAAAGATGGCACTGCTCATGCCCATCTGCCGCTTTCCAAACTTCACAAGTTCCTCGTCCATCCTCCTTTCTGCGACCTGCACACCGGCATATTCCCTCGACAAGGATACAAACTCCTTTCTCGTGCTCTCACACTTCATGTTTGAAACATACGCATATATCATTACAATAGATACACACACACGTGTGCGTATGTACCTCATCATTGCGAAAGCCATGGAAAGCTGCACGTATACAAGACAAGTCTCGCTCATAACCGTCTGAACTAAGATCTACACCGTTTTCCTCTATGGAGATCTCCTCTGGAATATCATCCTCCTCAATACTTACTAAGTCCTCCAGCATTTGCTTCTTAGAGGTGCTTGACTTCTGAAAACTATTTGTAGTTACAGGACGTGTAGGTTCCGTGCACTGCCCTTGTGGTTTTCCGGCGGCAGAAGGTGAGGATATTTCTTGCCGGGAACTACTTTCCGAGACCGCAGTGTAGGTACCATGTTCTGGAAGCCATCTTTCCCTCCATCTAATAGTATATCAACTTAATTAATAATATTAAATATAGTTTAGCCAAGTATATATATGATTTGAGGTTTTAAAGAATGCAGCGTGCTTATATCTTTCATGTACTGTGTGAGAATATCTGGCTTTGTGTACATTGTTTATTATGTAGGACTACTTCTAAGTACTACAATATAATGCTTATCTAATTAACTAAGTAACTACCTGGTGGTGACATTTCTCCCTCAGAAGATTCTGGTCTTGTGTGGTCATCTCCTTCAGAAACCAAGGTGTTCTTGTTATTCTCTCTTGTTCTTGTTCTTCTTCGTTATTTGCATCTTCCACGGTGTTTTCTCCACTCACAAACTCCTTAATTACATTGTCCATGTTATCCTGTTTCTTCCTTGCTCAGACTCACGGAGGGATGCCCATCTGCAGTTCTATGTTCATTTGCTACTCTGGTTACCATTCAGCAAGCAGTAAACTGTTGATTTTGTCACCTTCCAAGGCCTGTTGAATATGTGGTGAACCGTCCGTCTCGTCACCGTGGTCACCTTCCTCCAAACAGATTGAAGTCCTTGAAGAGAATGACCAAGCAGTCTCATCCTTCCAATATTTTATTCAAACTTTCAGGTATCACTTTGAAGTCCTCATGGGGAACTCTCTCTGGCAACATAAAGATGTCACCTGCATTCATAGGAGGTAACAACGTGAACTTCCTTCACACGCACACACATCTTTTAATTACCTCTTCCCTCATGTTAGTACTTGTCTCGGACAATCCCTCTTCAGCTTCATTAGTCAGCTGTCGAGAGGCAGTATCTGTGAATGTGGGGTTCTTAAACATGCTCAGAAACTCCATCCCAGCCTCCTCCTGTGTATGCTTTAGAATCCCTCTCTCACATGCAATTTCCACTGTTCCTCCATCGCCACAGGAGTTTCTGCACCTTCTGTCTTCTTCAAGGCCTCAGGTTTTAAAACAGACTCCATACTCACTTCCTGAATAGATGCATTCTCCATAGTACCATCCTCCGGTGACACCCGTGCTGGAATCCTGTTTCATCTCCTTCGGCTTTATAAAGAAGTTCGTCTGATACTTCATCCGTAGTTGGCTCTGGCCCTGCTTCGTGTAATGCCCATGTCTCATCTTCTTCCTGCTGCAACACCTCAGTATCCTTAGTACTTCCTTCCCATAATCCTGTGTTAACTGTCCCCATTTCACCTAACCCTGCTTTGTTAAGTAGCTCTAAACCTTCTAAAACATCATCCTGCACAGTGGCTTCTTCATTTTCCTTGTTAAAAGTCCATGATGCATGACACGCTTCCAAAGCTGATAATCTCCCGTTTCATCTTCCAGATGGATCATCTCTCCAGTACTCGGTTGCTCAGATTCCTTACCAGGCTGATCATCTGGTAGAAAAGCTTCCTCAGAATATACTTGAGTGTCCCCACTTATACTGCTCTCAACACTTTCAACTTCATTGTCCTGTCTCCCTGTCACCAGCAGCCCGACATTGATACTGTCTTGTCCCCCAGTCACTGGCATCTGTATATTGCTGCTCTCCTGTATCTTTGTCGTCTCCAGCTCTACATTGCTACTCTCCTGTTTCCATGTTGCCGCCATCTCAGTATTGTTATTTACATCTATGGCTGTTGCCAGCATCTTGGCATTGCTGTCTTGGTTTACAGTATCCTGAAGAAGAATGGTATAAGATTCATCATATACGCAATACATACTAGTGTGTGTGTGTGTTTACAAGTAAAGTTATATTTTCCCTCTATATCACGTATACTGTCGTATATATAACTATATATATGTTTTATATAAATATTATTAGATGCATTTGCCTCGTGTGTGTGTGCGCGCGCATGTAGATAAATACGTTGAGACGTACACAAACATGTAAGCTACCCACCTGTATAGTATCGACATGATCTTCAGATTTAGCATCAATCTCCTCTTCTGAAACAGTATGAACTCCGTCATTCTCTTCACAAAGCGTTAATGAGGAAATCCTGGCTTTGAATGGTGACTGTAGCTGCCTCAAAGGAACCCTACCACGAGGGTTGTAGATGAACTCTCAGCTGGATAAAACCACCAGCCCCATATCGGTCCTCACTTGGACTCCATCCACCTAAAAACAAACAGTTCTATATATGTCCATACACATACACATCATGTGTGTGTGCGTGTGCATACATCTCATGTCTCCCTCTACGCATATTTTGTATAGTTTGTCTGATATATACAAACAGGCAAAACACTCTATATAAACGTGACACACGTACATACATGCATATACACCGTAACAATGCTATATATAAAGACAATTTACATGTTACATACATATATTCGTATGTATGTATGTATAAATGTAATATGTGTGTGTGTGTGTGTATAGACACACACACACACACATAGATGCGTATCCACATGAACAGGCAAAACCCAGGTCTATATAAACGTTGACACACGCACATACATGCAAATCACCGTAACAATGCTATATATAAAGACAAATTACATGTTATATAACGCCACGCACAATTGTATTATATCATTTACTCGTATGTTATATAAACGTGACACACGCACATACATACATACATACATACATACGAGTATATGTATATATAACATGTAAATTGTCTTTGCATGTATGTGCGTGTGTCACGTTTATATAGACCTGTGTTCTGCCTGTTCATGTGGATACGCATCTCTCTTCTCTCTCCTATATATATATATATATATATATATATATTATATATATTCACACACACCACACACACACTATATAATAGAAATATATATTATTATTATTAATAGTTTAAAATATATAATAAAACTTATTCTCTCTCTCTCTATATGTGTATGTGTGTGTGCGTGCGTGCGTGTGTGTGCGCGTCTGTTTGTGTGTACACAGAGACATAGGTGTGTTTTTACATATTGTATAAACATTGATATGACATCTTGATTGCATCACTAAATATGCAGGCAGATAAATAGATCGAGATAGATGGATGTATAAGCTTGTAAGATTATGAATGTATACTTTCATACTTATGTGTGTGTATGTGTTGTGCGTACATTCACACATATGGATGTTTTATAATGTTACTCTTATTAAATAGATGTACATATACGATATCTTATAACACATAAGTTTGCAACATACGCTTATACTCTCAATATGTATAATGGAATGTGACGGTGGTGCGTATACCGTATGCCTCTCTCTCAAACATATTATTATATACACACACATACACATACCTTCATGGTCGCTGACGAAGGAATCCGAGTAGTTAGTGGTATCAACAGTGCTTTCCGATCCTTTGAAACTTGGGATTATTCTCAGTTGTTGATTCGAGTGTGGTCTCTCCACAAAAGTTGGAAATGAAAGATCATGGTGAGAGAGTGTATCCGAGTGTGATGGATGCTGTGTTTGGAAATACATCTTTTTCTCTATCCTTATCCTCTTTCATATATCTCCTCATCCAGCCTCTACAACAAACATACATATACACATACATGAAGAAAGAGAATGTCTTGTGTGTGTGTGTGTTCTGTGATCGTAGCACACACCTTAGCTCGGTCTCCAGAAGGTGACGCCTCCACTTTAGTCTCCAATGTTCTGCTTCTTCTCGTTTCCTCATTATGTTCTTCTCAAGGTAGTCAATTCTATGTACTTCCTTGTCTATAAAAGCTTAATCAATCAGTATGTAGGTGTATTATATATATGTGTGTGTGTGTGCTTATATGTGTGTATGTATCATACATATGGAAGTCATACACACACACACACACACGCACAAGTATATGCAACTATACAGATCAATTGAGTAAACTCTAATATGTGTACATCCTGCATAAATGTGTGCGTGCGGGGGTGTGAATATACCAGTGTATATAGACTACATATTGTGTGTTACCTAGCATGGATGCGATCCTGCGTTTTCTTCTTTTAAGTTTGTGAAAAGTATCTACTTCTTGTTTTCTTCGGTTTTCAAACTGTTGAGCAACTTCTTTATGTTTGGATAGCCTGGCAAATAATCTGGGTGTCTCCTCCTTCAGAAGACGCAGATGTCCAAGTCTTGTGTAACTGCAACAATACATTATTAATATAAATCCACAATGTACATATACACACACACATACACACGCACGCACACACATACAATATAACACCTTCCAAATGTGACCAGTTTTAAATGCCTCCCTCTTTAATGTTAGCATGTAAAAGGTACTTACAGTACTTGGAGGCATTTCCTTTTGCAATGCTTGTTGTTCTTTAATTGCTTGCCAAGCAACACGTTCTCACTGAAAGATTGCAATTAATCTATCAAATTCATATACACACTTTGTGTGTGCTGGTATGCAAAGAAGTACCCTTCAGTTGTCAATGTAGTGCATGTTTCCACGATTTCGTATCCGTTTAAGCTTCTTTACCTCACGAGAGCCTATATATGACAAAGTCCCTTAGTATATAGTTAAGCCCTGTATACGTATATATACACTTAATGTGCATGCACATATACACACATGTAAGAATGTATGTGACTCACACACACACCACAGAGTATGTATATCATACTCAACGTTCTACCTTCTCCACAACGCAGTGGTTGCCTTTTTTAAGATTTCCTAGATGGGTAAGAAATGTGATGCCACGGCTGTCATATTAGTATCTGCAACCACAAATTTAATTAAATGATGTGATTAATTAATTACATACAAGTTATGTTCTAGATACAAATACCCGTTGGTTCATGTGTATAAACCTTCCTTGTCCTCTGTCTTCTGTGCAGGTATTATATGCCCACATTAGTTATAATAATGTGTAATACACACACACACACAATTCATATCAGAAATTATATACGATCTCAGACATACGCACAAACTTGCCTTGTGTTCAGAGATTCCTTCACAGTGCACTTCGAAGCTGTTTTTGTCATCGCCTCATCTTCTAGCTCAAATATTTGCACACCACTTGAACTCTTTTGCTCCTTTATTGAGTAATAATATTAATCACGCTAAGTGGATCTGTGCACAACATATTGAAGCTAAGTGTTTAAACAAATGAACTATTACTAACTACGCCATAATACACACACACACACACAAGCTTACTTTTGATGGTATACTCATGGGTCCTCCCTGATTTTGTGCTGATGCCCATGGACGTCCTCCTGCTAATCATAATACTACATTAAAACACGCGCACGCGCGCACACACACACACACACACACACACACACACACCACACACACACACACACACACACACACACACACACCTTTTTATCTCGCTTTAATCTATCCACATTCGCAACTTTATCTGAAATATGTCAGGACTTGACCGAGATAGTTTATTATCTGTATTTTCAATCGCCGGCAGATATATTTTCTTAGCGGTTCTCCTGCACACAATAACAAGCAGAAAACTATAAATGTAGAAAACCTGTTATAACACACTCAAAACGGAGAGAGAGACACACGCACACACTCACACAAATATACAGATATATATGTGTGTGTGTGCGTGTACAACTTACAGGAGAGTCTACAGAGCTTGAGAGTAAAGAAGGAACTTCAACTTCTATTGTTTCTTTAACTCTTGTGGCAGCTTGTATTTCACCAGTTATGCCAGCTTGCTCGGACTCTTCAAGTCGGGTTTCTCTTTTGCTGTTTGCAAGATCGCGCTCTGCATTTAAAACACATCAACAAGTTACTCACACACGCGCAAACAACTATGCGTTTGTACAGTTCTATTTGTTATACAGAGATGTTGACATGCATACTAGAACACACACACACACATATACCTGTATATATTATACATAAAGCGTGTATGTTAGGATATACGTCTGCATATGTCTACCTGATAAAACAATTTCCTCTGCCATATGGGAACACGGTGAAGCAGGCATTGGGGAGTCAGAAACCAGCTGCTCCGTTGTGTTGTTTCTTGATATCGACTCCCTTCAAAACATATCTCTAGTATAACACAGTATGCATTTGTAAGTCATAAATACATACAACATGTACATATAAATGATTGGTGTGACGCATTGTGTTATTGTTTACCTATTCCCTCGTTTAGCACCCCGATAATGCAAGCCGCATCCACACGATAAACTAACTGCTGGGCGAGATTCTTTATCAACGGCAGATAATTCTTCTGTGTTCCTGGTAATCAGATTCATAGAGCTGCTAAAGAAACGATCGATTAAGAAATATTTAAGTAATTAATTTTATGAAAAAGTTAAAAACATACATCCACATATATGATACAGTGTGTAGGAAAATGCACTGATCATATATCCCCTTCATTAGTACATACAGCATATTTATAGGGATATATACCAAACACGTGCATGCTTGTGTATATATTTATGTGAGAAAAGACTACCTGTCGTCTCTTGTTGTCCTGCACAGTAGGGCTATTCCTGTGTGAAGGTATCCTATTTGCAGCCATATCCTCTTTTCCTTCCCCTTCTGACCACCTTTCACACTGCTTAGTGTTTTGATTCCACTCCCTTTATTCACTACAGTTTCATTTTTCTACATAATAAATAGTCATTATAATAAAGAATGCACATTTAAATAACAAACTATCAATATCAGTACCTCATATATACCGCACATACAATTGCCAAACAGAAAAAAACAATATGTATATAGAAACCAAGAATATACCAACCGGGATAGAGTTCTTAAGTTGCTTCCTCTTTGAGGATGTCATTGTATCGCCTCCCAGACGTTCCGACGGTCTAGTAATGTAATACATAAGCAAAACACACACACACACACACACGCACACATGTGTATATATACATGTTAATGAATGAGTAAATGAATACCCAGTGAAAGTAGGCTTTTAATATGAGAGCCATCCTCAGCATGTTTCCCCTTGCTTTTTGTATCCCTTTCTTGGAATTCTGAAACCAACTAGTCAATATAACTAAAAGTTGATCAACCATTAATTTAACATAAGAATAAAGAGGGAGAGAGACTTACTTGCCGTCTGCGCGAGTAGAAGTCCTAAGGAAGACAAGGATTTGCGGATCTTCTTGCAAAATAGCCTCCACTCTTCCATGAAGCTTTCCTTATAACAGGTTCCTTACGCTTTTTTATGCTTCCCTGTTAATCCCGTCTCCGTTTAGCTCTCGAATCCCATTCCCATGGTCACCAGCAGGAGTGAGCTCAAAGTATACTACTCCGGAAGTATCTGAGAGCTGCCCCAAATCCCCACTTTTATCTGTATTATCCAACTCCAGTTCCACAATCTTAGGAACGTTATCCATGTCAGTTGACGAGGGCAAACCCAGCTCGTGTTGTTTAGTTTTTGGAGAAACCAAACCAAGGCCCCACACCCTCAAAAGAACGACCTTAATACAGTTAGATGTACAGTAAGTGCATACATTACTTACACACACACACACACACACACACACACACACACACACACCTGTGATATCAAAATCCCATGGTGGTTTGTACTCTTTAGTTCTAGAAGTTGCCAGTCTCCTGCAAATCTGATCATTCATCAGTAGTATTACTAAAAGTAACAAAATCAAAATATACATTTATAATATCTGTAATTAAATTAATATAATATCATAAATGGATATCATATGACATTAAACAACAGTCCACATACATTTTAGAACGTCTTCTCTGGTCAAATTGTCTCACACGCTCTTTGTAGCTAGTTGCCTCTTTCTCATTCTTCAGGTTTCTGAGATTTCCCTCTCACCTGCAACTAGTTTGAGTAACTTCTAAACACAACACACACGCACACCTTAGATAGTAGTGGTATATGTAAAAGTATTTTAATCAGATATGCTTACTTGATCACTATCAGCGTTTTCAAAATGCTTCACTTTCTTCTCAGTTACTCGTTCTTTCTTCTCTCGAGATTTCCAGGCTCCTTTTGAGAAACCTGTCTCCAGCTTGTTGCCGAATTACTTCTTGATATATCACCAGTTCCTGTAAAATGTATAGTATAGTATCTATTATATTATAAACATATAATGTAATATGTGTTATATAGGGGATTTATGGTGTACTATAGTATGACATATAAGACTACGAGTACCAGGTGAAAGAGGCAAGTTGCTTTTTAGAGAAACGGCTGAATCCTTCCTCGAAACAAACAGAGCAAAACTCCTTCCTCGGGGACGAGTCTTTCTTAGGAGATGCTGCCATATATCCTTCTTTGGAGAAGCTAGTAATCATGTATACATATATTAGATAAGAACACACATACGTACGCACGCACGCGCGAACCTATCTTTGGAGAAGCTGCCTTATCCTTCTTGGGTGAAGCTGTTGAAGGCCTTGATAGATCGCTGGTTGTCAACACAAAATCCTTCTTGGTAACTAAGAAGTATCTCTCTTTAGACTTTTAGCTGGGTCAATATAAACAGGCATATGTTATTTATTCACACACACACACCATATGGTGTGTACATGTACATAAGAATTAGAAAAGAAAATGTGGATCTGTGTACTATCTACATATAAAAAATGGTTCTCACAAGGCAAAGAAGACTATTGAAAACACAAGAGGGCATATACACACAACTGACCTTGTGGGAAAGACGCTGTTGCTGTGGGTGACTCCTCTGGAGAGGGGAAGGAATGGACAGGCGCTTATTGGGAGAAGCCAACACAGAACTTGCCGACTTTCTCGATGAAACCGTGGGACTCTTCTGTAGAATCGGAGCAGTCTGCGGCCTCTTTGCAGTTCTATCTGAGAGCTGTCTCTGCAGCAATTCATTCATGTCCTTGGCAAGATTTCTGTAGTCCCTTGCTTTCTTGGAGAACAGACTCTTGAACAGATCGAGCTCCCCGGGAGCATGCTTTGCAACAAGGGCTATCAAAGCTGGACTTATGTATTCTGGGAAGGATCGGACAACATCCCTCTTTCCTGCGGCCTTTGTATTCATTTCTTTGTTTGCGATCAGAAACCGAAGTGCATATTTCTGTACAGAATATATACACATTTGTGTATGTGTGTGTGTGTGTGTGTGTGTGTGTGTGTGTGTGTGTGCGCGTGCAGAAACTATCAAGAACTGGATAGAAATATCTTACCAGATCATGACGAGCAGATCAAGGTGTACATTCGCATGTGATCGCACATTTGAGACGCAGTGCTTCCAACGACAGGGAAGAACGCCATCTCCATCTTTCTTGGAAAATAGGTTAAACCAAACCCTAATCCCTAAACACTGTTTTATGTCGTTAATATTCTTAAAAGTTTCTTTTTTAGTTAATCAGTTAATATTCTTAAGATTCTTTTTAATTAATCAATTCATTTTATTAATCAAGAGTATGTTTTGATTAATAAAATGAATTAATCAAAACATACTTTTTTGATTCATTCATTTTATGTTTTTTTAGTTAAGTAACTAAGGTTTTTAATTATTTATTTTGTACTTTTTAAAGAAGTGTAATAAACGGGAGTAAGAGATCTCAGAGAATTATTTGATTGATATTTTTAATCTTCAATAATAAACATAATAAAAATTAATATCATTATATACGTAACCATTAAGTATTTACTTAATTTACTTTGATTTTCGTATTACAGAGCAAGCCCGCGTCCCACACACATACATACATATATATATAGAGAGAAAAATATTCATTATTAGACGTTGGATCAAATATTTGGTAAATTTCAGCCTTTAGATCCGAAGAAATATTCCCTTAAATGAAGGGTTTTCAACTATAAATGAGCTTAATGATGTAAGAAAATGATAATAAATTAATATCGTTATATATGTAACATAGTATTTACTTTAATTTTAAAAAAGTCAAAAAACTAATAATATTAGTAACATTCCAAGATATGTATATAACGAAATGAACGTTATAACTAAAATGGGAACGTGTATAGTCTCATTTTCTTAATAATCAGTAATTTAATTATTTAATTAGTATTTTTTAATATAAATAAATAATTTTAAAATAATATATATTTAAAAAAGAATATTCTTTAAAATTATGTTTAAAATATTAATAATTAATACATAAGTATTAATTAAAGATTTTTTTTATATTCCCATTTTAGTTACAACATTAATCGAGGTGTGAATTGTTGGAAATTGTATAGAAAGTTAAGCTAATTTAAATATTATGTATGAGAGAGAAATAATAATAATAGCAACAACAAAAACAATATTCCGTGACTATTAGGTTATAAAATTAAAATAATGAAAAAGGTAAATGTCTTAATAATGGATTAAAATTAATTAGTTATTTGAGAAGAATTATTGTGTTTAATTAATAAATAGAGATTTTCACTAATACGGCTATGAAAAAGTCTAAATTAAAATAATTAAATTAAGATTATAATTCTAAAAGGATGTAATTCATTACATGGGGCGGGCTAAATGGCCCACTGAAGATTGTTCTCCTCCGTACAATTTTGTACAATTCCGTATAATATGTATCACATGTGCATCCTTCTAAGGACATGTTTTTGTCCTAAAGCATTACAAGAATTTTTAGAAATAATAACAAAACATGTCCTGGGTGCTGAGGACATATTCTTATCCTAAAGAAATTTTCGTAAATTAACTCTAGAGTAATTGTCGTTAGTATTGAGAGTGCATTGTAGTGTGTTATTATAGACATAGAATTGCATAAACATAAATAAGGACATTCAACATACATATTAGCAATTGCTAAATATAAGAGTGACTTTTAAAAAAAAGATACAAAACATTCATTTTCAACATTCAATTATGCATGAGAAAACATAATGTTAACCTCGTACTTTGAGAGACTTGAGTGGTGAATGAAAATGTCCTTATCTATGTCCATTGCCAAGACCTTACATATGACATAGTACATATGTCTAGGGAGTGTATTCATAACTAGGATAAGTGGTTAAACAAACATATGTCGTAGCTACATTTAAGATATGCAATATGGTAAGTGTGCATCGTTTCTTGATTCGTCTTTGTGATATGCAATGAGAGGCTTGAATGACATATCATCACTAATTCTCTTGCTTTTTTAAACACTTTATGGTGACTCTAAATTTGATGTCTTTCCATGCTTCTAGGGATAACGAACCCATAGGGAAGGTCCTTACATTTAGAACTTATGGATTGGCTATAGGCGTTTGAGAAAAAGACCGACAACGATAATATAAATTGAAACCAACATTAGTAAGTCTCTTCATGTATCAAATTTGTTCTGATGGTAAAGGAAATGGTCTGGAACAATGTTGGGGATTTGAACACGTTAGCAGCAATAGTGTATGAATCCAAGATATTTCTTATAAAAGAATTTATCATTTGTTATATTACTTTTAATTGGTTAATGTTTATGTGTTCATAGATGTGGTCGTAGAGGAGGAAGTTAATATTATGTTGTCCTTAGCACTGAGGACAATAAATACAATAAAAGATTGGACAATAAAGTTTATTGTTATCCTCGATGCCGAGGACAATATTTACATGGCAAGTTTAGACCAATTACGTGACTTTTACTTTGCACTAATTTTCACAAAACCAAAGAAATTAGGAATAAGAATGTTGTGCACTCCCATGGAACAAATTGGTATACCATATTTCTTATGCGAATTAGGATTGATCCCATGACACTTCATTTTTCATATATATCAACATATAGCCTAATCTTTATCATGTACAACTTCCTTGTACACAATATTGTTTTGTGCACAATACTGTTTGGACATGGTTAGCATTATTGAAATTAAGCTTGGCAGGTGTTGCCGAAAAATTACAAGTTTTTGACCTCTTGAAAACTATATAATTATATATAGTCTGGCTTGTGTGAAGCACCTTTTAACAATTTTCTCTTAACATGTATTGTATATTTATTATAATATAGTCATTTATTGAATACCAACTACAATTAGCAACATCCCTATGGTATAGGGGTCTTACTAATGTGTCTAAATAACATGTCTACTGACAATGGCCATTACCTAAATGTCGATCCACAAAGGTAGCATATGCCTTGGCACATTGCATGAAAGCATCAGTTAGGTCAAGCTTGGTAACATCCATAATGTTTAACATTTCCTTGATCATTTCCATCTTGAGTGTCTTGACTCAATAAGATGACATTAGGATGAGGGATTAATATTTAGGAATTCCCTGTATTACAAACAAATGTTCATCATAATAAAAATGTAATGTTAAGCTTCCTTGCAAACTATAGTGATTCCAATGTTGTTTTCTATCTATCAAGCCATGTTTGAAGTTGTGTGTGTGCCTCATTTGCATTACCAAATCTCCAAAAAATATAAGTTCCTCACTCAGTCCCTGTTGCTCCTCAAAGCTCTTACTATTTATTATTCTCTAACTTAAGGATGTCAAGCCACGATCCAGGAAACAGAACAGAGCAGGATTTCAAGAACAGGAAGGCTTGACTCAGGAGCAAACAGAGCAGGACAGGAACTAGGAACAGGAATAGACGGACCCAGGAGCAAGACAAGATCAAGATAGGATCCGAAAACAAGACAGGAAGGTGCAGGACAGGATCCAAACAAGACAAAAACAGGACGGATCCAAGAATAGGACAGGATCCAGGAGCAGGACAGGAAACAAGACAAGACGAGATTGATCGTAGTAAGACTGGTGTTGATAGTAACTGATTGTACAACAATTAGGTCGGAGCTTTTATGCTCACAACTCCAAGAGCTAATCTAGGCATGAGTGCTAAAAGTGGTTGCATGCATGCAAAGTGACTGCATGCATGTAGAGGCTAAGATGATCCACATGTCCCTTATCCTCTAGGCATATCCTGTGGCATATCCTGTAGGAATATCCTGCAACCGTATCCTGTGTCCGGAATCCTGGTAGGAATATCCTGTAGGAAAGTCCTGCAACCCGTATCCTGTATCCGGAATCCTGTATCCTGTATCGGGTCGTGACAGCACCTCCTCCCTAAAGACGAGTTCCACGAGTCTTGGGACCTGGTTTAGCAGGATAATGCCGATGGAAGGCAGCAACCTTGGAAGAAGCATGGAGTAAGTTGGATGCAGGTTCCCAAGTGCGATCAGTAGGCAAATAACCTTTCCAATCCACCAAGTATTGGAGTTGGCGCGATGAAGAGAATCAAGGATGGCTGCAACTTCGTACTCAGGTTCAGTGTCAATGACCACAGGAGGGGGAGGAAAGAAACACGACCGGGAAGAGAAGAAGGATGATACGGCTCCAACAAGGAGGTGTGAAACACAGGATGAAGTTTCACCGTGGATGGTAACTCGAGTCGGAAAGCTACAGGATTTACCTCCGCCACGATCCTGTAAGGGCCCAATCGTTGAAAATCCAACTTAGAAGAAGGCCTGTTGGTGCGAATGTGTCGACGAAGAAGCCACACGAGATCACCAATCTTGTATGCAGGTGCCGGCTGACGGTGAGCATCAGCATGATGCTTGTATCGTTCCTGTGCCTGCTGAAGATGAACCTGGAGATCATCCTGTACCTGACGAAGATGCTGAAGACGATCCTGTACTGCAGGAGCGGAAGAAGGAGAAGCGGGAGGAGCAAAGTCAAAACGTGGATGGTGGCCTGTAAGAGCAAAGAAAGGTGTCTGTCCTGTAGATGCGTGAACGGAGTTGTTGTAGGCAAACTCCGCCATTGGAAGAAGGTCCAACCAGTTGTCCTGCTGGTAACTGATGAAGCAACGAAGATACTGTTCAAGGTCTGAATTGTGCGTTCGGACTGCCCATCAGTTTGGGTGATATCCTGAAGAAAGATCCGCTTTAACCTGTAGACTCCGAAGAAGCTCTCGCCAAAACTTGGACATGAATTGTGGACCTCGATCGGAAACAATGCTCTCAGGAAGACCATGATGTCGGAACACCTCACGGATCACCAACTCGGCAGTTGTCTGACCTGTAGCTGTCTTGTTGCAGGGTAGGAAATGAGCCTGCTTGGTGAAACGGTCAACCACCACAAGAACTGCATCGAATCCACGAGAAGGAGGAAGATCTGTGAGGAAATCCATAGAAATGGATCTCCAAGGAGCAGAAGGAACAGGAAGAGGACGAAGAAGACCAGAGGGTGCATGATGAGGCATCTTCGACCTGTTACAAGTGTCACAACTCCGTACAAACCTTTCCACAAAACCTCGCAACCCAGGCCACCAATAGTTGCGAGTCACCAACTCCACTGTCTTGGCCACACCAAAATGTCCTGTAGCCGGGGTATCATGACAATCCTGTACCACACGAGTCCTGGAAATACCAACAGGAACGTACAGGAGACCTTCCCGGTACAGGAGTCCATCCTGTATGGTGAACAGGTTGTAGTCTGGAACGGGAGGAAGAGGAACTTGCAACGTCAGGATGAATGTGTGAGAACACATTCTTTGCCAAGTCGTCTGTAGCCAACTGCGAACGGACGTCCTGTAGGAGTGTTGAATTTGCTGGAGCCTGATGAACCTGCAGTGCCGCAAGCCGGAAATCGATCAGGACCCAACAACACTTGCCTTTGACAGTCAATGCAGGATCGCCCGGGCTTGGTGCAAGGTAAGAGCGCCTAGACAATGCGTCCGCCTTGCCATTCCGAAAACCGGGCCTGTAGACGATGACGAAGTCAAAACGTGATAGGAACTCCGCCCACCTAGCCTGTCGCCGACTGAGAACTCGAGCCGTTTGAAAGTACTCCAGGTTCTTGTGATCCGTAAGAACTTGTACAGGATGTGCAGCACCTTCCAGGAAATGCCGCCACTCCTCAAACGAATCCACAATGGCCTTGAGTTCCTTGTCATGAATCTCGTAGTTGATCTCCCCGAAGGAACTTACGAGAGTGAAAAGCTACAGGATGAAGCAACTTGTCTTCTCCAACTTGTGATAGGACGGATCCTACTGCAAAATCCGAGGCATCTGCTTCAACGAAGAAAGGACGAGAAGGGTCAGGATGTGCTAAAATCGGAGCTGTCGTGAAGGCGTCCTTGAGTGTTGTGAATGCATGTTTCCGCCTTGTCGGACCAAGAGAAAACCCTGTGCGCTTGGTGAGTTCGTGAGTGGAAGTACACGCTTGGAGAAGTCCTGTATGAACCGCCTGTAGAAGTTTGCAAAGCCAAGGAAACATTGTACATCTCGTACGACTTGGGCCTCTCCCACTCCACGATGGTCTTCACCTTGTGCATGTCCATGGAAACGCCAGCAGGAGAGACGATGTAGCCCAAGAACTCCACAGAATCCCTATCGAAAAAACACTTCTCCAACTTCGCATACAGGCCATGCTCGCGAAGCCGCTCTAGAACTAATCGTACATGCTTGTCATGTGCCGCCTGGTCCTTGGAGAAAATCAAAATGTCGTCGAGGTAGATCACCACAAACTGGTCCAAGAAGTCACGAAAGATGTCGTTCACCATGTGTTGGAACACGGCTGGGGCATTGGTAAGGCCGAAAGGCATCACCGTGTACTCGAAGTGTCCATACCTTGTACGAAAGGCAGTCTTCCACTCATCGCCGGGACGAATCCGTACAAGGTTGTAGGCCCTCGTAAGTCGATCTTCGTGAACACCTTTGCTCCTCGCAGCCGATCGAGAAGTTCCGGGATCAATGGCAACGGGTACCGATTCCGAATGGTGACTTGATTCAAACCCCTGTAGTCCACAACCAAACGTAAACTCCCATCCTTCTTCTTGACAAAGAAGATAGGCGCTCCTGCAGGGGACTTTGAGTGACGAATGAAGCCGGATGCCAAGTTGTCCTCGATGTACTGACGAAGAACCTCCAACTCTGTGGGTGACAATGCATAAATCGGTCCGAACGGTGGAGTCTTTCCTTCCGCAAGATCAATAGGACAGTCGTAGGACCTGTGAACAGGAAGAACTGCAGCCTTGTGCTTGTCAAAAACGTCCTTAAAGTCGTGGTACTTGGATGGTAGGGAAGAAGGAGGAGAAGGAGAAGGAGAGAGAAGGATTGAAAAAACAGGAGAGTCGGATACAGGAAAGGTAGAAGAGGACGTAGGAGTTACTTGAAAGGCAAAAAGGTGGAAAGGAGCAGGATCAGTGGCGAGTTCATGCATGGTAGTGGTAAGAACTCGGAGAGGAGAAGGAGGGAGCTGTGACTGAAAAAGAGGAAGGATCTTGGGGGTGGAACAGAAGCAGGTAACAGAAAGAGGATTGGAAAAAACCTGTGTGGATGTTGACGAGTGTACAGGATTGGAAGAATCCTGTACAGGAGTCCGTGGTTGCGCAGAGGGGAAAGCCTGCGAATGTGCTGACGAATCAACAGGAGGTGGATCCTGTTGAGGAGGAACCTTCGACACTGATACAGGATTGGAAGAACCCTGTACAGGAACCGCAAACTTACAGGAGTGGAGAGAGCCTGCGGATGTGCTGAGGAACTGACATGAGGTGAATCCTGTCGAGGAGGAGTCTTCAACACTGGTACAGGAACAGGCACGGTCAATCCTGTAGCTTGTACTGCCTCAGATACTAAGGATGTATCCTGCACACAGGAAGGTACAGGATTGATCCTAGCTGTCGGAGAGGAAAACGTGAGCGTCCTAGACCTCCAGTCGATCTGCGGATTTGCAACAACGAACCATGGCATGCCCAAAATGATGGGAGTCGACCGAGTCTTGATCAAGTTGAAGGAAATTGAACAGTTGAATGTGCCATACTGCAGGAGAGAGGTTCGGTAGCATGGGTAACTGCGCCAGAAGCAATCAGACGCCCATCGGCCACCTCTACAGGAACTGCACGCTTCAACTTCACCACCGAAATGCCATGTTGAGTTGCAAAGTGTCATCCATGAAGCATGCATTTGCACCAGTGTCTAACCCTTGAGCTCTCGATTATTAAGATGAATGTGTACAGGAAACTTAAGTGATGGAATGGTATGAGCAGCACCAATGGAGCCTGCACCTACGTCCAACTTCGCGGCTCCTAGACGAAGTGGACATTGGAGTTTTCCGACTGAACTTCAGCTTCAACTTCACGCGTCTTGAAGTTCCTGGCTTTAATAGGACATCTGCCACCTTGTGTCCTGCTCCACCACAATACAAGCACAGGTTCTCACTGCGACGTTGCTTCTCAGCAGCGGAAAGAGAGCCACGCTTGGATTTCTCAACCTCCATAGGAACTACTCCAGAAGGTGGTGCAGGAACATGTACCACAGCTGCAGGATTGGTTTGCAGGAACTGTTGACGGGATCTTTCCTGACGACGCTCGAACAAACGGTTGTCGCAACGAACAGCTTGTTGCATGATCTCCGCTAATGTTTGGGCATCCGGTAACGTAAGGAGAAGGTCCTTCACGTCATCCCTCAACCCAAAACGGAAGTGTTCGATCAATGCAGTCTCGTCCCATGGAATGTTCGTGCAAAGTTGCTGAAATTCGGATGCATAGACGGAAGCTGGTCGGGATCCTTGAGTGAGCTTCCGTAACTTCGTGCATGCAGAACGGTACTTATCAGGATCTCCAAAACAGGCTTCAAAGGCAGCCACGAAACCTTCAAAGTCTTCCATCAATGGGTCGTCACGCTCCAGCAAGGGGGCAACCCAAGCCCGTGGAGATCCACTTAGTAAGGATGCCAAAAGACCCACCTTTTGAGCATCAGTCGAGTAGTAGGCGTGGTTGCATGCGGATCAAGAGCCGGATCTGATTCAGGAAACCTTGGAAATCGGCACGATTGCCACTGAACTTCTCTGGCATGCTAACCTTCGGCTCCGAAGAAAAGTTGATGAAGAGGGAACCACCGATGCCTGAGAGAGCCTGCGCAGCAGCCTTGGAGGATGCATCAGCAGCTGCATGTGCCGCATTGGTGGAACCTTGCAGTCGGTGACCACTTGGCGCAAAGTGGCCAGCTCATGAAGCAACATTTGGTGCTCGCGTTGAAAGCGCTCAAAATCAGCCATGATCTATGAAAGAAAAAGGAGGAAAAAAAGGAAAAGAATCAAGAAAAAAGTAGCTGGAAAACGGAGACTATGAAGCAGTTACTATCAAACTGTCAAGCCACGATCCAGGAACCAGGAAAGAGCAGGATTCCAAGACAGAAGGCTTGACTCAGGAGCAGACCGAGCAGGACAGGAACTAGGAACAGGAACAACGGATCAGGAGCAAGACAGGATCAGGATAGGATCCGGGAGCAAGACAGGAAGCAGGACAGATCCAGAACAAGACAGGAACAGGAGGATCCGGAGACAGGCAGGATAGATCAGGAGCAGGACAGGAACAGGAGCGAGAAGGAACAGGACAGGAAACAAGACAAGAACAAGACAAGACGAGATTGATCGTAGTAAGACTGGTGTTGATAGTAACTGATTGTACAACAATTAGGTCGGAGCTTTTATGCTCACAACTCCAAGAGCTAATCTAGGCATGAGTGCTAAAAGTGGTTGCATGCATGCAAAAGTGATTGCATGCATGCAGAGGCTAAGATGAGTCCACATGTCCCTTATCCTCTAGGCATATCCTGTGGCATATCCTGTAGGAATATCCTGCAACCGAATCCTGTGTCCGGAATCCTGGTAGGAATATCCTGTAGGAAATCCTGCAACCCATATCCTGTATCCGGAATCCTATATCCTGTATCGGTCGTGACAGATACAAATAATTGTGAAACATAACCACTACACCAACTAACTCAAACACTGCCATTGAAATCTTTTCAGTGCAATTCATGGCTCCTAGTCCAAACATGGCCATTCTTTGCTCTCTACTGTCAAGCCACGATCCAGGAACCAGGAAGAGAACAAGATTCTAAGAATAAGAAGGCTTGACTCAGGAGCAAGACGGAGAGCAAGACAGGAACTTAGGAACTTAAGAGCAAGACCAGGCGTAGGACAGGATCCAGGAGCAAGATAGGAACAGGATAGGATCCGAGAGCAAGACAGGAAAGCGCAGGATAGGATCCAGGAACAAGACAGGAACAGGACAAGATTTAGGAGCGAGACAAGGAGAGAACAAGAAGCAAGACAAGAACAAGACAAGACAAGATTGATCGTAGTAAGCTGGTGTTGATACTAATTGATTGTACAACAATTAGGTCGGAGCTTTTATGCTCACAACTCCAAGAGCTAATCTAGGCATGAGTGCTAAAAGTGGTTGCATGCATGTAAAGTGGCTGCATGCATGCAGAGGCTAAGATGAGTCCACATGTCCCTTATCCTCTAGGCATATCCTATGGTATATCCTGCGACCATATCCTGTATCCGAAATCCCTGTAGGAATATCCTACAACCCATATCCTATATCCGGAATCCTGTATCTTGTATCGGGTCGTGATATCTATATTCATGTTAGTGAATCCTTGGTCTCTTTAGGAACATGAAAAGTTCAAAAACCATATCCCAATCGACTCGCTTGCATTTGGTCAAGATATTCCTAAGTGCATAAAGAACTCATATAAGGATGGGTTTTCATTGGCTTCATGTTTAATTACAAGCTCTTCGTTTGACTTATTGAGAATTGGATTTCCTGCATGATTATAAGAATCATATACTAGATTTTACAAATGAAGGCAACAATGAAAGGCAATGACCTAACTTGTTTGTTGCATCGATATTTCCAAAGGCTCATCATAAGAATATCCTCAACCAATATATAAATGGACTCTTTCATGGATCATGAAATCCATTCCCATATCAAAGTTAGTTGGAACATACCATTGTTTGATGAAATATCTCTTGTGAGACCCCAAGTCTTACAAGGATTTGCTTCAACTTGATGACTTTTCTTCGAGAAATCAACTTGCAAAACAGATTATAGTAAGTATTTTGCCTCTCACTTTTGCATGGGATACCACTTGCTAGTATTCCCATAAGATACTGTAATGAATTCCATAAGAAACCATGATAAAAAAACAATTTGAAAAATAAAAGAAGAAGAATATGAATTTCCCAATTTAAACCCAAAGGAAAGTTAATAATTGGTCGTCAAAGGACTTCGCATGTTAGATGTGGTTACTTAGGTAGCCTTGGTGGTTGTTAAGACATTGTTGCCAATGCCCAGTCCCAGGGGTTCGAGTCGAGGCCCAACCTTTTACCTCGGGAGATGTAGGAAGGTGCTGTGGTGGCCTCTACCCAGACACTGCAAGGGTCCATGCACATGTGGTTTGAGCTCATGTTCGGTGGTGCTATTGCCGGCCTAATGGGAAGCTAGTTAAGGAGAAGGAGAGGGGAGATCTGGCAAGGGGGCAACAATAGACCAAAGAAATTGCTATGTGTATTGCCTGCTGTGATGCAAGATGGCCCCTTCCCCAAAGAAGGTATGAGCGAGATACGATAGAGAAGATGGATTAAAAGGCAACACAAAATATATATTTTGATGTAACTGTGGTGTATGTGTGCATGTTATGTTATATTTGGATAACTATTGTGTATTATGTACGTGCAGTGCCACCATGGTGTAAGATCTCTACAGGTTGCTCAGTGGCTAAAGACTCAGGTACATGCATCTCTCTCTCTCTCTATAAGGGCTTTACGCAATTGCACAATGTCGCTTATTCCCAAGTGGAATGAGACTGTTCCTGTTTATTAAATATGAAACAATTGAATTTCTCTCTCTTTCAGGTACATGCACGATTTTAAACTTGTGTTGATCCAATTTAATTTAACTGCGTATTTGCCAACATATAGTATGCTACACATGTACATACATTTGGTATATACGCTTACTCATATGGTCTAACTATATATCTGCCTAGGGTTTTAAGGGTTTAGAGTTGACATGTTAACATCTAATTGGTCCACGTGGATTTGACAAGTGGCTTTCCACGAGGAAAACCTCTTGGCCCGCCTTACTCAAACGAGCGCAGCAAGCACAAACACTAACAAGGTATGGAGACGAACACAAAACGTACATCAAGTACCCCAAATCAACGGTCCAAACTGAAGCATCCAATCTACGGTCGTAGTTCCAATAACAACACCACTTGTGAGTGATGTGGGTTCATAGATACATGTGTTTACTAAACCATGCATTAAACAGGACTCATGTACCTTCTGCATCTCTTGAAGTCATCCCCGATGCAATATCCTCGGCGGGTTTCCCGTCAAGTCCCAGTGATTAAGCTATACTTCGTAAAATGCAGGTGTGGCAAGCTGAAGTGTGTATCTGCTGCACTCTTCGAGTGCAAAAACCTCCGAGAATTCGAGGTATATATGTATGTATGTGTGCGTGCATATGTGTGCATATGTTGTATATCTCTGTATATGTGTGTTATGTTGTGGGGTGTATATCTGTATAAAGGAAACTAATTAATTGATCTATCTGTATATACTTCAGTCCGTGCGTGGTGTGTTTTGCACCATTCAAGTATGTTACAACATAATGTATATATACACATGACTTAAATGATATATTAAATATATTTAATTATTCATCTTGTACTAACATACTGTTAAATAGAGAGAGAGAGAGCGTATGTGTATGTAAGCTTAACAGTGATAATGTGTAGGTGCGATTCGGGGGTGGCGTTTATGACGTTTAAGCTCGAGCATAGAATCTCTCACCCGACACGGTTTACTTTAAACTCTAGACTTGGTTTGCAAAATTTCCTAAACTCTTGTGTTTACACATTGAGGAGAATCCCATCCTTGGAAATGCGAATTTTTAAGGACCATCATCTCCGAGCCCATGCTTGAGGTGTGTGTGTGTGAGAGAGAGAGAGGGAGGGAGGGAGAGAGAGAGAGATCAACACCAACAACACCACACGTACACAATAGCATATACATCATACCTTAACATGTGGGATTACATATATGCAGTAGTGTGTCCCTGGTTCGTCTGGGTGTCATTAGGTACTTATAAGAAACTCTAAACAAAGCTATAACTTAACTTTTAAAAAACTCTCACCTAACCCCCTTTGGTAGTGTTTAGGGGTAAGAGTTAGGAGCTCATCTAATTAACTAAGGGGTTAGAATTATGTGACACATATAGAAAAAGAGGGGGCATGGGGCTAATAAAGTAGGTATAAGTAGGAAAGGAGTTTTTAGGTTCTGACAGAGCTCGTTATTATTTTACCAATGCAAGCTTTAGCTTGTATCATTAAAGCACAATCCTTTATTATGCTGCCTCAACTTCCAAGCAATAAGGGTACATCCCACCTTTGGGATAATCTATCCTTAATATTGGCAAATCCATGCATGGGAGGTCTTGTCAGATTGTATATTCCAAGGGTTAGAGGTTGAAACTTGTCTCCAACCTTCTCTTCCACGTTGAACTTTTTTCTGAGTCCTTGAAGGATCACAAAAGGGTTTAGAATTAACATTTGAGAGTCACATTCGTGGCACTTTGTGCAACTCTTGAATTTAAGGAGCTATGACATGATAGTCCATATCTGGAAAAAATGTCACACGAAGATGTGACACTAGACTAGATGACACACAATACAATGCTTAATGCACACCTTTTGGGGTTGTTTCATAGGGTTAACGCCAAGCGGTTGGATACTTTAGTAAGTAAGCATACTCGTGCTTACATTAGGTGTTAAGCCTTGAGCATCGGCTTAAGAGAGGTTAAGTCTCCTAATTAGGTGTGTTATTAATACACTTGGGTGTTTTCCTTGAGATCCAAGGGTTGAACAACCTAAACTCATTAGTAAGAACCCTTTTGTCACTTGTGGGGTTATATACTTAAGGTTATCTAAACCTAGCCCTAGAGAGTTGAACACTTGTGTTTACTGACGATGCACACTTGTGTCCTCACACTAAGTACTAGTCCTAGGACTAAGGTATAACTTAACCATTGAAACCCTTACGGTTAGTAGTGGTTGAAGGCACCTTTTGTCACCCTAAAGGGATACTCCTTAATGAAGGTGATTCCTCAAGGAGTACATGACAATGTCTTGGCTCTATCACAAGGGTATGCACAAGGCATGTTCTTTAGTAAGGTTGGGACATGAGTTTGTCTAGGTCTTTTGGAACAGATCTTAAAGTTTATTCGGATTATCCTTTAAAATTCAGGAAATAATCATTCTAGGGTGGACCTTAAGTCTTGTATCAAAGTCAGGCTCTAAGAGTTGTCTTGGAAGACTTGGCGTTGCTCACACAGTAATGCTAAATGACCACTTGGTAGACACGTGTTGTCACATGTTAACCCTCTGAGTTAAAACTCAACACTACTATTCCCAAGAGTGGGACCTCCAACTATTCTTTTGTAACTGCAACCTTTTGTAGGACTGGTCATTCCCATCGATTTTGTGTCCTTGGCCCCTCTAATTATCCATGTCCACCTCCAACTTTTGTTTGACTACTAATGTGGTTGCCTGAGGTAGCTTATTACTCATGAGCTCGATCAGTCAATAATAGTCGTCTATGTTGTGGAATCCACAAATGTTACATACTCTAACAGTACTTGTCTCCACGTGTGGTGTATCCTAATTGGGTGAGAGTTACAGTTAAGTCCTATACATGTGTTGTATGTCTTTTGCTCCTCCGTTCAACCTCCCTTTTGGGCTGCCGCTTCGTTCGTGCCACTTGAACATTTAACGGTGGTCATCCACCATCAACCACCCGTCCAGGAGCACAATTGCTCTACATTCACCCCTCTCCTTGCTCAATTCCATATAGTCCTCCCACTTGTCACTATCCATGTCGTTAACCTCATATCTCTTGAGTGCATTCTTGTCCTCCCACTTGTCGCTATCCACGTTGTAAACCTCACAGCTCTTGAGTGCATTCTTGTTCTAGTCGTGCCCACCAACACCCAAGGTAAATGTCACACACGTACACACACATCCTTTGCATACTATCTACCACGGTGGTTGATCTAGCATATACATTTAAGTAGAGCTTTTTCCATATGTGATACATAGTTATATAAAGAGAGGAGAGGTTTTATAGATCTCCTCAACATAACATGTAATTGACATTTTTTAACACGTAATTTAATACAGGGTTACGTTGAACATATTGATTTCATCCCAACTGGCATCTTCTCAAAAACTGTGGCATAAAGTTAACAAGATCCAAGAGCAGCACATCACCCTCGCATGTGCTTTGGAAACTGAAGCCTTGCCTACTGCCCAATACATAAACCTTCCTCCTTCCTTTCAGGCGTTTGTGATATGAAATGTGCAGCTTCCCACTTGGTGGCGTCCTTCTCACCCACACGGGCTTCGTGCCCCTTGAGCTGTAACCAAATCTCTACACCTTCCCATCCACACCAATCAAGAAAACTCTCCCATCCACTGACTGTCCCCTTCTGCACTTGAACACATAACCAGCACGTGGGCGATGCCTCAGTTGGGTGCACATAAAGTTTGCCATCCTTTCCCATCATTTGTGCATCATCTCTGTAGTAAAACGTCTTCGTGTTGGGGTTATAGAACTGATACTGCTCTTCAACGACTCCATCACCGCGAGCCTCAACCACAACCTTGATGTCAAGCAGTTCCTCTTCCCAATTGCCCCTGGAAAGATCTGACCAAGAGAAAGCGTTTGGCCTTCCAACACGCACAGCCTGGCATGTAACATGTCTAAAAACCCATTCTCCAACACCTCTTCTACTGCTGGCTGAGGCCTGAGAGCCACTATCCTCTCTGGGATCCCCAACTTCAGTCCAAGGGCATGAATAAGTAGCATTGGGCTCCGATAGATGACCCCCCCTTCCACCTCTTCAGAGTAGACATAACCGTTGAAGCACTCTTCTGCCTCCCACGTCATTTCCCCAACAGGTGGCTTTTGCATCACAAGCCCAGTGAGACAAAGCCGAACCATGCGTTTGACCTTGTCTGTGTTCCCATTAAGATTCGATCAACCCACGTCTTCAGCTCCAGAGTCACAGAAGTTCGCAAGTATGCAATGAAATCCTGTGCCGTAGTCCTCGATTCAGCGCGACTAGCCATGCACTGTAAATGAACCTGATCAGCCTCGGGAAGCAGCCGCAGTCCTCTAGCAATATTTCCAGCTGCATCCGAATTCTTCGAAACGGTTATCCTTGATAGACATACTTAGTACCTCCAGCGCTGACCTCATATCCAAAGGAGGTACTGTGATGTTCACCTTAAGCCAGTCGGACACCCCGTACCTTCCGCCTACCGGAAGAACTGTTCCTGCCAAAGAGTTATAAAGGCGATGTTGCAGTCCTTGGCGAGGGAGTTGCCAACTGAAGTAGTCATGACTGTAACTAGCCACGAAAGCATGCCTCTCAAGAAGTCGTGACCATCACAGCCTGCTTTGCTCACTTCTCTTCCCAGTTGCTGGGACTCGTCCAAAAGAAGATAAAGAGTAACCATTTGGTCATCCTGTGCTATCGAAAGGCCGCTCCTCACATGAGCAGAAACCTTCTGCAGAGACACAAGGTCGTCTTCCCCAAGTATCTCATCCTGTAGCTTAGATGGTAAGCCACCCCATGGCTTGCCATACAGTATCTGCGAAACTAGGCACGCTCGCATAAATCCCGGCCAGCATAACCCCCACCCCTCTCCTTACACATCGCCACAAAAGCAGGATGTAGAAAATGAGGCGATGAATGGCCAACAGCAGAGCCATTGAAGGTGATGTACACTGCCGCCGTAGCTCCATAACAATGCAGCCGCGCCAATTCTGATGTCCTCCCTTTAAGCACCTCTCCAACACGCTGCTTGGCCTCTAGAAGAATTCCAACTCCAGCAAGGCCCTCCAGAGTTATGAAGAGCGCCTGCTCTTGCTAATGCCGCTCGATGCAAAAGCCGTAAAGTTACTGTCAATGATGCCTGCGACCTTCTCCATGAGTATGTCTCGCCCCAACTTGAAATCGGAAGACACATCAGAGAAGGGCACCAAATTCGTTGTAGAAACAATGACAGCAAATCGTTAGGACTTTCCAATGTTTAGAATATCTACTCCAAGTAGAACGGGTATCACAGCAACAGCAAGGAATCAAGGGACCGAGCATCCAGTCCAGTTCCAGAAATTTGCGGGCTTTGGCAGAATAAAGAGCGGGCATCTCAGCAAACTTTCGCAAGGACACAAAGGCCTAGGTTCACAACCAGAAACCTCTCACACAAGACATGAAGAGAAGACAAGGGGCCTGGATCTGGTGGTCTATGACACCAGATCCAGGGCATGGCAAGGAGGCACACAAGCACAAAACCAGATAATGTTTTGGGTACCTGATGCTCCACTCGTGGTCGCAGGAGGGCCTGCAAAAATAAACAAAAGCGTTTACACACCAGAAGGAACGCCAGGCCAAGCAGATACAAATAGTGAATGAGGCTTGCCTGAAGGAATGAAGTGATAGTCCCTGGATAAACAAGATCATCGTCGTCAGATCAAACCCATCCCTGTGAAGATAGCCAGTCCGCACTTTTTCTCAACTATCGCCAAAATTCTTTTCGCAGCCTTGCCTTGTGGCGGACAAACTTGTTTAGAAACCACAGTGCCATCTTCTAGCGTCACAACAACACTGTCCGCCATGTCCATTGCAACTTCGACTTAACCCTAATTTAATTTATTCTATAGTTGTCTGCATTCTTATTGTTAGAAAGAAAACTTATAAGAATATATGTATTGTGGTTATCTCTATTACACGCGCGCGTGTGTGTGTGTGAGAGAGAGACCTTATGATTGGAGCATCAGCGATTTCTTTAACAAGCACTATTATTGTAAAACACAAACCTAACCCCAGTGTTTAGGTCTTCAAGTTCACTCGGTATTTCAAAGTCCGTTGTATCTTTCCGTAGTGTCCTGCACGCATATGTATACATGTATATAGGGTATGTATCTTATCACACACACACTATATGTGTGTATGTGTATGTAGTTTCGTTAGATATCTTGATCGCCACCTTTTTAGGGCAAATACCGGTTTCTCACCATTGCCAAAAACACTTTTGAAAACCTTAATAGGTCAGGTGTTAATATGATATACGTAGAGGACAGAGGGCTTTGCCATATACATTTCACATAATAAAAGCATACACGTATGTCCTACAGCAAACTATATACATATACACATACATACGTACATTCTGTGTGTCTATATATATATATATATATAGAGAGAGAGAGAGAGAGAGAGAGAGAGAGAGAGAGAGAGAGAGAGAGAGAGAGGGGGGGGGGGGGGGGGATATTAAATACCTTGAGAAGGTTACTCTCTAAGATAAGGGAGACAGATAATGCTCGATTCTTAAGGGCTTAATCTCGGATATTGAGGGAGCAGCACACACAATGTGCTCAATGGATTCGAGCAACTTTTACCATCAATCTCTAGGTTATGCAAACTTGATACTTGAGGCAATACAAGCCTAAATGTATACCCTTGTCTCCCTCCATCTACATAACAACAGTTAGTATTATATATACTTATTTGACACTTTACACACACATATAAAGTTGCTTGACTGTTATTAAATGCCGAGCACTCTTTGGTAGTTTAGTTAACATATATTCTCTCTCTGTATATGTGTGTGTGTGGCGCGTGCGCCGTGTGTTTGTGCACCTGAAGCTGTTCGACGTAGCATACATAAAGCTCCTGTAGGTTAGGAATTTCTAAGTCGAGTCTTCTCATTGGCCATTCCTCTGTAGCTACTAAATTAATATGCTTTAAACTCTCGCTTTGTAGAATAAGCTTTCAATGGGATCGCATCCAACGACCACTAATCTAGCATACCTGCGTACCTCACTGTATCCTGCACGCACACACATACAATGCTCATTAGCATACTCTGCGTGTGTGTGTATGACAGTATAACATATTGTATATGAACATATATTGATGTATGTAAAACTAAAGCAGAGATCTCTCTTTCTTATATATATGAGAGAGAGAGAGAGAGGAGCACTATAGCATATGACACTTGGCATGTGTATACAGACGTGAGGGATTATATAACACACACAGGGACACACTACTGCGTGTGTGTAATCCCACGTGCTAAGGTATGATGTATATGCTATTGTGTCTGTGTGTGTGTTGGTGTTGATCTCTCTCTCTCTCTCACTCACATACACACACCTCAAGCATGGGCTCGAAGATGATGGTCCTTGAAAATTCGTTCAGAGTTTAAAGTAAACGGTGTTGGGCAGATCAAGGTGAGGGACTCTATGCTTGAGATTAAATGCCATAAACACCCGAACACACGACTCTCACGCACCCCTCATTTGCATATTTTCTTGGCATATGAACTGCACACATTATCAGTGTATAAGCTTACATACACGTACGCTTCTTTCTCTGTAAACAAAGAGGAAACAAGCCCACCGACACAAACGATCCACTAAACACCGACCAGATCCACAGCCGATTCCTTGGAAAACAAGGGGCCTGGATCTGGTGGTCCCAAGAATTAACATCGACTATCGATGAAATGAATAAAAATGATCTTTTTGATTAATTCAAAATATATAAGGAAAACAAGTCAAATAAAAAAAGATTGTATAAGAAAAATTAAAGTATATATGATGAAAAATGAATTTTGTTACGACGATGGTGAGGAGAAAACTAATGTAGTAAAGGTTTATAAATATCTAATAAATAAATAAAAACGAACACAGTGATGAAAATCTAAAAGGAAATGACATTAAAGAGAAGTTAAAGATAAACTTTAAAGTGCGATATTAAGTTTGAAGAGAAGTTAAAACAAAGGTATGATACATTAAGTGTATAATTTTGGTCAGTTAAAGAGAAGTTAAAGACAAAGGTATGGTACATTAAGTGTAATAATCTTAGCTATGTAATAGAGGAATGTATGATATAATTACCTACAACTAGATATGTGAAAAGAAACAACGCGTGACTTGGGATTATAAACATTTTTATAAATTAAAATACGGCTCGTATAAAGATAAAGAAAGAACTCCACTTGTTATAAGGTTATCTTTTAATAAGAATTATAGAAATGATAGGAATGATAATGATTATTCAAAAAATGATAAACCATCTAGCAAAAATAAAATGTTCCTTATGAGAATATGAATGATAAATATTATAAGAAAATCAATGATGTTTCTTATGAAATTAGAGAGAAAGGTAGGAGGAAGAAATGTTTATACAATAAACAATAGATATACTTTATAAATAAAAAGATGACAAACAATATAGAGAGAAAGGAAGACCTTATCAAGGTTAGATGGAAAGAAATAATCAATATAAGTAAAAAATAATATGTAAGGACCGTAGGGTAGAAGTTTTCCTTCCTATATCTGTTATATATGTGGTAAAATGAGTTATATTTTTAGGAATTGCTCTAAAAGAATATTCAACCCTCTATCTTTACACATAATGAACAATAAACAACCTACATCATGGCCAGTTGATATTCATAAAGAAAAAAGAAGAGTATCCATTGATTATAAGAGTTTTATAACTTTTTAATAAAATGATAAGAAATATTCTTTAAGAATTAGTCATGTTACATGATAACACAGTAGCAGAATTATAATTAAGAAGTTAAATTAATAATGTAACATATTTAACTTTTTTATAATTTATAAATACTCTTCTTTTTATTCTTTTTTAAAATAATCACAAGTGGTGATAACCATTCTGTCCCTTATATAAGATATATGAATCTGACTGTTAATAATTTATTAATTTCTTTCTTGACTAAGTTAATATAATTTAGATTTCTATATATACTTTGTTTAGTTACATCCCAACAACAATTAAATGTGTACATACATAATTCAGAAAGTTTTTTTAGGTCCTAATAAGACCATATGAATACTTTTATATACAAGTAATCTTTAACATTTAATATTTATCAGACCAAAGTGTTTCAATCATAACTTTCGAATAAATTTCACATACAAATTCTTAGAGCTATGCTCAATGTCTTAGGTTTATTTTTTTATAGGATTATTGATATAGATATGAATATAATTCGTAGGTTGTTCATGTAGATTAATTTCATAAGAAATATACTTATAAAACTTTTTATATAATTCTAATTTATCCTCTTCATGTTCCTTTTTTAAAATATTCATTTTTTTTTCATAATTGCATATAAATCAACTTTCGTAAGGTCTTTTAGATCATGATATATTTTTAAAATTTCTTCTTTTTTTAATTATTTAAGCCTTATATTCAATCATAACCTTCCAATGTAATTAATTTATCCTTCTTTGCTAGATATTTCTTAGCATAATTATGAATATCAAATTTTATACACTTGTTTTAATATCATTTTTCCTAAGCCCCAATTGTACAGCTTGAGTAGTTTTAAGCCAAGGTTGGCTCAACAACATAATGTATGTTGTATTGTGTCATTGCATTTGAAGAATTATTAAAAAACTTCATACTTCAATTTTAATTACTCTCACTATACCAAAAAACTCTTTTCAATTTGTTTCTTCCCACATATACTATGATATAAAGAACTTATTCATCATAATCACTTTCATACTCTACTTTCTTATCCATTTACAAACCTTACATCCTTCATTCAAAAGATTCAATGCATTAAATACATGATTTTTATATATGGAGCAACTTAAATCAGTTGTTCCAATGTTACTTTAACCTCCTGATTTATAACTTACATACATATGTTCCATTACCTTATTATGTAGTAATTAAGATTGAAAACATTGTTTATCTATATATGAATTTTAACACGTTTAGACACTTAATTAAAATTCTAATTATCATATACAGCACATATATTCTTAATTAAACAACAAAGCATGCTTATATTACAGGTAAAATATCTTAATATAATTTCTTAATCCTTAATAACTAGGTTTAATGTGTGACAAGCAATAAATCAACATAACTTAAAACATTAATACGTTTGCTCTAGATGTGTATAACTTTAAATTTTAAAGTTGTAAACTTTCATTTTATTAAGGAAAGTAAAGAGGAGAGGATTTGGGCGTTACTCTGAGAAAAAGCAAAATTTCTTAATAAATAAAATGGTCAATTAAATAAATAGTCATATTAATATAATCTTTTATATATAACGTTTGTAGTGCTGTTTAGTGCAGGTTGTATTGTTGAGAGAGTTTATGAAATTACATTACACTAATTTAAAAACTTTATATACGTTTTTGATAGCCACATAATAAAATGTGCACATATTACACACACGTATTTGATTATATTATGTTATTCCATATATTAAAACTATTTATTGAAAGGAAATATTAATTATCCAGAAAATTGAAGTGTTTGTGTTGTGTGTATGAGAGAGATAAAGAGAGACTTAGATAGACTAGTGATATTATGACATACTTTATCTACCGCGTTTGACTTAAATGTGTTTTATATCTATACATACACACATCACACGCACACATGTGTGTGTGGGTGACTCGTATAACACAAAATTTATTATTTGAAAATTTAAATACTTATGTTACATGTGTACAGTGTATATATGTATATACATATATTAATGGAAGTAATTAATAGTTGCTTCTTAACTTAAAATAAAAGTATTTAGAATAAATTTATATTTATTTAGTTTTTTAAAAATTAAAAATGAAGATTATTAAGAAACCTACACCTTATATTCTGTTAAAGATAAAAGAATATAATGAGTGAACATTTAGTATAGAAGAAAATACACCATGTTTATTGTATATTAAGCGCTACTAGAACTAATCATTCTATAAAAGAAAATAAATCATATATTTGAAATAATTATAAATAAGTAGGACTATTTTAAAAAAAAAAAACATATATTTTAGATATACACAAGCTCGTTTGCATTATCTACTCTATAAGTAAGTATCCATTTCCTGTGAGTTTGGAACAATCCATTTTTCAAATATGTTTTATATATACATAATAAACATTATAATATATATATATATATATATATATATATATATATATATATATATGGTGTGTGTATTATTTATTTATTTATAATGCATTAAATATATGTATAGTTTTACTTGTCATTCCAATTTCCAACAAAATAATATCAGCGTAGACATAGATATATATTAAACATGGTTAGACATGTTATATGAAGTTTTAAATAAATTGTGTTCGTTATTAGATTTGTACAAATTTCTACAATTTTAAAGGTATATATGCAAATTTGATATAAATGTATTTTTCCTTATTTTAATGAATGATAGAAAATCTTTTTTAAATTATACTTTTATAAATTTCTTAATTATTTATTTCACTTAGCAAGTAATTAAATTGAATCGTCTAAGAAGAATCAGTATTTAAACGTTTATAATAGTTTTACTATATTCTTTAATAAATTGTTTATTTTTTTAATTACACATATTTACACATATATGGCTTTTTCAAACTTCAAAAATTAATAACTTATAATTCAACTGGTGAAACTAGAAAAAAAAAATTACAAATTAATTTGATTTAAATTTTAAAAAATTTAAAATCAAACATAAATGTTTGTGTTTGACCTGTATTCGACTGTTCAACTTCATTAACTTTATCTTTTAATTAACTTTATCTTTAATGCATTACTTTTTAATAAACTTATTTGGCAATGCTATATTTTATCCTTGCCGAGAATGTTAACGGTAATATTAAAATTTAATTTTTTAATTTTTAATTTTTAATTTAGAAATTTTTTATTTATATTTTCACTTATCAACATGCTATTTATATTATTATTTTTCCTTAGCCAACTTTGATTTCCTTTTTGGAAAATACATGTTCAAAATACTAAATTTCATGTTCCATGTTTAAAACCTTAATTTTTATTTTTTTTTAAAATTTAATTTAATTTATGTTAGAGCTTGGTTGACCTAATAATTATTTAACACAAATCTTTTGAAGAACTGGTCATTTTAAGAAAACTTATATAAGGTATATATATATATACACACACACAGACACATGTAGTATATGTCATGTGAATGCAATTAAAATATGAAACAAACTATAATCACATAGAACAACTATTTGTCAAATGCAGTGGGGAAAAAATTAATAACAGAACAGTTGGTGTGTGTGTGTGTGTGTGTGTGTGAGAGAGGAGAGAGAGGAAGAAGAGAGAAGAGAGTCCCTTTCTTGACAGAGCATGCGGAGTGCATCACGCTCAATAACTATAGACATGCATACTGTCTCTTAGCTAGCACTGTTGCTGACTAAGATGACAGAAGGCAATCGGATCCTATCATGATGCAACATTGATGTTATTCTACAAGCACACATATTCCACACAATATATATATATAACCCGCGTGCATATCTCACTGTGTACGTATGCACACCTGCATTGACAGAAAAACCCCATAGAGAAACATATACTATACAAACACTATGTAATAAATATCTAATAATTAATAAAAGAATGGAAGCACAATGTTCCTTTGTGGAGGGGGTTTCCTACGGAACACTCATCACCAAAGAAGTGGTAACAAGTTTGTGTAATAGCAACCCCAAACGAGAAAAAGAACCTGTCTATAGTGGAACTGAAAAGCTCAAAAGAGACTTACGTACCGCACGGTTTGTCCCAGAAACACACGACCAACCACGCGGTTGTGGGAATCTTTCTCAGTTTGCAACCGGAGCTTGATACCAGGTAGCACAAGGGGTCTGCATGTGCCGGAGGCTTGCAGGCTAGCTTGAGATCCAACGGCGCGCCCAGTCTCTCGTAGCAATCAATGGAAAAGAGTGAGAGTGAGAGATATACTTCATCTTTACTCCAGCATTTGTCCTGAATATTCGTTGTTGCTGCTAATTAAATAAATGAGAAGAAAACAAATATACGTGGTGTGTTGTGTGTGTGAGGTAAATATTGAATTCACAGCAGGTATTCATAACACTTACGTACATAATCTTGTGTGGGTTGTGATATATGAACCGGTTTATACAAAATCATCAACAAAGCATTATAAATATGTAAAGAAGCTAACAATAAGGACAGTTACGCAACAGATCACTTATATATACATACACACAGACAGCATGTAGAGGAATTTAACCAACACCTCTATGCACATACATATTAAAAAATACCAAATATGAAAATGATTAAATTCAGCGAGGAAGAAAGCTTACTTACTTTGTACAGTAGAGGAAGATCTTAGGGCCGCAAGCAGAGAACATAGAGCCGCCGGAAACCTCCAAGCGCGAGTACAACAGACCGCAGCTGGCGTGCACAAGACGCGGTAGAAGGAAAGTTCCGAGTACACAAATGCTCCCACAGCGTCTCATCCTCTGCCGCGCCTCCATCTCCTGTTCACGCACGCCGCCATAGCGAGGCCTCTCGCATCCAGATGCTTGAGGATTTCATAGAAGATATCATCTCTTTCTACGCTTGATATCACTGACATTTCAATGCGCTGCTTCTCTTCTGTGGGAACGTCCCTGCTAATCCTCTGTTTCTTGGGCGGATTCCAGAGCATCCTCTGTTCTAATCGAAATGCGGATTCAAATAACTGGTAATCGACAAGAATAATAAGAAACCATGTCTAAGACGAACAGAAACAAAGCTTTAGCTTACCGAATCGCAGATTTTGTGAAGTAATCGAACAAGAAGACGGTTTCCGTGTTACAAAGAACTGATAATCTGCACCTCATCAAAATGTATGCATCAGAATGAAGCACAGATAGAAATACATGCATCAAAATGCAATTTTTTGGGCAAGATCGAGATATATGCATCAAATGCGGATTTCTCGAGCAGATACATGCAGACAAGAAAAACAGATTTGCTTACCGAAATCAAATCAAAATGCCAATTTTGTGGAGAAGCAAAGATTTTTGCGGAGAACAGATTCCACGATAACCTTGAAAACAAGCGGTTCTTGGCATCAAAATGCGAACTTTTGGCCAGAGAATGGAATGAAGAACAAGAAGAAGAAAGAAAAATGCAGATCTAGAACAAAGAAATAGAGAGAGACGTCCTTACCGAGCAAGCGCCAAGCTCCGGCGCAAATCTCTGAGGAAGAGATAGGAAGAACCCTATTTTCTACACACAACTCCCGTGATTAATTAACCCGATCTTGGCCGTTAAAAAACTAAAAAATCAGTGGTTGAGATCTGCCCCACGTCACGCTTATTAAGAAATGTCAACGACATCAATTTATCTTGCACTATCTCAATAAACAACAATCTAACTGACTACCTGGACCATGGCCAAAAACGTGGCCATGGCCCAAAGTTTCCCACGACGTATACCCTTCGACGAGGGAATTTTCTCTGATTTCGATTAGCTGTGTGTTTAAGATTCCCCGTGTTCTTCGACGAGGGCATATTCCCAGCATAGAGAGGGATATACCAAACCATAATTTTTTAATTTTATTCTTTTATGTTCAGTGTACGGATAAAAAAGCTTCCTATAATTGATAACTGACAAAGCTTTACTAAAATCCAAAATACTATATACATACATACATATACATATTATATATTATATATATTAATATTTCGACAGGTGTATATATACGTACAACAAACAGAATATCTCCGTGGTACCATTGCACCTTTGCCCTTAGGTCAACTACCATAATTGCGTCCCTTTCTCCTTAAGAAAGGTATTATAAATTAACACATATGGTGTATACGTGTATGTATAACATATGGTGTGTAGCGGTTGTTTGTCATGTAGTTGGCTGCTTGGACTGTTGTGATAAAACAGACAAAAGGGTAAAAGGGACTGGCAGCCTAACCCTTTCGCCCTTTTGTTGTATATAATTAGTAGCGTGATATTTACTAATTAACTTATATACACCTGTCCATATTGCTGGTATATTGCATGACCTTTTCTTCTGTGGTCCCTCAAATCCAAAGCTTTTGGCTTTATACCATGCCCAGGACAAATATAAATATAAAAATAATTTAATTAACTATCTTAATAAACTTAACTAGGCCTTAACGTGTGATTAATTAATACTAATTGAAAAGTATGATTAACGTACCTTTTCGTCGTAACATGTATAGTGTGTTGTTATCACATAGCTGACCGCATCAAGCACTAGCTTCCTCTTGTCGTGGAATGTTCACGTTGCATTCTTAAGATTAATTATCATTTAATATTGATTATAATAAAAATCTTAAGATTATTATCTAATATTGAAATCATTTAAATAAACTATGTGGACAAACTGAACCCGTCTCCGCTTGAGAAAACAATGTATATTAAGATTGCTGCACGCAATGGAAATGCCAGTGTTAAACTCTATATATATGGTACTGTACACGCATGTCACACCGTGCTTGTCTGCTACGATCCAAACAAATATATATGTACACACACATACATGTGTATATGTATGCATGTATATGACTGTGAATGCTCGTGTGTGCGCACGCGCGTGCGTGCCTGCTGTGGTTTAGAGGTTTCATTCTAACACCAAAAACCAGCATAAAGCTTACCACACAAGAACTCTATGCAGGAATTGCATAACTTGGTTGCGACCATTGCATTGGATCAATCACTGCACAAGGATCAGATTTCGTAAACTCTGCAACCTGCAAAAAGATAATTATTTAATATATATAATATATAATACTGTACATTAAGCTTGTTAAAACCTAATTTAATGTTAACTATATTAATGAGAAAAATATATGCTTACCTTTTGATGACAACTTGGACAGAAATGTTGCTTGTGCCACAGGCAATCACAGGCAGGACACAGGAAGCACACACCACAAGAAATGAGACATGCGACAAATGTAGCCAAGCTTAGCTTTGACCTGAAATAAAATACCATTTTATATTAGTCTTAAATTATAGACCATTATGTGTGAGTAACTGAGTGTATATTATCAGAGTGTATCCAAAACTATTCCGAACACTCACTAATTTAAACCGAACCCCATAGTTACAAAATCTGTGCGTGTGTGTGTGCGTGCGTCAGTATGTAAACATACATCAGGGAGGTTCATTCAGTCAACTATGAACTAACAAAATGGAGGCTTCACCAAAAAAACTTGAATGCTTTGAGTCAAGCTTTGCAGCTTGACTTAGAAAAATATCCAAATAGAAACTATAAAATGAAGGTTCTACATTAAACTGGTGAGTATTAGTAAGCTATACTCTCTCTCTCTCTCTCTCTCTCTCTCTCTCTCTCCATATACGTGTGTGTGTGTGTGTGTTTATCTATTTATGTAATTATATATACAAGACTGACAAATGTAAGTTTCACTAAGTTTGAATCAAACTTGCAATTTGACTTATTAAACTTTGAAGTTTGATCCAAATAAACTACATAGGAAACTAAAAAAGGAAAATTATTCAAACAATGGTTTTCATAAGTAAACTAAATTCAATCTATAACTAGTACCTGTGTGTGTGTGATTATACATCATGGAGTCAAATATAAAACAAAATAGAGGTTTGCTAAAAAAATTTGAATCAAACCTGAAACTTGACTTAGTAAAGTTTGAAGTAACTACATAGGAAGCTACAAAATGAAGCTTCTACACTACAAAAGGTTTCCTGAGTATTACTAAACTAAACTTACTTACTTGATCGTACACACACACGCACGCACTGTATCTAGTAGTAATACTTACTTGATCTCGGTAACTCCGACATTTCCACAGTGTGAGCACACAAACGGGGCAGGGGTATCACCATACACAGTCTCCTGCAGAGGAATACCATCCGGATGGCCGACAATGGCATTTGCAGGCACAGATCCAAGGAAACTGATGGTGCATTTGCATCTGCTGTGGGGTAGATCATTCCATTCGTACCTGGAGCTGCTGGCGGTGGATACGCATAGGGAATTCCCATCACCGGCTCGGATGCCGCCTGCGATCCTTCATCTCCGTCTCCCGATCGGCTCCCATCTCCGCTGCCATTTCTTCCCCCCTAAAACTTTAAACTCTCACCCTAACCGCAGCTTAAACCAAGCTCATTTTGTTGCCCTAAACAGGTATATTCAAGTATTCACTAAATTTTATTATTAAGTAATACATTTGAAAGTATTAATAATTTGCAAACAGTTAATTAAAATATTTAATAACGTAAGTATCTTAAAATATTTTACTTATACCTTTAGTAGAATTTAAAATGGAATATACTTAATAAATTAAATGTAAAAAGTTTAGGTACAAGTGAATTTAATTTTAGCATTATCATTATAAATGAATAAAATAATTACAATAATATTTCATTAAGTTTTAAATTTTATTTTATTATTTCTCATATTTTTATTTATAATTAATGATAATATTAATTAATTAATTATAATTATGACCAATTGATATTCAATATATATATTTAATGAATAGCACATTAGAAAGAAATAAATCAAATGCAAATGTATAAATTTATTACAAATTTTCATTTATATTTTAATGTGAAGTTTTACAAGGGTAAAAATGTAATTTCTATAATTTAAAGAGTATTAAGGAGTATTTAAATTTTCCCATATTAATATCTGTGAATTTGTAATATATATGAATCAAACTCAATTTTTAAAAAATGAAAATTTATTTATAAGGGAATTAGGGGCCCATTTCTAGGTTTAGGTTTAGGGTTCTAGGTTTTTGGCGCTGCGAGGGAATGGCGAAGGCGGTGAAGCCGAAGAATTCCTCTCCGGCGAGGTCCGGCTCCAGTCGGAGCTCCTATTCGGGCTCCAGCCCGTCGCGCTCCAGGTCTAGATCCGTCTCTTCATCGCCCACAAGCGGCAGCTCACGAAGTCCAAGCCCTAAGAAAAGGTTCGCTTTCTTTCGTTGTTTTCTCTTCGATGTCGATTAATGCCGTATTTTCGTGCATATCTGTCTGTTGTCGAATCATGAATGTCCTTCAAAAATTATGATATTTTTGTGATTTACAGCCCAGTTGCACGGAAGGGACGATCTCCTTCTCCAGTTAGGAAATCGCCACCTCCAAAGTACGATTTTTACACTAATGTATGGCTTAATTAAACTTATGGAAATTATTTGTAGGAAGCCGACTGCTGAAGATTCTACACGATTACACGTCACCCAGCTTACCCGGAATGTCAATGAGGCCCACTTGAAGGAAATTTCGGTAAGAACCTTAAAAAATCAACCTTTTCTGTATAGAGCGTTCTCTGCGCTTAGAAATCCGTGATTCCTTACCAAATTCAATGCTTTGCCATAACATATGGAATAGACACAATGTACGTGAGAAAAATTATGAATTCAGTGGGCCATAAAGCTGTTAAGCAGACGATAGAACTAAATAATTGTATGAATTTCTTGTTCTTTTGTAAACGTTAATATTTCTAGTTTAAATTATATTAAAAGTAAATATTTGTTGTTATGTGATCTTACTGTAGGAAACTATAAAGTTATACAGAATTCAATCTAACAAAAGAAGTCTAAATGGTAATTGTTATTTTGTGTTATTATTGTAGATGAGACAATGTACATTATAAAAGTTAATTTAGTAGGACATAGGCGCCTGAAATTAAATTAAATAGACAACGAAAATGGTATTATTGTGGGTGAGATAAAACTTATAAACTTACGAGTAAACGACTCAAGCTTCAATCAGTAGTTGAACTGAGATGATAATTGTTATTTTGCTATATTATTGTAGGAAACTATGGTGAGATTATCACTGTGGAGCTTGCTATGGATCCGAAGGTCAATCTCTCGAAGGGCTTTGCTTATGTTGAGTTCAAGAGCAGGTCCGATGCAGAGAAGGCCCTACAGTACATGGATGGGGTAAGTACATTTATTATACACCACACATACACGCGTATATTTGTATAGATATATAGAATAGCTAATCGACTAATTTTTTCAGGGCCAAGTTGACGGACTACCAGTTGGCGTGAGGTTCACAGAGCCACGAGCACGAGCAGTTTCACCAAAAAGAGACGGGGTTAGAGATGGAGTTCGCCGCCGTGAATGTAAGTTCTTAGTTCGTCTGTGTGTGTGTTTTGTGTGTATATATATAGAGAGAGAGAGCTGATGTATTTGAGTGTCTCAGCTCCACATCCGCCTCGTAGAGGGTCACCAACAGTGGAAGAGGTCAATCTCTCCAAGGCGAAGGGTTGATTCTCCTCCCCGACGGAGGCCGGTTGCTTCATCTCCGGCTCGAAGACGGTCACCATCACCGGGATTTCGTAGGAGGCGACGTTCCCCCAACAGGTAATTTTTTACTCACATTCAATCTAATAATGCACAGCACAAATACGCCTGCGTGTGTGTACTGTGTTTCTCTGCGAGTGTGTGTGTGTGCGCATTATATGAATTTGTTTGTTAAGCAGGAGTCCGCCACGAAGGATTCGAGGGAGTCCAATGGGTCGTCAGCGAAGTCCGCCTTATAGGCGTAGGTAGGTATCAAATAAAATACAGTTATGTGTATTATAAGTGATAGATGCTCTCTCTCTCTTTTTCTGTGCCGGCGCATGTAGTCGTTTGTTTCTTTTTCAGATCACCGCTTCCAATTAGGCGAGGAGGGCGCACACCACCTCGGAGGTCGTCTCCAATTCGACGTCGGTCTCGGTCGCCTCTTCCAAGGCGTATGATGCGTTCACGCTCGCGATCACGTTCTGCTCCTAGAAGGTATGTGTTGTCCATCGCATTTGATATTCCTTAACCGAACCTTTGTTTCTCACGTAGAGCAAGGTCACCAAGACGGGCAAGGTCAAGCTCGTATTCATCTGGATCTGAGAGTCCGGTCAGAAGAGTAAGTAATCTCTCTATTTTACTTATTCAAGTACAGAAATGTTATATATGTGTATTTTTGGATTCATATATGTTTGTGGTGCTAATTTGTTTATATTTACTACAGAACCGAGTGGGAAGGAAAGTATCTAGGAGCCGAAGTCCTAAAAGGTAACATCATTGCTATCGCTGGATTATCTTTTTTCTAACAAGGTCTTTTCTTGTTAATAGAGCAACCAGCAGCAGTCCCAGTCGAAGTCCTATCTCTCCCGCAAAGACCAGCCAGTAAGTTAACTATATATAATATCATCTTTCGTATTATTAATATATGTCACTATTAGAGATCATATATGTTATATATAGTCAAGGGTAATATCATTCATGTACAGTAAGATCCATATGGTCAAAGTTGAAATTAAATTATTATTTGCCCGAAGTGAATTTATGTATACATAACATGCCAGCTTTATGAATTATAAGTGAGTTTGATTACATTATGTTAATATACTATTTCCGTGTGCATGCATCTCTCTCTTTCTCTCACGCGCGCACACACACATGTGCAATTGGTAGATTGGTAAGGCCGTGATTCTTATCATCACAGTATTTGGTTGAATGTTTCTCTCTCACACACATACTTCGGATTTGTATATAACAGTGGTATAACTTACACTTAAGGTTATAACTAAATAAAACAGGTTCATGGCTCCATGCATTTGTATATACAAATGCGAAGTATATATCTAGTTGTATCGTGTGCGTGTGCGTGTGTGTGAGAGAGAGACAAACAGACAGACAGAGAGACATAGAGAGAGAGAGAGAGAGAGAGAGGTGAGTTTTGTATATATTAAATATGTATTATGTGAAGTACACACATACACACAAGAAAACACACGTACAGATGTATGAGAGACTAACTTATATATTGTAATGCAGAGCGGTTAAAGTGAAATGAGCAGCTGAAAAGGGCAGAGTTCATCTACTGCTAGCCATTTTATTGCGAGCTCTGCATATGGTTTAAGTTTTTGCATTATTTTAATTATGATTAGGTAGGTGTTATGTGTGTTTTATTGTTTTGCATTGTGTGTGCGTGTGCGTGTGCGTGTGTGTGTGCATTGTGTTGCATGATTATATTTGGAAAAAGCTGCTTGTGTTGTTTCTCAGGGGGCTGCTCAATGTGTACTTTTTCCCGTCTACAACGTTTGAACAACTCTGTTTTAATCATCAATTTTATTTTGTTTTAACTATTAGTTTTCTATTTAATTAACGCGTTAAGCAAAATAAAATTGTGTGTATTAACAATAAATATAATTTTATATCACAAATACACACACACACAAATTATATATATAATATATATAAGCGTGCTCGACATTCTATTTTTGTTTAAATCTTATATGCATGCGATAATTTACATATATACTTATATGTATATGATATAATCACATTAACTAATCAATCTGAAAGTAGTTTATTTAAATAACGTTTAAAGTAAATTTAAAGCAATTGACTTGAGAAATATAATTGAAACATCCATAAAATATCAAAGTAAAATATATTTTAAATATTAAAAAAAATCTACTTGAATTACTAAAAATTAAATTAAAATAAATAATATAGTTCAATGTATATGCTATTTTCCATTTTCTATCTCTTTAAGTATATTTTTTTTTATCTTATTTTAACTATTAAGTTTTAAACTGTTATTAAAATTTTTAAAAAACATGAGAAAAAAATACTCTTATGTTTCTTGAAGGTTTTTATTTTTATGTTATTTTTACTACTTAATATGAATTAAATTAAAGAATAAGTAATTAATTATTAATTAGTAATAAATTTGTAAATATAAACAAAGTAATATATAATACATATTAGCAAGTTTAATTAATAGGTTTTAGGAAAAGTAAATATTGAAAACTTAAATAATCTTAATAATTAAGATAATAAGAAGTTTACAATGGTTCAATACACATCTACATTCACACTTGAACCAAATATGAAATTCAGGTGTTACCTCTGTGAAAATAGCGAGGACACGTCACTTCTTAAGTAAATTCACGTCTGCTCAACCTCCGTTTGACCAACATTAATTTTTTTAATTAAGTATAAACATGTTTGATTATGTAATCAATATTCTCGAATAACATATGCCTCCATGTTATAAACGAAACATTAAAATCCAAATAATTAAACAAAAGGTGCACACACAACATTTACACCATGTCAAATGTGTTACATTAACTTAATGTGCCCATATACACATTGGTCTTTATCATTCACCACTTCTATGTGTCCATCCTAAACATTGCATACCCTCACCTCCCTAGTAACATCAAACTATAATATTGTTTTATGCATTATAGTAGTATTACATGGTAATTTTAAATTATAAGTTGTAGTAGTATTACGTGATAATTTTAAATTATAAGTTGTAATAGTATTATGTCATAATTTTAAATTTAAAAACTTTTAAATATGTTGAATAGTTTTATTTCTTATTTTTTGCCATGTGTCATCTTTTTATAGTAATTTGAAAGGAAAAATAAGGAATCTTGATATAAAAATTACATTTTAATACTTCTAATATTATAAAACAATGGAACTATAATGTTCCTATAATAAAATAAATTTTTTAGTAATAAATACTAATTACATAATTAAAATTACTAATTATTAAGAATTTAAAACTATAAAGAGTCTTATTTTTGTTTGAGGTGCTTTAGTTTAATGTTTCTTCTAGAGGCTATTGATATTTTATTTTTTTAATGAATGACTTTACTTGGAAAGTATTTGTATATTTACTACATTGTAAGTTTAATGCATTTTTGTAAATTAAGATTTGGTATACACTTGTAGTGAACACTACAAATTTGAAATTTTAAAGAATTTAAATGGATTTTAATGTAAAGTTTGTAAGTAATAAATTCAAGGCCTATTTTTAATAATATAGCACTAAAGTTCAACTTGTAGTTTCATATGAGCTTTTTTAAAATGATGTTTAAGGCATAAACTTTAAATAGTGCAAAATGTTGTTAAAGACATGTTACAATGTCATGAAATCCTACTTAAGTTTTAATCAAAGTTGTGAAAACTATTGTATATATATAAAATTTTCTTTTTACTAAAGCCTTGGACAACATCGTATGTCATATTTATATTTTTCGTTATTTATGTTTCTCAATTGTGAAGAATTAAAAAAGAGGTTCTATGCATTATGTTTAACATGTCATTCAAAATTATTAACTTATGAAATTAGGGTCGTGATTGGTCAAATGAGTACAATTTTTAGAAAGGCAATCTGTAACCCGTTTTTAAAACATTTTAAAGGATGATTCATTAAGGTGTATTATTGGAATACTTTCAATTTTAAAAGACATTACATCTCTTAATAATGTTAAAACAATTCCAAACCTTATGAAACATAATCAACTACAAAAAAAATTAGTGTTAAATCACATTATTTTAATGTAATGGATGATCGATATTCAAACGTTGACAACCTAGTTAACTAGTTGCATGATAGTGGTAATGATGATGAATGATATAACAATGAATGTTAGTCAACATTCAAAAGTTGGTAACGATTATATTCAAGATGGTGAACCTTCTAATAAACATGAGGAGAATCATGGTTAACCTATTGAGCAACAGCATGACATTGCTAATTAGGTATTGGGGACTCTTAGGTCTGATCATGCATGGCAACCATCTCTTATGTACCTCTAAAGATATAGGGTGTACATGGCTGCGTGTCTAGAGCCTTAGTTGTACCAATAGGCAATGGTAATGGTAAAATGTAGGAAATGGTGGTAAGGCATGCTTGAAAATTTTGATTTTTTAATAAAGAATGACACGTGCGAACTTGTTCAAAAACTTGTGAATTGTTTAATAATCTCATGCATGTAGATTTATAAGCATAAGTTAGATCAGCATGAAAATGTGGTAATTATAAAGCTTGCTCGTGGATTTTCTTAGACAATGGTGAACTCAAGGAGACAATTTACATGAGACAACCACTAGGGTTCATACCAGTTGGTAACGAACACATGGTATGTCAAGTAAAAAAGTCATTATACGGTCTTAAACAATCCCAGTGTATGACACACTTTTTGGTTGGTCAAGGGTTAACCGATTCTTAAGCTCAGTGGAACCTACAAACAAACAAAATCATTTTATTTTATTGATTGTTGTGTATGTAAATGATCTTCTCCTTGCATACAACAACCTCTACATGCTCAAGGACACTAAGAATCATTTCTACAACCGGTTGATCTTGGTATTGTCTTGGTTTATAAGTAGTTACAGATCATAAACATGATGCTCTCTTTCTTCATCAACAACGATGTGTTGAAAAAAGTTTGGAGAAGTTTAACTTTGATTTCTCCTATGCAACTTTAACCTCTCTCATCATGAAACTATTTTGGGCTGCAATCGACACCACCGGCAACATATGATCATTTAATGATAAGCCTTATCAAAATGCTGTTGACACATCACACTTGTGATATTGTAAATGCTATTATTAACATATGCGGATTCATGCATGATCCAAACCTATCACATTGGTTTGCAATCTTCACATCTTTCAGTATTATCCACATTGGACACCATAACCTACTCTAAGGTTGTCACAAGATTTAGGTGCATATTAGGCTAGTGACGTTGATGATCATAGGTCCAAGACTACAGAATTATCCAGTGGAAACTATGTGTGAGGAATATTGATAGTGTTGGAGCATATGCTAAGGAATATGCAGCCGTACGACTAAGGCATACAAGAATACATATATAGAACACTGCAGTATGTAAAACCACATCAGAATACAAGTTCTCTTACTAGTTATCTTGTGTGTTTTACGTGTTGTAACAGCATCTCACTCTGTCATGTATAGTAGCCCTACATGTATGTGTATATATAGGTGTTGCCAACATATAAACTACATATGAATCTAAAGAGTACATTAACGTTAAAACTTACAATCATTCCACCAGGGTTGCTCCCGACGAACGCCACATCATGAATTGTCTTTGTATCCATGGCAACTTCTGCCAATGCCAGTCTCTGCCTACTTCTTCCTGTCAAGTATTTAAGTAACCAGACTTACACAACACGAGCTTAAGCAATCTCACATGAACTCTCATATAGAACATATGCGTCAAATACACAGACATCCAGAAAGATTAGAGATATACCTCTATGGACCACGGCTTCTCTCGCTTCTGTCTCCTGCATAATCCGTATTGGTCGTCTCCGTTTCCTTGAAAGCTGGTACGGGAATTTGAGGCCTCGAGATGAGACTTGGAGGTGACAAATCTCTAGAGACATCCTGATTACCAATTCTAATTATTCAATAACAATAACATATACCTTATACAACAAATCTACTTGACATAGCGCGTGCACTCACTAGCAGACGGCCACGCATGCCCGCGCGCACAAACACATAACACACACAGAAACCTTGTTCATAGTAAGACTCTCAACTCTACTTCTTCTAGCATCTGAATTTGAGGTCTTATAGTGAAACTTGAAAGTGTTAAACCATTTCCTGAATTATCCTGGAAACAACCAACATAATAACATCAATAACAAATATACATACAAGGTTGGACACACACGCGCGGGCACCTACGCAAACACCTGTTTTATATTGACGGCCTGGACTTACAAACATGCTAGCTTTCTACAAAAGCAGTATTATACTAAGTCATGACAATTCTCTTAAGCTGATCTAAAGATGCAATATTATTGAATAACTACATTATCCATATTATATTGTGTTACTACAGGTAATATATGAAACAGTCCGAATTTTTTATAGGTTCTTTCTGATTTACTTTCATTATTAATATCACTATAGGAGATAATCAATGTGGATACTGCGCTAGTTTACGTCTCGCTACATGAGATCAACCGTCGTAACATGATATAATTCTTTTATATTAAATAATTTCATGTAAGAGAATTCATTTCATTACAGTTTTATTTACCCTTAGTGTTAATAGGGTGTATGTCATAAAAATTTACCTTTTAATAATTAATCTTATCATTCTATTTTTTGGATGTAGAATTTTTTAAAGAATATTTCTATAATAAAGATTAATTAATTATTAATAAATATTAATTAAATAAATAATTAAGAGTTGGACAATAAACATTCTTATTTTAAATTGAAAGTGCATATACATACGGAATATAAACAAATGATAAATTATAGAATTAAATGTAATGCTAATTGATTTAAAAGTTATTACTCCATACATACCATCAAAAACAAGTAAAATTAATTCAAAAAACAAAAAAACAAATAAAAACTCTCGCTTTGGTTTATCCATCGACGTGAGAACCCGAAAAGAAAAAAGGTAATAAAAAGTTCATTAAAAAACTTCAGTATATATATAAAATATATATAATATTATATATATATATATATAATATATATACATTACCATATTTATATGATTATAAGATTAACCACTGTATAAATAATTCTATTAATTTTCGATATTAGTATCGTTATTTGAAATTAATTTTGATTATTTAAAAAGTTACAATTGTAAATACAATGCTTAGTTGTGTCAAATTTAAAAAATAAAAAATAAAATATACAAGATCCTATAATAGTAAAGAGTTATAGGTATGTGACGAATCTATATATATAATCTCGATGGATAAAATATACACTTGAATAATATGTATAAATCGATACAAAAGCAAGAGTTTTTGTATATGCATGTACAAGGTTGCACTTGGCAGCGGGGACCTGGATTTATATAGTTAAAAATAATAATTAATAGTCTATTCTTTGCTTTTATTTATAAAATTAAAACATTCTTATTTACTAAAATAATAATATTAATCTAAATTGAGCATGTTCAAAGTATATATTTATAAAATACTTTCTTATACAATACATTGTAATTAATTAACTCACCAATCCCAATCAATGCTTAGAGAGAGATAAGTTAGATGTGCCTCCTATTTTGCATATAACCGTATTGGAAAAGTACGTTGCCCGCGTACGGTTTTATACGTTGTATAAAAATATATATTTATATATATGATCTCATTCGTAAATAAATAGACACTTAATTAAATCAAGATTAATATTATAAATTATTAAACAAAGAAATATGTAAGTGCCTGTGTACACACGTACACGAGAGAGACATATGTATATTTGTACACGTGGAATGTACTAAATCTTGATGTCTATATATGTATGTGTATGCATATATATTTTAGGGAAGTGTTATCAGTTTATAAATATATTAAATTCCGAGTCCATGCTATTATTATTATTTTATACTTAGTACTAACAGATGATAGCACACTTTGATGCTATTATAATATTAAAATATTAAATTAAAATAGTTTAACTTATCATAATATTCTTTTATGATACTTTTTCAAATATGTCCATAAATAAAGTATATAGAGATTTATCTCTATTATATTTATATATGTAGTATATATCATGTATATATGTATAAGGATATATTATTTATATAAATACACAGCTTGTGTCACAAAATATATATGCCATCTTAAACATAAAATATTAGTATATTTTAATTTTTTTTATCATGATTATTATTTCTTAAATAATATATTAAAAATATAATAAATTTTGAAATAATTCAATTAAGATATATCTTATAATTATAATATTTTAAGTTTCCCACTTACACATGAAAGATTAAACTAAAATTAAAAATGTCAATATTATTAAAGCTATAAATTATTAAACAGCATTACTAATATCAATGGCATTTCACATTCTAATAAATTTCATAACGTATATTTTAAGAATAAAATTCTTAAGTATTATTATGTTAAATTAATATATCCAATATAAGGTTTAATAGACATAGCGATCAAATTTTTAAATACAAACGTGGTTAAAATACATAACTAGAGATAGAAAACTCACTAACTGAACTAACAGTGTTAAAATTTATTCTTAACTAATAAGTCTCGATGATTTTGATGTATATGTGCATCCAGTTTTATATATTATATAATATATATAATATAATATATATATAGGATCTCATTCATAAAATTAAAAAGCTGCATTTACATATCGTTATTTATTAATTATAGCATAGTTTGAGATTGCTATAACATTTAAAATTTTATTAAACTATAAATTATTAAAGCTTGGGTATGCTTTACAGAGGACTTTATATCTTATATTCTGTTTTTTAAGTAAGTTTATATATAACTCATACATACTATAGACTTGTAAAAATAAAAACTCTTAATTATTTATTCATAAAATCCAACACGTCTTGAATCTCCATACGTGCCTGTGTATACAAAAATATGTATTTTTGTTAATACTTTAGGATAACGCATTTGGGTTTTATATATGTTACATATGTATACATTTAGGGATTATTTCAAATATTAAGTATGATTTTATAGTAAATAATCAACATGTACTTTACTTCATGTTGTATATACATCAGTGAAACTGGCCGTAGTCCAAAAATGGTACAAAAGTTTAAATATTAATTTATTTTATTAATTTTTAATTTAATTATTAATCCCTAACATTTTTTAACTACGGCTAGTTTCGTTGGTATACACAGTTATAAATATTTCTTTACATTTGGTCTCATTTTTTAAATATTTATCAAATATTGTAGTGTTTAAAATAATTAAAATTAATTTAAGTATTTGTATGATAATAATTTTTCATTGTTATTATTAAATTTCATTTAAATATAAATAAAGATTCTAAGTTTATTTTTAGTATTATTAACATTTAACCAACTTTAAATTTATTAATATAAATTACTAAATGAATTGCTATGAACGTGATTCACATATAGTTTTCATATACACACGTAAAGTGGCGAGAATTTTAAAAAAATAATAATATTTTTTCTCTTATAAATTATCCGGAATCATTACAAAGTAAATACTATAAAATTTCAGACAAAATGGACTTGTTAGCCATTTTGTACTCAGAATATACCATAGGTAATCTTTAATATTTTACTCGAGTGCCATAATGTTTTTGAGTTAGGGTTGGCTTTAGGGTTAGCTTTGGAAGAAGATGGGAGTACCTGCGTTCTACAGATGGCTGGTGAACAAATATCCGCTCATTGTTGTTGATGCAAAGGAGACCGAACCTAACCATGTTGAATATGATAACTTGTACCTTGACATGAACGGTATCATTCACCCGTGCTTCCATCCGGAGGACCGTCATCGCCTACTACTTTGGACGAGGTTTTCCAGTGTATTTTCGACTACATTGATCGTCTATTCGCCATTGTCCGCCCTCGCAAGCTCCTCTTCATGGCAATCGATGGTGTGGCTCCCAGGGCCAAAATGAACCAGCAACGCTCCAGGCGCTTCCGACCGCCAAGGAAAACGCAGAAAAGGCAGCCGAAAAGAGAAACTGCGGCGAGAGTTCGAAGCGGAAGGCCGCAAACTGCTTCCTAAGGAGACCAGCGAGGCTTACGATTCCAACGTCATCACTCCGGGGACTCCTTTCATGGCCAGCTTGGCTGTGGCCCTGCAGTATTACATACATGTCCGTTTGAACAAGAGCCTGCATGGAAAGATGTCAAGGTAATTCTCTCGGACGCTAACGTCCCTGGAGAAGGGGAGCACAAGATCATGTCATACATACGTCTACAAAGGAACTCGCCGGGTTTTGACCCAAACACTCGCCATTGTTTATACGGACTGGATGCTGATCTCATTATGCTTGCCTTGGCAACTCACGAGCTACATTTTTCAATCCTTAGAGAGGTGGTAAATACTCCTGGGCAACAAGACAAGTGCTTTCTGTGCGGTCAGGTGGGCCACATGGCCGCTGATTGTGAAGGAAAGCCAAAGCGAAAGGCTGATGAACCTGGGCTTTCTAAGAAGCCGTATCAGTTTGTGCAGATATGGACGCTCCGGCAGTACTTGCAGTATGACATGCAAATACCTGACTGCCAACTCGACTTTGAACGCGTTGTGGACGATTTCGTGTTTATGTGTTTCTTCGTTGGAAACGATTTCCTTCCTCACATGCCTACGCTGGAAATCCGAGAGGGAGCTATTGATATGCTCATGTCTGTCTACAAAAGGGAGTTGAAGCATCTTGGTGGATATCTCACGGACAGTGGGGATGTAAACCTTAACAGACTCGAGTACTTCATACAGAAAGTTGGGTCCAAGGAGGAACAAATCTTCCGAAACCGTGCCCGCTTGCATCAAAGTCAAATGGGGCGACAAAAGCAGAGAGGCAACCGTAGACGTGGTGATGATATAGAGCCAAGCATCCGTCCAGATCTGGTGGCTGTAACCGCAAACCATTCTTCGCGACTAACAAGTGCTCCTGTTCCGTCTCCGTTCCAATCGTCCCGGGATAGCAGTCGGTTCCCTGCACAGTCTCTTAATAAGGCGGCTGAGAGAAACGGAAGTGCATCTCTAAGCCGAGGTAGTACATATGGGCCACCTTTGAAGCGCGTGCGCGTTGGCGAAACTGCTGCTGTTACTACAGAGAGCCAAGAGGATAACGAAGACGAGCTTAAGCAACGGTTAAACAGCGCCATTAGGGAGAAATCAGATATTCTGGTTGGCCAAACAGTCGACAAGGTGAGATTGGGCGAGGAAGGATGGAAAGCAAGATACTATGCCGATAAGTTTGAAGCTCGTACGTCTGAGGCACTGGAGAAGATACGGAAACAAGTGGTTTACAAGTATATCGAAGGTCTGTGCTGGGTTCTGCAGTACTATTATCAGGGTGTGTGCTCTTGGACCTGGTTTTACCCATTTCACTATGCACCCTTCGCCTCCGACTTGAAGGAGCTGAGTTCAATGAAGATGAACTTTGCTTTAGGAGAGCCTTTTAAGCCATTTGACCAACTTATGGGTGTGTTGCCGGCAGCAAGTGCGGACGCCCTTCCGGAGCATTACAGGCCACTCATGACGGATGAAAACTCGCCGATAATAGACTTTTACCCAAAAGATTGGATCATCGACATGAACGGAAAGCGTGCAGCTTGGCAGGGTGTTGCAAGATTACCATTCATTGACGAGCACCGACTTCTTGCCGAAACAAAGAAAGTGGACCAAACGTTAACGGAGGAGGAGGTGCGTAGGAACAGCCGGTTAGTCGATCTGCTTTTCGTAAGCGCTAGTCATACATTGGCACCGGAGATATTCTCCTTCTACGAAAAGTATCAAGAGGCACCTAGCGAGGTGCCCCGTGAACCAATCCATCCCGTTGCTAGTGGCGGGATGAACGGCTTCTTTGGCTTGTGTAATGGGGACACTTGCCCACCGATGTTTATGTCTCCAATCCCGGGATGCCAAATATCACTGACAACCAAGTCCTGTCCGTTGTTTATTACTGTCCTGCGTACCATACACATTGCGAGGCCTCCAGTTGGAGTTGTACCTCCCAATCAGACAGTTAGTGAGCATGACCTCAACCAAAGGCCTCCTTCTATAGCGGGTCCTGAAACGCCACGGCTCCTTGTGAACAGCTTGCCGTCCCAAAGAGCACAAGGAATGATGCTGATGCCGCACGGGAATTACTTACAATCAGTCGTCATATTCACCTCAACAGCCGTACAACAGGGATTCACAATCGTCGTACGGCAGAGATCAGAGGCAGTCGTACTCGTTACAGAAGGGATCAGCATGGACAGCAGTGCAGAAGGGATCAACAGTACAGCAGAGATCAGCATGGACAGGAGTACAGGCATGTACAACAGCAGCAGTGGAAGTCGAATATGACTACGGTTCGACATGTAAATAGCTACTACAATGGCTAGCAACAGTCTTCTGTCAGCAGGTTGACTGGACGTTGACATTGATCTCCACGTGGCTACGGGTCACGTCTCTTCGTCGTCATAGTTCATTGTCTATGTACCCAAATTCACTCTTAATGCTATGAGGATCTGAGCACACAAAACCTTTCCAACATGGTATCAGAGCGAGGAATTAGTGAGGAATTGAAACCACACAAGGTTAGTGCCTCTTGATCAAGCACTAATGGCTTCTTCCTCAACTGTGTCCACGGATAAATTCCTGGACAAATTTTTGGAGCGCTTCACCATACATGGAGCATCAAGGTCCAACTGGTGCTGATGCGAGAGGGCAACTGGGGTGTGGTGGATGGCACAGAAGCCCGTCCCACAACCGACCCAGCAATGCAGGCTGCCTGGGACACCCGCGATCGCAAGGCGCTGACCACGATTGGTCTAGCGCTGAGCCAGGAGTTCGTGACCTGATCGCCCTCACAAAACCAGCGAAGGACAACTGGGATGGCCTTGTCCGTTCGTTTGGGGATCTGGTACTGCCAGTGAGCTCAGTCTGAAGCAACAGTTCTCTCGGATTGAAGATGGCAGCGAACGAGACGGTACCTGAGTTCGTCAGCCGTCTAAAGGGGCTTGTGATTCAACTGGTTCAAGTGAAGGCAACCCCTAGCGAGAGCGATCAGAAAGCTGTTTTTCTCAATGGCTTGCTTGAGGCGTACATAGGAGTGCGGACTACTCTTCTCAATCTGCCCAAGCAGAGCTTTGAGGACATGGTCTCTGCTGTGAATGAGGAGGCTCGAAGCCTTCAGTTGGCTGCTGGGAACACAGCTTCTTTGCCGGACGCGGTGGGAGACGCCAACAGCAGCAGCGCCGTGGTGGACGACAGCAGAGCAGCGTGGAACGCAGCAGCCAAGGCAGCAAACCAGCGACAGATTGGGCCCTGCCACGAGTGCCAGTAGATGGGCACTTTGCCCGTGATTGCCCTCGGCGAATAGGGAATCAGCGGCAGCAGCAGGCACCTCGTCAGCAACCACGGTTGATTCAGAATGGGAGCAATCGGACTCTGCAACAGCCGCAGGGGTCGCGTGACGAGGAGGCCCGATTGTTCATGGCTCGAAGAACAGGGAGATCCTGTCCCTGTGCTTTGGCTCGATTCAGGAGCCAATCTTCACGCCACACCTCTGAGGGAGGTGTTCATCACGTATCGGTTACTCACAACAGCCGACGTGGTCAACTCAGTGGAGGGCTCCTCGCTCAAGATGGTGGGCGTTGGCAGTGTTCGTGTGCAGCTGCAAGGAGCCATCAAGACAATCGATGGTGTTACCATGTCCCCGGGCTAACAGAGACACTCCTCTCTGTGGGGTGAATATGTGATGCTGGTTTTCACCTCTGTTTCGATGAGCACGGCTGTGAGGTCCTCAACTCAGAAAATCAGCTTGTAGCACGTGGCGCTCGCTATGGAGGCCTATACCAGCTAGATGCTAAGTTATGCATCCCAAACGCTCATCAAGCCATGGTGGCGACCATTCGACGGTCCCCACCAACTCTGCAGTTGTGGCATAATCGCTTGGGCCACGCCCATGCTCAAGCGATCCTGACCATGGCCCGACAGTCATTGGTTGATGGTTTGTCCATTCCGACAGGTCAGACACTGGGTTCTGCGAGGCGTGTGTACTTGGCAAGTCTACCAAGAAGCCTTATCCAGAGTCCACCAGTCCTCCAACGACAGCACCTCTGGAGATGGTGCACTCGGACGTCTGCGGCCCCATGGACACGCTTACTCCTGGTAAGAAAGCGTACTTTGTAACTTTCACGGATGACTACTCTCACTTTGTCTCTGTGGCACTCATGGCGGCCAAGTCCGAGGTCTTCTCTCACTTCTTGGCATTCAAACAAGAAGGCGGAGCTGCAGACAGGATATCAGCTTTGCTGCATCCGCACTGACAATGGTGGCGAGTATGTGAGTGGCGCATCACTAAGTACTGTGCTGCTTAGGGAATTATGCACCAGTATTCTGCTCCATACAGCCCTTCTCAGAATGGAGTGGCTGAGAGAATGAACAAGACGCTAGAGGAGGGCGTTTCGAAGCATGCTCTTCTATGCAGGGATGCCCAAGACGTATTGGGGCGAGGCCGTGATCACTGCTGCATATCTACGCAACAGGCTTCCCACCACGACGGTCAAAGGATGACCCCCTACGAGGCTTGGACCGGTCGACGACCTAGCGTGGCCCACATCCGAACCTTTGGTTGTGTGGCTTTTGCCCACGTTCCTGAGAAGCTGCGCACCAAACTTGATGAGAGAGCCATCAAGTGTGTGCTTTTGGGTTACGCTCAGACATCCAAGGCCTACAAGCTTCTGCGTCTGGACAAGTGCTCAATCATCGTGAGCCGGGACGTGGTGTTTAATGAAGCTGAAGTTTATGGGGGAGCCGTCTCTGCAGCAAATGCCCCAGCTGGGCACCTACACCCTGGACGTGTGATTGACTTCGAGCTGGTGGACGAATGGTGGGTGGTGGTTTTGCAGACGCCACATCACATGCAGTTGGTCCCTCCAGCCAGGCCTCCAGCCCAGACTGTTCAGGCGTTGCCCCGTGTGACAGTGCCTGGCGTTGTCATCTCAGCAGCAGTCCCCGTGAGCAGCTTTGAGGTGGGCAACAGCTCGACTACTCCTGCCTACAAGTAGGGGGCTCCTGCGGCCTATGAGGCTGTTCCTGAGTTAGCGGACATTCTTCCCCACAGGATCCAGCTGCTGAACCTCAGGTTCCCGCCCATGTGCCACAGTTTCAATTTGGGGGGAGATCTACTCAGGTTGGTGTGGAAGACAACTCGTTCAGGACGGATTGTGAAGCCAAGCAGGAAGCAGAAGGAGTCTGAAGAGACTGAACGCTGCCTGGACTTGCTTGGTAAAAGTCAGAAACGGCCCCGCTTCTTCCTTGCCGCTACCAAGGATAAGCGCGCCAGTTTGGTCCCCATTCCTACCACAGTGGCTGAGGCATTAAGCGGGCTTGATGCTGCACTTTGGCAGGAGGCAATGGATTCAGAGTATCTGTCCCTGCTCAAGAACAGGACGTGGACACTGGTGCACCGTCCTCCTGGATGCAACGTGGTCACAGCTAAGTGGATTTTCACTGTGAAGCCTTTAGCTGGAGGTGGAGTAAAGTATAAAGCTCGGTACGTGGCGAGAGGCTTCAGCCAAGTGGCTGGCCTAGATTTTACTGAGACCTTTGCTCCTGTGGTACGTATGCCATCAATCCGGGTTCTTTTGGCTTTGGCTGCAGAGTTCGACTGGGAGATCGAACAGATGGACGTCTGCACGGCCTTTCTCCATGGCGAGCTGGAGGAGGAGGTCTATGTGACTCAACCAGAGGGCTACGTGCAGCGTGGATCTGAAGACCTGGTCTGCAAGCTGGACAAGGCCCTGTACGGGCTGAAGCAGTCACCTCGCGCTTGGTATTGTCGGATTGACAAGTTTCTTGTCTCTCTGGCCTTCACCAGGAACGACTCGGACCATAATATCTACTTCAAGTGGCTTGGCGAGTTTGTGGTGATCCTCGCCTTGTACGTTGACGACTGCTTGCTGTTCTCCAACAGCACAGCCCTTCTCCAACAGTTGAAGCAGCAGCTCTCAAAGGAATTTGAGATGAAGAATCTGGGGCCCATCTCCACGTTCCTGGGGATTGAAGTCCAGCGAGACAGGGGGAGAAGGATTCTCACCTTGGGACAGTCGAAAATGTGGACGAGGTCCTTCAATGGTTCAACATGGCAAACTGCAAGGCAACTTTGACACCCATGGACCTGCAGTGAAGTTGACTCGAGACATAGCACCGTGCAACGACGAGGAGACAAGGTACATGGAGGCAGTGCCCTATCGACAGGCCGTGGGCAGCCTCATTTACCTGGTGGTCTGTACAAGACCTGAGCTGGCGTACACGGTGGGCCAAGTCTCTCAATTTATGGCTAACCCGGGTAGAGCACATTGGGAGGCCGTGAAGCGTATCTTTCGTTACCTACAGGGACGAGAGAACATGCCTTGGTCTACAGCGGCTGCTATGGTGACGAGACTTTCCAGCTTCAAGGCTATTCCGATGCTGATTGGGCTGGTGATCCTGATTCTCGTCATTCTACTTCTGGCTACACTTTCTTCCTCGGCAGGAACCTGGTTGCCTGGAGGAGCAAGCGGCAGAAGATCACAGCACTCTCCTCGACAGAAGCAGAGTACGTGGCTGCAACATCAGCAGCACAGGAGACCATCTGGTTGCGAATTTTCCTGGAGCCGTTTCTGGGGAGCAACCACCGACCCAGCTTTTTCTGCGACAACATCAGCGCCATCATGCTAGCATCAACTTGAGGTATCACGACCTGACTCGGCATATGCAGGTGCGAGTCAAGTTTCTTCGAGAGCAAGTTGCTAAGAAGCTTATCAAGCTGGAGTACTGCCCAACTGAGGATGGTGGCAGACATCTTGACTAAGGCGTTGCAAGTTCCTCGTTTCCAGCAGAACAGGATGGAGCTGACTGTTGAAGACATTGCTGGAGATGAAGATTCAGCCGATGCAGTGACTCATCGCATGGCTGAAGGGGGAGTGTCAGCAGGTTGACTGGACGTTGACATTGATCTCCACGTGGCTACGGGTCACGTCTCTTCGTCGTCATAGTTCATGTCTATGTACCCAAATTCACTCTTAATGCTATGAGGATCTGAGCACACAAAACCTTCCAACATCTTCAAGGCATGTGAATCCATTTCGATGTGGCCTGACCAAGACGATAGATGTACATGTGTACGTGTATGTCTGTGTATATCTTGACCAAAGCGCTTTAATAGTTTATATACGCAGACACAGTTACTATCGCATTGATCTATGATTTTAAAATTTATTCATTATATATGATTAATATAAAGTTCATTACTTATTAATAATAAATTTTTCTAAGTGTTAAACAAATTAATTTGGTCACAATTTTGGCAATATTCATAAAAAAATAACCACGAAATTGTAATTTTGATACCGTATATGAGGTTAATTAAAAATTTAAAGTTACTTTTATTATATTATATGCATAATAGAAATAAACAAAAAAATGCATTACCTGAATTTCAATGACAAATTCATACAAATCATTCAGTAATTTATATTATAAATAAAATTTTAATAATAAATGCATCTCCTTAATGGTAATATTTTTAATTTTGAAGATTTTAACACTACAATGTTTGGTGGAGTTTTAATATAAAAAATAACTCTGTAATACAACGTAAAGTACATATACGTTGGTTATTTATTATAAATAATTTCAATCATAATTATAATAATTAATTAAATCATGATCTGACCTAAATTTATATTTATAACATACATAATGCCAAGGCGTATATCCTAAAGTATTAATAACAATACATATTTTGTATACACACAGCACAGCTAAGATTAAAGACATGTTGAATTTTATGAATAACAATTAAGAACTTTTATTTTTACAAGTTTATAAGTTTAGAGTTATATAAAGCTTACTTAAAAAAGAAACATATAATATAATAATATAATATAATCATAAAGTCCTTTAAAGATACCCAAGCTTTAATAATTCATAGTTAATAAAATATTTTTATTTATAACAATATTAAACTATGTTATTTAATAAATAACTATATGTAAATGCAGCTTTTTTTTATTTATGAATGAGATCCTGTATATTTATACACGTCAAGACGATAGATGTACATGTGTTGTTCTCTGTAACTATCTGTAGTTAGACAGTGACCATTGACTTTGTTTGCATGTCATTACAAATTGTAATTACATGCCAAGAGAGTTGATAGTCATGTCATTGTTAGTTTAATAATTTTATAATTATTTAATATTAAATTGTGGTTGATTTTTGCTGTGCTGGTTTCACTTAAGAAATAAATTAATTAAAATAATATTAAAAACTAATTAAAAGAACTAGGTAATAAATAAATAAGAAAGTTCATTATCTTATATAATAAGTTTATTTAATTTATTGTTATTATCCACATCTCATTCAACATTTTAAATTTTAAATCATATCAATAACCATCTTAAATCTTAAATTCAATAACCATTTTTAAAATCTTATGGTTAAGGATAATAATTAAATTCATGAATAATTAAGTTATCAAAGGTCCAACTTAAAAATAAACTCACCAAGTTAGAAATAATAATTAAATAAATAATAAAGTTCAACATCTAGGCATGGATAAACATAAATTAAGATAAATTAACTGACATTGGCTTTAAAGATTCAGCTTATACATAAACTTGTAAGGTTACAGGTAAACTTAATCATACCCTAAATTTTTAATTATTTTTTAAATTATTTTATGGAATATTGAACAAATAACTGATTAAAGGTTTTAACTCATAAATAAACTCATTAGAATTAAGAATAATAATTTGTTAAGATTAAAGATAAATTTATCAAGTTATGGATAAAATTGCGTTAAGGATTTATTAATTATTAAACTATTATTAAATAACTACACCCATCAATAATGGACATGTATACTAGTTTAATAATAAAAAAATCTCCACACTATCAAAAGATTTGACTTAAATATTTGATAGCATTTTTAAATGTTATATAAATTAACTTGTGAAACACAAGATAAAAATTAAATAATATAAATTTAGCTAGTTGGTAAATCATTTAGTAATTTATAAATTTTGCATCATTATTTAATTATACTATGCTTTAATGTTTACTAAACTTATTCACAATAAACTTAATGCATTTTATTTATATTATCAATAAAATTCTAATAGCAATAACATATTTGATTGTATAACAAAGATATTGTATACATTATATAAAAATATTATCACAAATCAATCTTTACTTAAAAAATTAATTTTGATTATTTTAAATGCTAACAAGTGTAATTAGTACTACAATGTTTGGTTGTGTCAAATTTAAAACTAAAATAAATAATAAAAAATCATGTAATAATGAAGAATCACATTACTGCATTCTATGCTTTGTGATTGATTTTAAATTTGATTGATTATATATAAGAAAGTTCATTGTTTTTTAATATAAACTAATTTGATAGCTATCTAAATGTTATAGTTTAATAATCATACAAGAAGTTAAGAATGTATTTAAAATGTAAATTTTTAGATGTAACATAACTAATAACTTTTAATTTTGACAAATGTATATGATATAAATTTAAAATTTAAAATTACTTTTATGTGCATGCATGAGATGAATAATATGAATGATAAAAAGTAGAAAAATCATTATTTAAATTTAATGATAAGATTCATACTAAATCATTCACTAAATTATCAATTTAACCAAATTTTAAGATGGCTACATTATAATGGTTATTAAACTTATTACAAAACTAAGCTTAAATTTTTTTTATTTATATTATTATTAAAGTTTTAATAATAATAATTTTATACTAGAAAAAATTATTAATCAAATACTTAAACTTTTAATTTTGATTATTTTAAAAAGCCTACAATGTTTGGTTTTAAATATAAAAGAAAGAAACTAATCTATGCATGACGAATATATTATGTATAATTGTAATGTAATGTTGGCCATTTATTATAAATATATGTCAAGCATACTTTTACAATTAATCAAACCAATATCTAAATTGACTAGTTAATTTGTCATAGTTTTTACTATGATTCTACCTTTTTTTTGTATTATTCTCTATTGTAATTTGTGTCAAGCATAGCCTAGCTTAAATGCATTTAGGTCTTTAATGGGTGGTTCGACTAACTGCACTAATAATTGAGAAACTCTAATGAAGGTGAAACTTGTCTCTCCCCTTTCATGAGTGTTTGGCATGTCAAATACGTAGGTTGACCTAACCCTAGGGTGCTTAACCCCATGCCCCTAAAAAAAGTTAGGTTTAAGCAAGCTAACTCAGGGCTAGTTTCTGTGCTAGCCCATCTCACATTAGGGGGGAGGGGGTAGGGAAACAGGAAAGGGGGCTCCGTCATGGAAAATAAGATAGGGCAATTATAAGAGAGTTTTTGAGTTTATAAGTGAGCTTGTTATCTTTTATAATGCAAGCTTAATTGTGTTATCCAGACACAACCCATCTAATTTTCAGTGCATAGAGGTACATCATACCTAAGGGTTGTCCAACCCTTATCGTTAGCGAATCTGCACCTAGGAGGTCATGTTGGAGCACATGCTCCAATGTCAGAGGTTGAGGCATGTCTTTAGTCTTGTCAAATAGTTTTTACTATGACTCCCTTTACTTTGGACGTTGACTGTTGTTACCTACTGTATATGTTGAACCCTAGATGTAGAAGAAACAGGCCCGCTTAGTGCACTTGGATCTAGTGATGGTCCGGCCGGGTGTCATTAGGTATTTGCAGAAACTCTGGGCGAAGCTAGCACTTCCATCTAGAAAACCCACCCCCATTTTGACGTCCCGAATAGGCTGATTGGTTTTGCAGATGAGTTTGGCGTGTTAAGTAGGGTTAGGAACACCCCTAGGGTTGACCTAACCCTAGGGTTGCCCTAACCCACGCCCTAAAACCCCCACCCCCTTGGGTAGGGTTTAGGGGTAGGAGTAAGGGTGAGTTATAGGCTCATATTGCTAATTTATCTAAGGGGCTAGAATTCAGTGCCAGCCCACTAACACAAATAGGAAAAGGGGGGGGGGGGTCCGTCACATAAATAAGGTAGAGTATACGTAGGAGAGCTCCTGGGTTCATGAATGAGTTCGTTGCTCTTCTGCCGGTGCAAGCTTCAGCTTGTGTCGTTAAGGTACAACCCTCTGTTGTGCCGCCCTAACTTCCAGATGCCAGGGGTACGTCCCACCTTCGGGGTAGCTTACCCTTAACGTTGGCGAATCCATGCCTGGGAGGTCTTGTCGGATGCACGTTCCAAGAGGCAGAGGTTGAGGCTTGTCTCCAGCCTCCTCCTCCACGTCAAGCTAGGTGTAGCACTCACGGCCAAGCAAGGCACATCCGTGTCCTTGTCCAACTGTGGGCGTGGGATCTTGTTTGACAGGTTCACGTTACCTGGTTCCTGAGGGTTCATTGAGGGGTTCTAGAGTTGGCATTTAGGAACCACGTTTGTGGTACTTGGTGCAACTCTTGAATCTAAGGGCTATGGCATGATAGCCCACATCGGAAGGCAGTGTCACATGGGATGTGACACTGGGCTAAACGTCACATGGTACAACGCCCGAGGCACGCCCTTTGGGGTTATGTCATGGGCTTGTCGCTAAGGGGTTGGATACTCTAGCAAACAGGCATGCTTGTGCTTGCACTAGGGTGCTAAGCCTTGGGCATCCGCTCAAGGGAGGTTAGGTCTCGTAACTAGGTGTGCTTTGGCACACTTGGCTAGGGGAGTGTTCTCCTTGGAATCCAGGGTTGAACAACCTAAGCTCATTAGCAGAAGCCCTTTCGTAAGGCACTCGCAAGGTCATGTGCTTAGGGTTATCCCAAACCTAGCCTTAGGGAGTTTGCTTAGCAGAACACTCGTGTCCGCCTACGGCGCACACTCGTGTCCTCACTAAGTACTAGCCCTAGGTCTAGGGT
>PUQB01000120.1:65000-186414 GCA_003024785.1 Selaginella tamariscina | reverse complement strand
CCTTCCACATAGTTGATGAGTGTTAAACAATAAGAAAAAAACTTAAACACTTATTGGCCACAGTAGTATCTTTATTTGTGATTACTCTCCTCTATACATGCACACACATGGGCGCCCGTGCCCACACACACATTGTAGATTTCACTAATTAACTCTTTTTGTTAACGTGCCGCATTAAAGAACTTACACACTTATGGTTCTGGTTTATCTCTTCCTATGCCTTGGCCTGAACATCGTGGTACTGGATGACATAGCTGGCCCTAATAGAGTCATTTTCTTAGAACAATTATTTGTTTAAGTCAGAGCTTACTCTCTATTGCTAACAGGACTTCTTGGATCAAATGCTTTTCACATGTGTGATGCCTGTTAAGAAGCAATAGTAAATTACGTTTTATAGTGCAGTTCACGAATACCTTGCAAAATACAGAAAATGCCAAATAGAACAGCAAGCACAAATTTGACCACGGTAGTATCTCCTGAATCCCTCCTACATATGTACCATATATAAAATATACTTTATAGCTCAGGACGCGTATACATGACCGTGTCCCCAGGTTTCCTACAAACTTCACTCTTTGAAAAGTCAGTCACAAGAGATTCAGATGACAAAGCCTTACAAATTTTCTTTAAACTTGCACCAAAGGGACTGGTTGTTACACTGACCTGGACTTAAAGATTGCTGTTTGAGAAGGTGCTTTCATAAAGATTCTTTGTCTTCTATGCTTTAGTGAAAGTATTTTCTTAAGAAGAAGTTCCTTTACACACTCCAAAATGTCTCACACTAGGTAAGTTATGATGTAACGTGAAGCAAATATTATATATATATATATATATATGTACCGTTTTCTCCAAGGGCTGGAAGCCTATTATGCCCTTCAGGATAAACACCGACAATACTACTTGCAAGACTCATTGTCCAAATTTTTATCCTTAATGCCCGTGCCCAACACACACACACACACACACACTGATTTTGTGCTGAACAGTGGAACTTATATATACATTATATATGTTGGGCCCTGAGATTTACTAATAGCTTCATAAAGGAACCTCTTGGAAACCATGTCACAATAGAACTGCAGACGTCATCCATATTGTAGGTTCTGGTTGTTCTTATACGGTTGCGAACTCCATGTTCTTGTTTGATAAGATGTTTTGAGGTATATACAAACACATGAAGTGGCAAATATGAGCGGAAATTAATAGAATATGCGAATATTCATCTCCTTGTCAGTCTCCATGTCAAATACAAATAAAAATACATGTGACTATTACATTCAGATAGGCTATGATAACACCCGATATATGGCTCCAGAACCATAGGTATTAAAATCTCTAGTAGAACACATTCATATATTGGCCATCCATGTATTTGCCACCGTGTAGTGTGTGGACTGTCCTACGTGGACAACAACCAGACAATTGAACGGTTTATATTCCCTAACGGAGCTAGTACTTGCAGTTTTCAATGGGCCGTGGACATCCACGTATACACAAAAAACATTTCTTTACTTTTTTACTATGCTTCATTGAAAATAAAAATTCACTTTGTCAGGTAACTCTAACAAATAGAAGCTCACAATGAGATGAATGTCACTCTCATCCATATGAGGTCTATCACTGTCCCATAGATGCTCCATTCATCTATAACATGTTCATTGCATTGATCTGTGTATGGGTCATCTCACCATTGGATGTATCCGGATTCAAAACGAAAAATGTCACTCCTTTCTTTTCTTATATAATAAAATTATATTTTTTATAAATAGAAACAGTTCTGATTAATGAGTATACATATATTAAATACTGGTGATATCTCCTCACATTAAGTATTCTATATAATACTTAATTCAATTATGTTAATGAAGAACATTTAAATGATTACAAATATTCAATACTAATAGTATAAATTTGTTTTAAAATCACACTAGTTTAAAAATCTTACATTCAAGGTCCAATACACTGTAACGTGGGACAGCCCACGCTCATTCATGTTCATGGCTTGTCAGTCACACCTATACCTCATGTATGGGTCCGAAACTCAGTCAAGATTCTCAAAAACTTCAAAGAATTTTCACATATATATTATCTGAAAGTTTACAGAAGATGATTCAAGGTATACTCTCCTTTTTTCTCTAGTGAAAATTCATTTAATCATATAGAAACAGGGAACCAGTAATTCAGGTTAATAAAGCTTCAACATATCAGAAGCACCTGTCACGAATGTAATTCAATTCATATTGATGAGATATGGTTTAGTCATTTTTGCATACGCTGTGCTGCTTAAACATTCATTGATTGACTAGTAGCTGTTGTTTGCTTATCTCAAGGTTGTGGTTTAGTGTATACGAAACAAAATAACATTGTATGAACCGGAGCGGCAGAGATACACATGTACGCATGTACCAAACACTTGATAGATTTAAGCACCAATAATGTACACAATACAGACTGATCATATCCTTGAAGCTATGGGTTATTTCCAATTTAAACCATAATTTAACTACTTACGAAATGAATGAACTGTCTAAAAGTAAGAACAGATGACTATATATAACCTTAGATAGTTCCCATTATATAAACAGTAGCTCTAAAGAGAATTAAATATGATGTTTATTAACGCAATTTTGTACTCTCAGTTCATTCTGAAATGAACTAGAGGTTTCTTTTGATTTTTTATAAATTAAACATCAAAGAAGATAGAATGAAAAATTGCTCACTTTACATGCTTATGGACCACCGTGACCTTGTCCTCCACATTGTGGTGCTGGACTACATAACCCTGACAGATTATCTGAGTTAGAAACAAATATTAGAAAAATGTAAGCTCACTCTGTGCTGGTAACCATGACTGTCGGGGCCTAATGCTTTCCACATGCTTGATGCCTGTTAAAAATGATAAAATCAGACATATAAATCAGTCATGAATTACAATATTACCTTGCAATATATACAAAATGCTTATGAGAACAACAAGCACAAATTTCAGACTCATTGTTTGAAGTAGTACTTTCTGAAGCTCTCTTGTATACATGTGGATGCGTGTCTCTGTTTTATATGCACTGGGCACTGGGCTTGGTCACACTCATACATCATGCATGGGCCCGGATGTTTACTAAAAACACAAGAGATTCTGACAATCAGCTTTACTATATTGGTTGTTGTTACAGTGACTACCAGTTAAAATGTTATGTGCATGTCGCTATATACATATAAAGCCTCTTTTTGTACTTAATTCACTTCACTGCCCAGAGGTAATTCTAGCAAATATAGATGCATGTCACGCTCATTCATTGACTATATGTATACTTTATACACAGGTGCTTCATTCATCACAATGTATAATATACATAATGCAGTAATCCATTTGGCACTAATATATACACTTTTACGTGTTCATGCTTAAAGGATTAAATATAAAATGTTGGGATCGCTGAGAGTATAAGTCCCTTACCAGGTCAAATTGTATTCCTTACAATATCTACAATGCATGCATTATGTAAACATACACTGAAGTATTTTATATTTACACTCTTAACCTGTCTCCATGAATATATACACGTGCTAAAAAGTACAACTCTGTAGACAGTGTGTTTTAATGACTCACAACTTGTCTCCAAGACTACTACCTACTACTTTGAATTTATACACATATGAAAAATTGTAAATTTGATATATGCAATATAATTCTAGTTTACCACAGACATCATTCATGACAGAATGAGTAGATTTTATTGTTAATGATGGAATTAGCAACCTATTGTTAATAAGCATAATAATTAAGAATAATTTTATTTTTGGTCCCACCCAGGACATGAAGCAACCATCACATACTTGTATAATTTTAATCATTGTATTAGCAAGTTGTAAAATCTGGAAAACAAAGTAATGCAGTTTATGACTGTCATAAAACTACGTAGATCAAATCATGGTCTCGAGTGTTAACAATAGAAAGGAGCAGCTATTGCCAACTAAAAGATAGTGGTAATACTTAATCTGTATCCTCTCGATCAGGTCATGATATATTTGTAACTACACCTTTAAGTATATGTATGTCCTAATTATGCCACTTCTCTATGTAAAGCTTCTATTACCGTTTGTCTTGTAGAAAGGCTGGTATTTATGCATAACACACCAAATCGTCAAAACCATATAACACAACAGACATGTGAATCCATATACTTGGTGCACTTAAGGAGCTATTGAGCAGGAAACTAGCCAGGCTCGTGAGACTCGTTGGACATGCTAGCTCAAGATGGGCTCAAGGAGTTCACACACGCTCACGATACTCCGATACACTGTAAAGGGGTCACTCCAATCCAAAATCTGAGAATGCTCCAACTTGTTTTCACTCCTCAACAGTGCTGAAGTAGCTTCACTTATTCCAAGGTTCTAAATACACAGATGAAATGTGTAAATACATCAATAAACATAATACTTGAAGTATAACTAAGTAAGAGACTACCTTATCCATGCAAACACGAGGGAATATTCTCATGAGGGAATATCACATAGCTCTTATTACATTTTTTGCTTTGTAGACGTTGCTCAAAAGAAAATGACATATTAAAAATCCAGTTATCTGAAGTTTTAAGAATATTTCTTTTGCACCTAAAAAGCTTCTTCAAGAAACATCACATAGACACACACACACACAGGATTCTTGGTATTTTCCATACTGTCTATTTAGCTCAGTCATTGAACAATGGCTCTCTCTCTCTCTCTCTCTCTCTCACACACACACACACACACACACACACACGCACACAGAGGAAACCCAACCTGGTGGCAAATGTATTCAAGGTGAAAGCTCATACTCGCTAAAGTCTGCACAAGTGAATATTCATTTTTGTGCATTCCAAGCTGGAGTTTACCTGTTTCATGTGATTGTGCATTGTAGATATCCTATGTAGATAGTCTTCACTATCATATACAGTGGAGGTATGCTCATATTTATATGAAAACCAATTACAACGTGTATATGTACAGTTTTTATTTATACTCTGTATAAAACTTGTGTTTGTAGATATTGTACATCTCTCTCTTAGAGGTGTACTCGTACACATTTATATAAATTATATAAAGAGACTCAACTTGATTAGCAATCTCAAGCAACCTTGAGTTTCCAATTCTTGGCTTCAGGACTAAGCATATCCCCAAGTGTCAAGCTCATTGCAGCAATTAAAAAGCTCAATCTTAGTATTAAGTTAAACTCATCAATTTATTTTGATTAAGATTTTAAAACTGATTAGAATAAAATATTTATGTACATAGTGTTTTTAGTTTATTAATGGTTAATTTTAACTTAATTAAGATTACATAATCTGTATGTAACATGTAACTAGTGCTTGTTCAAGCTCAGAAAGCTCCTCGTTTCCCTCTTGCTCCTCTCCCTGAGGCAGCTTTACAGCTTCCCAGTCTACCGTTAGTGATGTTACCACACTTATCCGCAGGCTTGTTTTTATTAATCTTAAATAATAATAAATTTAATAATGTATTATGAATGCCACAAGTTATAGACACATGTTCAAGTTATAGACACACGGTCAAGATGCAAATCCTTACCTGGTTAGATTTTCAAAATACAACAAAGGCAGTTTTCACAGAAAGAAATGTATAGAAATGAAAGGTGTAGATAGTGTTTTATATTTACATCATGATGGCTCAGGGGGCCATCTGTGAACTTTTATATTTAAAATACACACAAAATGGGCAAGGTTGTGAAAAACTTCAAGATCTGTGTAAATGACTTGTTTTTTATATTCACCAAACACACGCTAGCCATTATAAACGATGGAAACTTATATGGAAATACAAAGTGAAATTTGAAAAACAAACTAAGCAGTTTATCAAAACTCATGAATCAAATATGTGTTAACAATTCAAAGAAGCAGCTATTACCAAAGTGGTAATCTCTCAAGGTTATCATATGTACATTTCTAACTATATACATATATGTCCTGATTATGCCAATTAGGCTTTACTTGCACTATTTATACACAACAAACCAATCTTCAAAACCATAGAACACAACACATGCACACACATGTGAATCCATATAGTTCTTGGCACACTTAAGGACCTTTTGAGCAGGAAACTAGCGAAGGATGGCCCAAGGAGTTCACACACACACACACACTATTCCGATACACTGTAAAAGGGTCACTCCAATGCACAATCTGAGAATGTTCCAGCTTGTTTTCACTCCTCAACAGTGCTAAAGTAGCTTCAGTTTTAGTCACTTATTCCAAGGTTGGTGTATTAAATATAGTGCTCCAATGCCTGAACATCGTTCTCTGTGATTTGTCCAGTGTTATGCTAAATACACACATGAAAAAAGTTTACCTATCGAATTAAATTGGGATAAACATAGGTACGTAATGACTAACTGGTGAAGGAATCAGCTTAATGCATTTTAATAAGCATCTTATGTCAGTTTTGCTTTGTAGACATTGCTCAGTAGAAAATGAAATACTATATGGTGTAAAGGTCTTTCTTCCGCTTGAAAAACGTCTAGAGGAATGTGGTCAAACCCTATCTTAAAACCCCGGTTGCTTAATTATATCTGAAGTTTTAAGAATTTCTTTATGCACCTAAGAAACAACGGCACCACACACACACACACACACACACACAGGTGAGGATCTCTCAAGCAGGAAAACAGTGAGCATGCATTTTCTATAGTGTCTGCCATCTCAATGGTTTTAAAAATTGATCCCTTTATCATATAAATTTAGAAATATATAGTCTTCTAATATTTATTATTACCTTATAAAATTAATTATTTATAATGTATAATTATTAATTATTTTCATGTATATTTTTACTTCTTAATTACTTGTGTATTATTATGTTTAAATATTCTCTTATACACATGCAAATATATCATGTATATTTTGTGTTTATATATATATTTGCTCTAATATATTAATATATCATAAATGCTTTAATTTTTGAATTAAAGAAACTTGGTTATGCTTCATATTCATAACTATATATATATATATATTAGTGAGCTACGTAATAAAATAATAAGCTAATTTTGAATATATTTATACAAATTTAAATATATATATATTCTTCACAAGTATTTTAATATTTTAATTAATAATATTTAACTTGTAAAATTATAATTTAATTTATTATAACTTACGATTACTAATTATTTTCGTGTATTTATAAATAAATGTATATATAATATAATTTCTTTTTCTATAGTATGCTTTACTCTCAAAATGCAAATATTATATAATATTAAATGATAATACTTTAAGAGAAATTACTTATACCCTTGACATTTCTCTTATTTGCCATCTTGAAACCCTATATGTCACACGGGTGCATTGACTTTCAATAAACACTTTAACTAGGAAACCTCACAAATTTATAAATATACCTTAATAAAACTATGTAAATATATAATACAAACCATCCCAACCTTGATTTTAACAATTTTTAAAAAACTATTTTATCTCTAAAATTATTATCATTTATAAAAATAATTCATTCTTTTAAATCCATATCTAAGTTTTTTAATTAATATTATAAACGATTGGTCTCTCTCTCTCTCATCTTTTACTTCATTTACACTGATATCCATTGAAAATCTGAATCTCACCTATGGTTATAACTATTCAAAATTTGAATCCCTGTTAGAACAAAAAGTAAAAATATAAAAGTCCATTACAAAATTACCTCATGGCCCTGTACCCAATTTTAAAAAAGAAAAAAAACCCACCTAGGTCTGATATATTTAGGTATTTAAAAATATGTATTTTAACTTTTAAATAAATTTTTTATTTCCTTTATTAAACTTCAACACTTCAAAGTGATAGCTTCAAATAAAAATCCCAAACTCTTGTAAACAAGATGCACACACGATAACTATTGTTGAACCTTGGAAACTTAATAAATAATCAAAACATATAAATAATTTTAATATTAATATTAATATTTTAAATTTTAGTAATTATATATTATAACAATGTAAAAAGTAATTAGAAATGAAACAAAATCTATTTAAACATATTTCTAACAATGTTTAATATATATTTTATTTAAACAAATAAAACGGCAGTTTCAAAATTAATTAAATAGTCTTGTTATTATTTTATTATGTTTTAGAAAATAAATAAATATATTTAATTATAGCAAATTGAAATAATAAGTATAAATGCCATCATATTAAATAATTATATCATACTACAATATATATGTTTAATTGGTTTGGAGTTATGTACTTTTAAAACAAAATTCTATAAAAGTACATATATATACTTCTTTTCTTGTTACCACCGTTAATCTTGCAGTTTAAAACATCAAGTAATTGAGTAGACAATATACACTCTGTGTGCGTGTGTGTTAATGTGTGTGTGGGTGGGAGACTTTACCTAAAGAACATGCATATTGGACAGAACAGTGTACATGGAAGAGTCTCGCGATTGAAAGTTGTGTCATCGTAACCGATTCCTTCCAAACAGATTCTATAATATTCCCCAGTACCTCATTGATATTCCCAGATCTTGCATAGGCCACAAGCATAGCCTTCCACACAACAAAACAAAAAGTATGTTGCATATATATACACACGTTAGTGGAGCTTATATATTTGTACTGTGTGTGTGTTCCTAGGTATCAGATGCATACACATATATGTATGTGTGTGTGATGTATATTAATGTATAGATACACACAGATATTACGCTCGGAAATCTCTCTTACCATCCCAAAACGCGAAAACTTCCCATGTTTTTGCATGGACGGTGGAGATTTTCACCTAAAAATGTATGGTGTCTCTCTGTGTGGGTGCGTAAATACATGCATTTACCTTCAACAACTGTTTCAAGCTGGGTACAAGCGCCTATGATCTGCCTTGACACCTTCCAAGTCCATTTTGTGAAAGAGGTAATTATGATTCATATTAGTACATTGACATCCTCTCTCTCTCTCTCTCTCTCACAACACACACACACACACTTATATAATAAGAGACATTATATTATGTCTGCATGTGTGTGCCTGTGAAATGTAGTACTACCTCAAGGCTTCTCTTGGATGACCAGCTCCGGCATATGCTGCGATAAGTGCATTCCATGAACCAACATCTTTTCACGTATTTTGTAAAAAACATACTTCGCATCTTCCAGTCCTCCATCAAGCTTCCCATAAAACAAATATCTCACACATGTACACACACACACACACGAGGTTGTGCTAGTACAGTAGACGAACATACCTAGGAGGCCATATATTTAGATGTATCCCCTTGTATATAGTAATAGACGTAACATACACGTGTTGTTATTTACATGCTCTCTCTCTCTCTCTCTCTCTCTCTCTCACACACACACACACACACACACACACAACCTAATAAGAAGGTTGCCAAGGAGCATTTTTATCTAATTCCATGTCTGCAGCACGCTTGTGAAGCTTTCTCCCTTTGTTCAATATCCACAGATGTAGAGAAAAGTCACTTCATCTGGCTCAATATCCATTTGTTTAAATAGCTCAATTGCTTCACGACCTTGTTTAACATATTTGTATGCATATATCAGTATTACACGTACATATCTACACACACAAACCTTGGCCGCTTCGGGCATATGCAGAAATCATTGAGTTCCATGTAGAAACAATACGTGGGAACGTTCATCAAATCAAACTAGCAGGAAAACATATACATAAACATTAAAGTGTAGTTTAAGAAAAGTGAATAACTCATTGGAGTGTTCCCTTGCCCTGCACAGCTCCATGCTGGATTACATTGAGCTGACAAAGTGTTTTAGTTAAAAATGCCAACAATAACAAAACAACGTGAACTGACCCATGTCCACATGAGGTACAGGTATCAGCAACCGCTCCAATCTAATGCCTTCCACATGTTTGATGCCTGTTAAGCAATAAGAAAGATACATACACATGGGATTCAATTAACCAAGTACCTTGCCATAAACACAAAATGCAGAAGAGAACAGTAAGCACAAACTTAAAGCTCATTATTCCAAAGTCTCTTGTATATATGGATGTGCGCATATATATATATATATATATATATATATATATATATATATATATATATATATATATATATATATGGTTCTTTGGTGTGGACTTAGTCACACTTATACGTCATCTACGCGTCCTGAAGTTTACTAAAAGCTTCTAAATGCACGGAAACTTCATGACACAAGAAATCTGTCTTACATGTTAAGGCTTGCCTAAAGTTTAAGGCAGGAGTTTGTATGGATATGGCTGTAAATTATATATTTTGCTGCTTCTTGGAAAATGTTAGAAGTTGACATTCAAAACTTCTTATGAAAACTTCAACAATGTCTATGACTTGCATTTTGTCAACTGTGACTATAGTCATCGTTACGCGTATTTGCCACTCTAGTCTTGATTTCCCTATGTATGTATAACACAAACTCTATACAGAATGTCTTCATAAAGTTAATATTGTCTTTTGTGTGCGTGCGTGCGCGTGTGTGTGACACACACACATACATCTTGAACACCAGCTAGTCTACTATGTGCAAGTTTAAAGAAAAGCTGTCACAGAAGTTTCAGAGAATTCATATCTCGTGATAAACTTTTTCAAAGGTTGGCCGAGTCCATCCAAAACTTTAAGTCTTTGATGCAAATTAGTATTGCTCACGGCATGTTCACAAGAGATTCACAGAAACTTCAGACAAGAAATATGACATCCAGCTTTACATGTTTTCATTAAAAGTGGACTTGTTGTTGTTACGTGGATGATGCTTTGAGGTGTGTGTGTGTGTGTGTGTGTGTGTGTGTGTGTGTGTGTTAAGAAGAAATACCACATACAACTAAAGGTAATTCTGATTGTTATACTTTGTATGTGTATGTCCTATGAACATGAACTTTTCACTCTTTGCAGCATCTCTACAACTTCTAGCATGGTTGGTCTTGCAGAAGGGTTGCTATGAGTACAAAACAAGCCAATCTTCAAAACCACAGCTATTTGCTGCTTCTCCTCCACAGACGCCTTGTCCCACAGCGATTCATCAACTACATCTTCCACTGGATTCCTAGTTGCCCAAGACGACATGCCCTCTCCCCTTTCCATGAAAAAGGGATCCAGTGGGGTTTTCCTAATGAGCAACTCCAGGAGTACCACTCCAAAGCTATATACATCACTCTTTTCGTTCACTTTCATAGTGTAAGCATACTCTGGAAAAAACACCGGGCATTAATGAGGTTTTAATTAAATGTTTAAATGAACTTACCAGGAGTAATGTATCCAATACCAGACACAGACTTGGATTCCATTTGCTTTTCTACGAGTTTTGCAAGTCCAAAGTCTGCTATCTTAGGAACCATATCGTTTGTGAGTAGAATGTTGTTGGGCTTGATGTCTCTATGCAGTATCTTAGGCACACAATCGTAATGCAAGTAAGCTAGACCATATGCACTTCCCAAAGCTATATTGTACCGCACATCCCATGGAATCGGTTCCTTATTCATGTGCAGCAAGTCGCCGAGGCTTCCCTTAGGCAAGAAGTCATAAACCAACAAAGCAGACTCACGATGCCTGTAAAAGCCAAGGGGCTTTAAAATGTTCCTGTGTCTCACTTGTCCAGCGGTTTCCCATTCTTTCATGAAGCTTTTGATGACGTCTTCAGATCCGTTTCTGATCCTCTTCACAGCATAAGTAACTCCAGACTCCGTTGTTGCCTTGTACACTGTGCCAAATCCACCTTCTCCAACCACATGGTCGGGACTTAATCCACCAGTTACGGTTAGAATGTCATCTAGCAAGAGCTTGTTGCAGACTTGATTCTCCACGGAAGGATAAGCTCTGCATTTCCGCCACAGGAGAAAAGCTACTGCAGTTATAAGACAGATCCCGCACACTACAGTAACACAGATTATCACAATGACTGTAGAGGAAGTTCCTCCATTGCAATTTGTTGTGCAACTTTTGTTACCCAGCCCCAAAAAAGACGAACTACTGAATTTGCTCCAAGCTTCAGGTACTGGTCCTGTTAAGTTATTATAGGACAAGTTCACGTAAGTCAAGCTTACAAGCTGTCCAAGCTGAGAAGGAATGCCACCAGAGAGCTGGTTCTGTGACAAATCCAAATATTCCAACTTAGTCAAAACTGCAAGCTGAGGTGGAATGTTACCAATGAGCTGGTTCTTACTGAGGTCGAGGGTGGTCAATGACTCTAAGCTACTTAGCTCGCTTGGGATGGAGCCATTTACTTCGTTATTGCTCATATTCAGTTCACGAAGACTTTGCAAGTTTCCAAGAAACTTAGGAATAGTGCCTTCTATCTGATTGTCCTGTAAGAAGAGCTGTTGCAAACCTGTCAATTGTTGTAGCACCTGAGGCATTGCTCCCTGTAGCATGTTGCCACTGAGGTCCAGAGTGAACATTCTCACGCTACCAAACTGAGGAGGAAGGTTTCCTGCAATCCGGTTATCTGCGACGTTCAGAACCTCCAATTCTTCAAGACCACTTGGCAGCTCTCCAGAGAGAGCATTGTTGTGAAGGCCTAACCATGTAAGATTCTTGCAATTGCTGAGTGTCGTTGGAATAGATCCATTTAGCAAGTTATGGGAGAGATCGAGGTAAGTTAAGTTTCTAGCGATTCCTACCTGAGTGGGAATCCGACCGGTTAGCCTGTTGCTCTGCAACATTAACCTTTTCAAAGTGGTACACCCAATCAACTCTATGGGGATTTCACCTTGCAATTTATTGTTTTGCAAGTACACTCTTTCTAAACTGCCGCTCTTACATAGTTCCAATGGAATGGAGCCTTCAAACATGTTGTCTGACATGTAAGCGATTTTCAAGCTGCTATTCTTCCCGAGTTCCCTGGGGATTTCACCGCTGAGTGAGTTCCCTTGGAGCGTCAGGTGCACAAGCCGGGATAATCTTACGATGTCCTTGGGTATGCTTCCAGTGAGGTTGTTATACGAGAGAAAGAGATACTGAATGTTATGAAGCTGAGCTATGTTCACAGGTATCTCACCAGAGAGGCTATTGTTATACAGATACAGGATTTCCAGGTTTGAAAGAGTAAAGAGCTCGGGTGGGATTCTTCCTGAAAGGGAGTGTCCTGGAGCTGAAGTATTTTCAGTCTTGTTAAATTGCTAAGACTTACAGGTATTTCTCCTGTGAAATGGTTACCGTCCAGATCTAGATATTCCAGATTGGTACAGTTTCCTATCTCAGCAGGTATGGCACCTCTGAAATCGTTCAACCACAAGTCGAGATACCTCAGGTTTCTGAGGTTTCCTATGGAAGGGGAAAGAGTACCTGAGAGAGACATTTTGGAGAGTGTAATATTTGTGACTTGAAGCTGTCTTCAAGGCATGAGACTCCCTCCCATGAAGAGCATGGATTAGACAAATTCCATGTAACAAGGGACGCATTTGGGTTATCGAGTTGCTGACGGAAGGAATGCAGAATATCAAGATCATTCGAGTAAGTGCATATAAGAAAAGTGAAAAAAAAACACCAGAAAGGGATAACGTAAGGATGCCAAGCCCCATTTGTGAATTGGTGATACACTATCTAGTTCTACAAAGCTCTTTTTTTTTTTTTTTTTTCTACTATGTAAGGTACTTAAAAGTTTCTTCACGACACAACAAGACCAATACTTTAATGTCTAAAATTTGACTTATGTGAAGTTAACCTTGACAAACATCAGAGTGGAGTTGTATATAGAGAATAAACTTAAACACCTGTACATGCATCCTCTATCTTTCAATGATTTGAATTTTAAGTTTGTGTATTTATCTATATATATGATTAATGAATATTGGAGTTTAAATTCAACACCTTTTCATCTTATCAACAACCATTCATACTGTTCATGTTCTAAGTTTCTGAGAAGCAGATTTTAGTTTTTTCTAGAATTTTGTAGTAATCAGAAGTTTGTAGGAAGCTGTGTTTATAAACATCTTGTCTGCCATGATACATGCATACATCATTATAAGGTCCACTAAAATACATAGCTTGCTTACTTAAGGTGGTAAAAGGTTTATATAATCATTTTGAACAGATGTAAAACAAATCGTTGTCATCGCCATCAAATCAAATGTAGATGATTGACCTCTTCTACTAACCTTGTGTAGCAACATTGGTTCCATACATAAGTACGTACAAATCAACCGTTGGATCAAGATTATTTACACGTGCTTAGAAAATTTGTTTTGTGAGTTCAACAGACTTACTTAAGTTTCATATTATAGTTAGAGCTTAAATAACACTTAATAACAGCTAATTAAAGCCAAGTGTCTTCAAAATATGTTGTGCACGTTGGATTGCTTGGCCATGGAAGAAAATCAATTGCTTTAGCTACTTGTCTTTCGTACATCCAGTTCCCTAAAGCTCCCAAGATAGTCTGCTCAAGTACAACTTAGATATATACGTATATACATATGTATTTATCTATTAGTGCAGAGCAGTTAAATAGTACCATGTTTTGCACTCGTACAGTTGAAGCATCACCTTGGCAATGATGAAAGCAGGAATTGATAAATATGCCCCAATCTTTTTTTTCAAATACTGCAGGTTCGAGACTACAGAAGAAGCTCTCTCTAAACCCTGTGTATAAATTAGACTTATATTTGTAAAGCTAATAATTGTGTATAGTGCTTATCTATTAATTTTTACTTACTATGATAATATACTATTTATTTGTCTAAACATAAATATGGATAATAGTTTTACGACTTCTTTAGTATGTAGAAGGAGCCTCTACACACGTATATCTACATGCATATGTATAACTTGAAAATTACAACTACCTTGTAATATTGCAAGTTGATTGGGTTGGCATGTAGTTATATTTTCAACACAAGGCCTCCATTGTGAAGTTGGGTACTGTAAAGTGTTTCTTATCTGCCATAAAGAAAGGACAAGATATCTTATAATTAATCTCTCTCTCTCTCTCTCTCACACACACACACACACACATACCTATTAAACCTTACCTGCCAAGTATCGTAAGCTGAATTCAAAAAGGAACAACGGTGGTTTGATGGAAGTCAAGAAATATGGAGGAAAAAGTTGCTGTAAGAAATAAACCATTTTATAAACCTATTCTAATATAACCACATAATTAAGTACGTAAATAAGTTAAAAACTTATATAATAAAAAAAGTATGATATTGTACTCGGTACGCAGCATTCTTTGGAACATATCCCCTCTCTATACCAATCCGGATCTGGTGCTCCTCGGCAGCCTCTTTGAAAATGGGTCGGAGTGAGTAAGTTCCATTAAGGTCTGGCCTGTTGTAAATATAAAAACCAGTAATAAATATCTTATAATAACAATAAAAACGTCTATCAAGAGTCCGCCGTCCATTAAGCATTTTACAGAAGATTGAGGTACGAGGTCGTGAAAGTCATTACATAGAAGTGCCGTTGCTATTGCACCTGCTGAACAGCCAGATAGAAGGACCTAAAGCAAATATATATATATATACACACACGTGTATATGTGTGTGTGTGTATCATACAATACCTTATCAGCATCCTTCATTCCCTTCTGCAGCAGATCATTCATGATATACTTCCAGATTTTGAAACCTCTATAATATAGGTAGCGAGTCTATGCATGACCAAGTATAACATATACGTAAAATTATAATATATTATAAATATCATATATATATATATATATATATATATATATATATATATATATATATATATATATATATATATATATATTTAAACCTCATTTTTAGTAGAAACGGGGACAGGCTCTTCAACATCTCCAACGTAACATCCCCCATCACAATAGGCAATATATACGTGATTCCAATTCCAAAAATCTATAAAAAAAACTAGGTAAGTTTCCCATTCAATTATATATTACATATTATATATTTAAAACATGATATATATCGCTACCTGGATTGTCCTCCTCAGAAATGGTAAAGACGCCGAAATTCAATGTAAATTTTGGGGAAACTGTGTACTTGAACCAAGGTTAGTAGTGCTCCGTGTTAAACAAGATCTTTCCTCACTATCTCCATAACAAATACCTCCCCCCTTCAAAATAATACTCAAATACCAAAAATAAAATGATAAAAGGAAAAGATTATGAATTAAGGAGTTTACTTGCATAAACAGAAGCCAGTTTGAGGTTGTACCCCGACGCAAGTAATAAGCAGGCGGACTTCCATCAAGACACACTGCAAAATACCAATCTATATACTGTATATGTATACGTATTTATGTATATTTTCATAAGCTCCGTATAGAATCGTCGTAAAGCCGCAAAATATCTCTCTCTTACACACACACGTGTAATATGTGTAGATGTCTATATGGTTATAATATATATAGATTTTACTCAAATTACCTGCACCCTCTTTCACAGCATCCGATAGAAGTGTTATACTAACGTTTGCTTGTGGTTGCCCTCCGCATAGTGAAGCAAGAAATAGAAACAAGAGCAACCAATATGCCATTGTTGAAAGATATTTATATGTATATTCCTTAATATATGAAGCAACAACATGCCACATGTCAACATGACACATAGTGCGTGTGTATGCATGTGTGTACAGACATCCATTCCATACGTGGAAAGTGATGTAGCAATACATTGTTGAAATACATGAGTCGTGTCAAACTATACTAACCTTTGCAAATTAAATTTAATCAAAACATGTTTATGTTTGTCTCGAAAGAATGGAACTTATGACCCATCGTATTACATGTATATACATATATACATATCGATACACACATGCATTTTGTTGAGTAGTTAACACGAGTGCTGTTTATAAACTTAATTATGTAGAGAGAACATAAACATGAACATGACATAACATATGGATGCAGACTTGTATATATTACTTTATTTATGTAGCTCTATATATAAGTACAACATACAATGTGTTTGATTTTTGTAAGTTGTAATTACAATATATTTAAACAGTAAATATATTTTGTATAATAAAATGGTTAAAGTTGAAACATTAAAGGTTAAATTTGAGCTGTAAATTTATAATAAATCTGATTGGTATATTTATTCAATAAATATACATTTACTTTACACACGTGTATATATATATATGCATATATAACTAAATCTGATTGGTATATTTATTCAGAATAAACAGTAAATATACATTAATTTACACACATGTATATCATATGTATGAAAATTACAACTACCTTGTAATATTTCAAGTTGATTGGGTTGGCATGTATTTGTATTTTCAACACAAGGCATCCACTGTGGAAGTGGGTACTCTTATCTGCCATAAACCAAGTAGAAAAATTATATATGTGTGTGACGAGCAACGCAGGCGCGCGCCCGCACACACACACACACACACACACACACACACACACACACACATATTAATACAATAAATATAAAAATATCTTATCAGCATCCTTCATTCCCTTCTGCGGCAGACCATTCATGATATACCTCCATTTTGACACCTCTATAAATACGTAGCGGGTCTATGCATAACCAAGTATAATATATACGTAAAATATATATGTAAACCTCATTTTTAGTCGAAAAGGGGACAGGCGTAACATCCCCCATCACAATAAGCAATATATACACGAGTCCAGTTCCAAAATCTATAAAAAACTAGGTAAGTTTCCCATTCAATTATATATTACATATTTAAAACATGATGTGCGTGCGTGTGTGTGTGTGTTGATTAAGTATTGCCTGAATAAGTCTGTTTTTTACTGCTCCAAGAGATAAGGGAAAGATTTTACTTGCATAAACAGAAGCAGTTTAAAGTTGCACCTCGACGCAAGTAATAAGCAGGCGGACTTCCATCAAGACACACGGCAAGATATCAAATCACGTTGTGTATATGTATACGTACTTATGTATAGCCTCTGTGTGTGTGTGTGAAGTTCAACAGCCACACATGTCATATATACGAAGTTCAGCATGACACATAAGCTTACGTGCTTTCACACGTATGTGCACCTGAACTCGTGTGTGTGTATGTACACAGACATCTATTCCACCTTTGCAAATTAAACTTAATCAAACCATAGTGCTTGTCTTGGAAGAAATGTTTGGTAATTCTTGATTTATCAAGATTCTATAACATTTAAAAAAATATATGTATACTGTAGATCGCCAGATAGTAAAACAATGTATATATATGAATACAATATGCGCGTTTCTCATGTATATACTTTGTGTATATGTATATTTGAGGGAAATTTATCAAACTGACCCTCTAGTTTTATATAATTTTCAAATTCTCTCGGTAGTTTTAAAAAATTCTCAAATAGTTATTAATCAGCTTAATAATACACACACATACACCCCCACACACATGCAATGCTATATATTTAGCATTAAACAATATATTTTATTTAAACAATATATTGCATGTGTGTGTATTAATAAACTGATTAATAACTCAAGGCTAATTTGAGAATTTTTCAAAACTACCGGGACAATTTGAGAATTATATAAAACTAGAGGGTTAATTTGATAATTTTCCTTATATTTGATATATGCTTCGGTATATTACAGCCTATATACATGCTTTGTGTGTATACAAACGCTCATGTATGTTTTGTGTGTGTATATTTTGTATCCTTTTTATATACGTTGTATATGTGGCAAATTTTAGGTGGTTGTGAACCATTAGATAAGATTCTTTAAATCTCGGCCGCTCTATTTTACACAACTTGTATAAATAGTTACAGCCCGCGCGTGTGTGAGAGAGATGGGACACCATATATTTAATATAATATAAGTATACAGTGTTTGTGGATATAATGTGAAATTTTATTTGTACAATCATGTATGGATGGATGCCCGTATATTTTAATGGTTTAAAAAGTTTTAAAATGTATTTGAATAGTTTAATGTACTGTGTTAATGGTTGACTGCTTGCTACTTAGTGTCTTTCAGTGAGGGGTTTTAGCAGGGGAAGAGAGAGAAAGAGAGATGATTAGGGGATCAGCAGAAGCAGCAAGAGGGGAAAATGGGGATTCTTGGGTATGTAGGAGATGCGGCTGGATATACCCGCAAGTGCTAAACACAGAAGAAATCACAGGAAGCATTGTGGTAAAGTTAAAGGGTTTCACACTAAAGAAGGAGGCTCTTCTGATAATGCTTCTTCCGATGATGGTAAACATTTTTATTATTTATATGGTTTTCTTATTTAATTTTTCCTATTTATATGGTTCTCTTATTTGATTTATTAGTTATAAGATATTTTATTCCATTTCTTGTGTATTTTGGATTTTATTTGGTGTATTTCTTATATTATATACCATTTTATACATTTGGGAATAACCCATTTATATTCTTTATGTATATTATATATATATACACACACACACACACACACACACATTTAAATGGTTTTATGTTTTACACAAAGATACGCACATACACACGCACGCACAAATGCATTAGTTTTTGTCTTATCTTATCTTGTTTCATATAGAGTCTCGAGGTTCTGGGACTCAGACAGGGAAACCAGTAAAGTACATGTTTGATTAAATGAACTATTTACTTATATTTTCTTAATAATTTTATTTTATTTGCAGAAAATCCTGGAAATGGACAACATCAACAAGGTAAGAGTACCCATATATATAGTTATGTGTATTTCACACACACACACACACACGCATGATATGCTACTACTAACGCATGTTGTGTAGTATGTGTGTGTGCATGTATATTATATATGCAATGTGCACGTGTATGCACATTGCTTACATGTTGTGTGCATTACATTTAATGCGTTGTTTATATTTATTATATGAATGCGCTGGACATAATTAAGTTATGGTTGCTTGGCTGTAATCAGTTTTATTATTTATACACACATATTATTTATACACATGTATAACTAGCTAGCCTCTTGTTTAATTTATGATACAGAGAATGCTAAAGCTACACTGGCAGATGACTCTAAGGCTGGTAAGTTGTGTGTGTGTGTGTGTGTGTGTGGTTATCTTTAATATATAATAAATATGCCATGCGTGGTGTATTTATCATGTAGAAAGGCTGACATACATGAATTGTCCGTATTTATATACATACAGTTATTTTCCTTTATATATTATTATATATAAATCTTTGCATAACTGATTAGCTTCTTATTTAATTTATACACAAAGTAAAACTCACTGATAACTCTATGTTTGTGTATGTGTGTGGGTGCGTGCGCGTGTGTGTGAGTGATTTAAAATGTTATACCCACACATGTTTATCATGAACCAAGCTATTGATTTGTTTATTCTCATACAGACAACGCTGAAGCTAAACTTGGAGATGACTCTAAGACAGGTAGGTAGAAAGTGTTATTTTGTTTTGTTTTTTTTAAAATAAATTATTATTATTATTTTCTGTATTTGTTTGTTTGTTTGTGCGTGACTGTGTTAAACACATCATATCTACATGTATATTGTATGTAACATTTGTACATTATATATATAAATTTTTGCATAACTGAGTTTAATTCAAAATGGTGAAGTTAAGCTCGCAGATGGCTCTAAAACCGGTAAGCTTGAATACTTTTGTGTGTGTGTGTATATGTGCTTCCCTTAAGATATATATCGTATACACACATAAACCTATATATACATGGCTTTATGTATCCTTGTATAACTGACTGGGCTTTATCACACAGAAAATAACGAAGTTAAACCAGATGACTCCAGGGTTAACTTTTGCATGCGTTTATGGATTTGTTTTTCTTCTGTATATGTATATATGATAGAGATCGTTGCATATATCAGTCTTTGGGTAACTGAGTTTAATTTACGACACAGAGTATCCTGAAGTTAAACTCGTGAACCACTCTAAGACTGGTAAGTTAATTTGTGTTTGTGTGCGTGCATGCAAACGTGCTTGTGTTAATCTTATAATATATGTTTAGTATACACACATATAAGCCTGTATAGATCTTTGCATAACTAGCTTGTGTGTGTGTGTGTGTGATTTCTACATATTGTATCCTCACACACATTATATCCATACATACATACACATGGAGACACTATAACATATTTATTACACAGAGAATGCTGAAAGCTCGCCAAGTATGCCAGATGAAATTAAGATGGGTAAGATTGTTTATATTCTTTCTCATTTGCAATGTATATATCAGTTCGGGTGTGTGTCATCTTTACATATATCCACACACACACACACACACACACAATAACCTATTACACAGAGAATGCTGAAAGCTCGCTGAGTATGCCGGATGAAACTAAGACGGTATGATTGGCTGCATATTTATTTTTGCAATGTCTATTTATGTGTATATATGCATATACACATAGCTAGGCACATACATACATATCAAGTATATTCAAATATTATTGCTAAATTGATTACTGGTTTTATATTGTAGCTTCAGCATAGAGGCGGACTCAAAACACGGTAAGTATGCACGTGTATATGTGTACACACACATGCATTTACTCATGAGTGTATATATATAGTTATTTGTATTTGCAATCTCTTTTGCAGCTCCAGCGCTAAAGGCTGAGTCTGATTTGAAAGATGGTGACTCTCTCTCTCTCTCTCTCTCTCTCTCTAAAATAACATTGTTTTCTTGTCCAGATACAACAATAGAGCCTGAGTCAAATATCAAGCATGGTGAGTGAATGTATAGGAGTGCGTGTAGTCACACGTATAAATACTCTTTGCTTATATGCTTTACTTTTCAGTGAACGGCACTACTCTGCCAGTACAACTAGATGGTATGACTCTCTGTGTGTGTGTGTGTGTGTGTGTGTGTAAAATAAATTGCTTTCTTGTCCAGATACAACAATAGAGCCTGAGTCGAATATCAAGCACGGTGAGTGCACAATGTGTATGTATGTATGTGTGCAGGTGCGTGTACGCACATGTATAAATACTCTTCGCTTACTTTAACTTTTCAGTGAACGGCACTACTCTACTAGAGGGCATTAATGCGTGCGTGTGCGTGTGCGTGCGTGCGTGCGTGTGTGTGTGAGGTAAGTTTCTTTCTTTCCAGACACAATAGTAAAGTCTGAGCCGGATATCAAGCACCATGAGTACAGAATATGTGTATGCATGTACATGTGTGTGTGTGTGTGTGTGTTTGTATGCATACTCAGATATATAAGTACTCTCTGCTTATATGCTTCGATTTTTCAGCGAACGGCACTGCTTTGCCAGTACAACCAGAAGGTATTGTGCGTGTGTGTGTGAAGATATACATGCTATAATATGTGTGGTATATATGTATGTATTTACAGCAAAGGACATTGAAGAAACTTTGCCAGCGCGCATGAAGCTAAGCAAGGTGTGCATACTTATTTAATTATTACATGTATACTTACCCTCTAGTGTGTATAAATACACACAAACACCACTTATATGTGTATGTGATATATATATATATATATATATATATATATATATGTATGTATGTATGTATGTATGTATTTACAGGCAAGGACGCGGAAGAAGCTTTGCCAACACACAAACTAGAACAAAGCCAAGGTAGTATATTCTAATGTATTGCATATACATGGATACATATACACATGTGCTTACGTTGTGTATGCTTGTATTTACAGCAAAGGACGTCCCAAAAGTAGAACAAAATCAAGGTGAGCATTTTGTTTTAAATGTTAATGATATTTATATAATGTGTTAATGATATACATATGTGTCTCTATATAATTTGTTAAGGCTTTCATTATTTTGTTCAGCAGTTCATCAGGAGTTAAACCAGACTCCGGATAACAAGACTACAGAAGTGGATGCCAACCAGAATCAAGGTGCGTGTGTGTGTGTGTGTTAGGTACATCAACTACTTAAACAATACTAATTATTAATACTGTCAATGTATATATACATTAGTAATAATATATCTTATACAGGAATAGTAGATATACAATATTATATTAATTATTTTTACTGTGTGCAGATTGGGAACAGCTGCTAGATGCTCATGTATTACCAGAAAATATTACAGAAGATTCTCAGAGTGAAGGTGGACGAGCTTCCACTATGAATCCGTTTGTTGGACCCTCTGAAACATCAGGTGTGTATGTGTATACAATGCAACACACATATTTATTTACACACGCATACATGCACTCACAATATATGCATTATATATTTCCTGATGTTTACAAACCATACATCAGATTTACAGGACCTTAATCATGGGAAGAATGAAATAAATGAAGCTCAACATCTGCAAAATGTGAATGTTTCCACAGGTGACTACTATGTGTTTTTGACATACATTTTTTAGAGAGAGATGCAAACATACACAGATGGATAAGAGAACACAACAAAAGCATGCAGAATCGACACCTCTCTCTCTCTCTCACACACGCGCGCATGTGCACATGCACACTCAGGGGCGCATGCTTATATATTGATACATGTGTAGAGTGAGAAAGGGAGTATATTAGTAAGGAGAAAGGGGAATCTTGGTCTTCTGCATCGTGGGAGAAAGGAGCTATCAGACCACACGTAGCATTGAATTCTTTGTTCGAAGAAGATGTGAAACCTGATGTGAAACCATTGGAGACCATAGAAAGCTCCCCGGTTCCATCCTCCAACAAGAAACCATGGCGGAGTTATTATGTTTGCTGTACACCTCAAATCACTTAAAAGTGAGTTACACGTTGATACAAACCTCTCTCTCTCTCGTACAAACACACCCTCATATATTTTTATATATATAGACATTTGACATGTATGTATAAATATATATGATGTATGCATCTACTCTTCTCACATGGTTGAAGTATTGAAACATTTATTTACATAAACATAATAATTTAATAATCTTTATATATGTGTATATATGTATATATGGAAATAAAGTGTGAAAGTCTGAAACAGGTGAACACTTTAAGGTTTTGGAATGCTGGGTTTTTAAATTTTGATAATACTGTTTCTTTTTTTTTCTTTTTTTTCATTTTGTTCAACAATCTAATAGAAATATAAACAATTAATTTCTTATAATGAAATTTCTAAAACATTTACACTATTTAACATTTAAAAAATTAAAATCATTAAAGCTATGATATGAATATATATACAAACCCATATTATATATTGTATATGCATGTTTAACTTTTCATATTAACTAAAAGAGTATATAAATATTCAAATATAACACATGTAGTCACAATGTAATCTATATATTTATTTGCATATCTATTTGTAAATACATATAATAAAACTCCTTTCAAGTTCACTTGATTAACTTTTCAGATTAAATCTTGATAATTATATATATATATTCACAAAAATATCCTTACGGACCACCCATTCTTGGTATAAAGATTAACGTAGAGAGTTAAATGTAAGTAAGTAAGAAAAATGTATAAGTTAATATCTTTCTCTTCACCTTTAGCCTCTTTATTTCTTATTCACATACCTCATACGATAATTAAGTAATTTAAAGTTATTAATTGTTAACTGTTATATATTTAAAATTTTCAATAAATCATGTTCGTATCCATTAAGTGTGTTGGTTTTGTCAAAAAAATTAATAAAGAAAATTTTTCTATATGACTATGGGATTATTCTATTAATGTTATAAATGTAAAGAATATATATTTGAAATATTTTTAAAACACAAATAATGCCATGAATTTATTAAATCACATGTACATTGTCATTCACGAGGGGTTTCATACATTTAAAAGAATATTATGTTACACATATTAAGATTTTATATATATATATATATATATATATATATATATATAGAAAAGTTCAAAAGTATAGAACATTATAGTTTTAAATTTTTTTTTGAGTTATAGTTATGACTTGTCAGTTTTTAATTATTGAGATGCATTTTAGATTATAATTTCTTTTTTACTTTTTTATTATTTAATTCATAATAATTAATTTTATAATTATGAATGATAAACAACTACTTTTTAAGTTTAAGTTATAATTTATTATTATGGTTAAAAACAATTTATCATTAAGTGTTCATTGCATGCTCTTGTTTTTTAACTTGTGCGTTCTTTGTTAAAAAGAATGATAATCTATATTTAATGATAGATTATAGTTAAAAAATAAGATGATTTTAAATAAATACTTATTTATTTTTATATGTTGTAGTCATTATATAGAATTTAACATTATATAAAATTAACATTTAAGAAACATACAAATTCAAATTCAAAAAGGTGATAAATAAAAACTAGTTTTTTAAACATGTTATGGATATTTAAAGTACATTATCACTTTAATATTTTAACACATTATGAATAGTGTGTTTTATGATTTTTTAATATTTTTATCCGTATCTTTTTTAAGAAGAGAATTACTAATATGTGGTATAAGTCTTGTAACACTTTCAAAATATTATTTATTTATTAAATTAAAAAGTGCTATTTTAATGAAGTTTATAATTATATAATTTTAATTGAAAGATTATAACTAAAGTTTAATATGTGAAAAAAATCCATGTGGGTTTTTTATAAATACTAATTAATCCTTTGTCTTATTAGTTTAATGAGAGATAAATATATCATTATATAGAAAGTATATATTTTGATCACATACAAATTAATTTATTAAAAGTTGTGAATTTGAGTTTTATTTTGCGATTAATATTTTTATAATGATAACATAGGTTTATATATATATATATATATATAAGTAGGATCTCAAAATTATATTATATAAGACAATACATCACATAAATACAAAAAGAAAAAATTGAAAAAGACATTTGAAAAAAAAGAAAATAAAAAGATGTTTAAAAAGAAAAAGAATTTTAATAACTCCAATTATAACAAAAAAATACATTTGAAAAAAAAAAAGGGAATTTTAATTACTCAAACTGTAAGTGAATATATATTTTCTTTTTTTCACGCATATGCATATATGCATTGACGTTATATCATGAAATATGAGTAAAGTTATAAGTACAAAAAAATACAAAAGTCAAAAATGACAAAAAAGACATATTACCAACTAAATAAGATGATTCTAAATCTTATATAATTATTTACATATATTTCATAGAAAAATACAATTTGTTTTAAAATTTAATTTCTTATTATTTTTTTTAATTTTATCATACAACTTATTGCATATACAAAGAAAATCATATTATTATACAAATGAAAAAATAAAATTTTTAAAAAGTCTCTTTTTCTTTATTTGTATATGTGTGCACTTATATTATATCACTATAAATCTCAATAGAAAAAAAATAAAAGTATTTGTTTATTTATTATCGTGCATACACATGTTTATAAATATGTACGTACACATGTCATTGTATATATCAAAATTCACATACATGCTAAAACATCCAATTGCTCATGAAATTATAAATTTATTATTTTTGTTTAAACATTATAATATTTCTCATTATTCATAACTAATATGTACAAATATATGCATATGAGTTGTTTATGTATTATTTTTGTTTATATGTTCATACATTTATATATACACTTAAAAATACATGCATATGTTCATACATTTGTCTCTTGTACACACAATTCATGTACATATATACATATTTTTCTTTTTTATAGGCATGCATGCACAAATTGTTATTTATATAAATCTTTATTTATGTATTCACTTCTTTTAAATGAGTAATTTATCAATTTAGAAAATATGTATAATTAACATTGGTTTTTATATAACTCTTACACGTGTAAACATGTGTATTATCTTTTGCTTAATACATTTATATGAAAATTTTAAGTTAAGACTAAAATATATAATTATATTTTTTAATAAAATTCAAAAGCTCGAGTATTGTAATAAAATCTTTACAATTTTTTTTTATAACGCTTAAAATCTTTGTGAAACATAAAAAGTTCAATATTATTTTATTAAAAAGCTTTCATAGTTGAATTGTTAATTACAAGGTAAACTATGTATATATACACATGATTTTCTTATTATCAATTTAAATACTAGTGTATAAATTTATAATGTCTACACACAAAGTTACTCATTACAAAAATATTATGTGTGTCAATCTCAATATTATAAATTTATGTATTAATATTTAAATTCTTAGTAAGAAAGATAATGTGTAGATACACACATAGTTTACCTTGTAATTGACATCATGATAGTTCTTTAATAAAACAATGTTAAATTTTTTATCTTTCATAATTATGTCATATTAAATTTTTTTTTAAAAAACTTGACTACAATACTTGAACTTTCACATCTCATTAAAAACATAATCATGCATCTTAATTTTAATTTAAATATAAATGTATTAAACAAAAAATAATACGCATGTGTGCATGATACATGCATATGTATGTGTCTGTTTGTGTATATGGGCTGTATAAGAAGAAATGTTAATTAATACATATATACCCATCTTTTAAATTGATAAATTTACATATTCAAAAAAATGAATAAACATTATATATAAATAAAGATTTTTATAAACATCAATTCATGCATGCATGCATGAGAGAGAGAAAAGTGTATATATGTACATGAATTGTGTAAGAACATATGTATGTATTTTAAATTGATATTTGTGTATATATAAATGTATAAACCTGTATTTGTGAAAGATAATATATAATAATACTTCATATATAGAAGTCACTAGGACATATATGCATGTATATGTTCGCATTAGTTATGAATAATGATAAATATTACAAAGTTTAAATGTAAATGGTAAATTTACAATTTCATAAACAATCATATGTTATATTTTATATTTAAGTGTTAATATATTTATTTAATGATTTATCTCTCTTTTTTTAAACTAATTTAACAAATGGTCAATTGATGTTTATAAAAGAGTTTTTATATTATTTAACTAAGTAATACATAATTTACTTAATAACTTCATTAAGTAAGAACTGTGACATTTATACGTATAATGATATGTGTATATACACACTTATAAACACATGTATGCATTATAATAGGTAAAAAAAGAACTTCTATATCTTTTTGTCTAGTATACTATTGTGTTCACGATATACTTTTCAAATACTATTGTAGAAGATATATATCATGAACACATATTAAATACTCTTATTATAAAATTATACACATAATCTTTACCCATGTGGTATATGGTTTAACAAATTTTAACTCTCTCTCTCACACACACATCTAATGTAGTGTTTGGAAAAAACATATGCTTTTCTCTGTATATAATTAAACTATTAATAAAAATAATATAACTTATTTTTAATAAGAAGTGAGACAAATACATACTATCAAATCCATCTTAGATATCAGTATATAAATTCGTACTTAAATATTTACAGTTGCTATACAATTGTTAAGAACTAAAAATTATTAACGAGAATGTTATATATATTAACAAGGACTATATAAATGTTATATATAATATATATATAACATGTACACTGTAAAACTGAAAACCTATTTTGTTCTAAATTAGTGTCATCCTCTCTAAGTAATATACGTGTAGTGAACCTTGATTGTACAAATTGTTTGCGTACATGTGTATGGATAAGTATATTAATATACATATAGACATGTATATATCATATATATACATGTATATAGTTAACTACACTACGTGTATAAAGAAAAGACAAAATGCAAGACTAGGTTACTATTAAATGAAGTTTATTTAATTAAGAAATTAATAGTTGATTAATCATTATAACTTAGGAAAGGCATGCTCCAGGAACATCACCCGAAAAATATAAATATAAAGAACTTTAGTTATGCTTTCCCCCCATAACCAACTGCCTCTCGCGTGTTATGAAGATCCACTCATTTTTATCCATTGGATTAAATGTTTTATCCGGCGTAATACTTCTCCCAGAGGCAGAACACCACTTTTATTATATTTAGTATATATTTTTTTGCTCAAGGTACTTGACCATGGTGGAATAACAATCTTACTCTCGGGGGTTACGGGACAACCTCACTCACGCTTCACGCTCGTGAGGTTATTCCCCGTAACCCCCTCGAGCAAATTGTTATCCTGTTCACCGTTGTTAAGAATATTAGATAATAAATTCTACATGTTATATCACAATATAACGTAAAAACATACTCATGCCATATGTGTGTATATTGAATATAGTATTGAATCATAGAGCTATGCATAAATATAATGTGTATATAACATAAGAAAAATATACACAAATTAAATGGAATGCAATAATAACTCTTACTTTAATAAAAATGACAAGTTTGAAATAATCATTAAACATATCATTAAGCTATATAAAATACGACTATAACAATTCTTTATTAAAAATAACATTATTTTATACCATTTAATCATAGCAAAATTTTTATAATCATCGTCTTTCTATATATAAATATACAATTAAATCAAACATTAAATAATAAAATTACATATTTTAAACTCTAATCATATGAAAATAAAGAAAGTATAAATTATATTTGGTATGTATATACATGTGGAATATATATATCCTATATAAATTATAGTTGATAAATAAATAAACTGATAGTTTTCTGTAATAAAATGCAATATAATTGCATAAACGATGATTCCAAGTAATTATAAAAATTTTAATTTATATAACAAAGTTAGAGCAAACATATAAACAACTTTACAATGGTTTTCCAATATTTAACAAAAAAGAAGAGGCTCATGTCTTTGTTATATTAATTTTAAGTATTTTTACTATTTGATTAATATGTAATAATATTTAAATTTGTACTTATATACTTGTAATTTCACTACATTGGAATTTTTAATACATTTAATTATAAACAATGTACAACTGTTTTTTAATAAATCTTAAGAAAGTTTTGTGATTTCCCCTTGTAAGGTAATTTATATGTTTAAATAATACTTATTATTTATTAATAATCCATTATTATAAATAATTTTTATGCAAGAAAGAAAGAATTTATTGAGTTAAATTTAAGTCTATTTATATATATGAACAATTACAAATTTGTTATAAATAACACTTCTATATATGAACAATTATAATTATGTTATAATATAATGTAATATTAGAGTTAATATTAAGTTTGATGAGAGTAATAGTGAGGAAACTTACAAATATTATAAGAATTTTAAGGTTTTTAATATAGTGGTTTTTATTTGTACTGTAGCAAGCAGCACAAATTTCACATGTGCTTCAACAATGTATGGTTACAAGCTTTCATATTCTATATAAATACGAAAGCTATACACAAAGTTATAGAGATAAAGTCTATAGCGTGGAATGGATATCCACACACACACACACACAAGCGCGCACACACACATGGGATAGAGACGTAAGCTATTAGAATTGTGTTTCAAGTTGTTTTATAAAAACTTCATATATATATGACATGTGGCATGTTGGTTATATATAAAGGAGTATACATTATTACACAGTACATTTCAACCATAGTTACCAATTAACACGTTCGGGTGAAAATTTGCCGTTAGTAACATGTTCGTAACGCCGCGTTCGTAACACACGTTCGGGTTTGAGTCACTCTCTTTTAAAGATTTCAAATCTTTACATGAATTTAAACTAAGTTTCTCACGTTCGGTTGCTTTGAAACCAAACGTCGCGTTCGAATGAAAATTTGCCGTTCGTAACGCCGTTTGTAACATGTACATATGCAACGTTCGGAAGTTCGGTGGTAAGTATGATTTCAACAATGGCTTATTGGTTTCTCTCGTTTTTATTTCTTGCTTCACTATGCAGAGGACAAGCACAAGCACCACCACAACCACAAATTAATATAACAATTTTATCAGATGCTGTGAAAGAGGGTGCAGGTAATTTCAGTGAACTATAGTTAACCATACATACATATGTATATATATATATATATAGAGAGAGAGAGAGAGATATGACCCTATGATATGTACGTATACACAATGTGTATAAATAGATACCTTGCAGTGTGTCTTGATGGAAGTCCGCCTGCTTATTACTTGCGTCCAGGTGCAACTTCAAACTGGCTTCTGTTTATGCAAGTAAATCCTTACATTCAAAATCTTTTATTTTTATTATTTTATTTGTTTTAATAGTAATTTTAAATTATGTTATTTATTTATTTTAAAGGGGGTGTAAGATACTGTATATTAGGTAACATACCGTATATACGCATGTGTATATACGCACATGCGTAGTGACACATGGGTGGTGATTTGGCCCCCATGTGTCAGCGCCACGTGTCGCATGTGTGCCACATGGCAGGAGGTCTCTTATATATAATCAGGGTTTTTGTAATGGAATAGTATCTAACATTTCATTTTATATATCTGCTCTTTCATTGGTGGAGAAGTTGGGTATCCCTTTCTTCTGCCTCTTCTTTTCTTGTTTCCATGACAATGAATATGGAGACGGCTTTTAGCATTATTGCTACTGCTATTAATGCACAAACGAAGTTGTTGGAGCGCTTTGTTGAGGGTTCATCCTCATCTTCCCCGCCTGAGTCTCTTGCCGGGGGATCTGCTTCTAGTGCTCCTTTGTCTTCTTCACATGCCACAAATCCGAGGGTTCGACCCCGATCTTTTTGTGGTGATCCGGGAGATGATGTATACCACTGGTTTGATCATTTCCAGATTATTGTTCGTTACCATGGTTGGGATGAAGCCCGTGCTCTAAGAGAATTCCCTACATGTTTGGAAGGCCCTGCGCTCAAGTGGTATAATGGATTGGCTGTGGAGATTCAAGCCAATAGTAATCGGTTGACGGAATGCCTCAAACGTACGTTTGGCAAAGTTGAGGATTCAGATGATGCTTTCCAACAACTGCATGCGATACGACAACATCCTGGTGAGTCTGTTATGCGGTTTAGTATTAGGTTTGGGGATTTAGCTCGGCGTGCATATCCTAACATGCCTAAGCCCATTAAGCTCGGTATGTTATGGCCAACTATGCGACCCGAACTTGTTTGATTCGTTCGAGCTCTTCGTCCTACCACATTGGAGGAGACTTTTGCACTAGCTCAACGATTTGAGTTGGTGCCTGGTGAGGGCCGTGGTCCCCTTGGGTTACCTGCTCCTCCTATTCAGCGTGCTGATCCAATGGAGGTTGACGCTGCTGCATATGTGCCTGCACGACAAGCCTTTCGTGGTCAACCTCGGGGCCCACCCCGTGGACCACCTCCACGAAATCGTCCTGCACTTGCTCCAGTTCCTGCCCGTGGTGGTCAAAATCCACGGATTCGTGACAGGAGGAATCGGAACAATGCAGGTCAACCCAATCAAGTTCACTGCTGGGCCTGTTGGGCACTGGACATACTTGGCGGGCATGCGATGTGTATCCTGATTGGCGTCCACCACATCCAGGCTGGCGACCATATGTTCCGGATGGTGTACCTGTGGCGGCCATTATGTCTGATGATGAGCTTCCAGATGATGACGCTTCTCTTGCGGTGGATCTGTTGCGGAAAACCAGTAATCGTACGGGCGACGGAGGGATCCCGTGCGATGGAAACTCCACCTCCATGCTTTTTTCCGCTATGCATATCAAGGGTTGCAAGTTCCACCAAATCATCCAGTTTTCACATTTTCTGCACGAGTGAATGATGTTTCAGTCACAGTACTTGTGGATACAGGATCTAGTATGTCTTCCATAACTACTTCTCTGGCGCATCGGTGCTCATTACCCTTGAGACGAGCAGATAAGGTCTTGCACATTTTATATGGTAATGGGCAGTCTCGTGCAGTATCACAGTACACCACTTCGACTACGCTGGTTATGGGTGCCAACTGTAAGTTTCCCTCTGGGTCTCTTAGGGTTGTCCCTTCCCAGGTCTTTGACATCATTCTGGGATGTGATTGGTTAAAGCAGTCGAAAGGTACATGTGATTTTTCACTCTCTCCTCCTGTATTACGCTTGGAGTCTGTGTCTTTGCAGTCTGTTCCTTTACGTCCAGAGAAGTTTGTTGCTGTTTGTATCACGCATACAGCTCCTTTGATTCCGGTCTTGGGGTGGTGTTCATCTCAACAGGTTCAAATGCCGGATCCGTCACCTGAGTGTCGAGCACACTGCATCGAACAACTTAAGAAACAGTATGCAAGTTTGTTCAAATTTGATCTGTCCCAAGGTGCACGTGTGAAGACTCGACACTGTATACCCACCGGCAATGCAAAGCCTTTCAAAGTCCCGGTTCGACGCAGGTCACCAAAGGAGTTATCAGCCATGCGAACAGCTGTTACTGATATGATTGGTAAACGAGTGTGTCGTCCGTCACGGAGTCCATGGGCATGTGAACCTCATTTGGTTCCCAAGCCTGATGGATCTCTCCGATTTTGTGTGGATTACCGACCTCTTAACGATGTTACCATCAAAGATGTCTATCCACTTCCGAACTCTGCCGATCTATTAGATCGTTTGGGTCAGAGTCGATGGTTTACTAAGTTGGATTTGGCATCAGGATATTGGCAGGTTCCTATGGCTGAGGAGGATATTCCAAAAACGGCCTTCCGGACACCATTTGGTCTTTACGAGTTTTTGGTCATGCCTTTTGGATTGACTTCAGCTCCTGCCACCTTTCAACGCATGATGGATGAGCTTCTTTCCGATATGCCTGATATCACTGCCGATTTTATCGACGATGTGCTCATTCATGGGTCTGGTTCTTGGGAGGATCACATTCGTGATGTACGGCGCGTTCTTGATCGATTTCGAGAAGTTGGCCTGAAGTTGAAACTTGAAAAGTGTGTGTTTGGTTCGACCGACACCACTTACTTGGGTTACCGTATATCTCGAGAGGGTTTACAGGTGGATCCAATGAAGTTGCGAGCTGTTCGAGAGTTCCCTCGTCCCCGTACAGTACAGGAAGTCCAGCGTTTCTTGGGCACGGTGCAGTACTTGGGTCGATTCATCGATCATCTCACTGATCGAACTGCCCCTCTTCGGGAGTTAGTTCGTCCACAGGTATCTTTCAGGTGGACTCGCAGGTGTCAGCAGGCATTTGACCAGTTAAAAGAGTTCCTGACAACTCCACCATTGCTTCAATACCCAGATTTTACTCGTCCGTTCATTTTACGAGTAGATGCCTCAGATGTTGGTATTGGTGGTGTATTGATGCAAACTGATGCTGTGGATTCTTCAATTCGACACCCGGTGGCTTACATTAGTCGAGTACTCACGCCGGCTGAGCGGAATTATTCCACTACTGAAAAAGAATGCCTTGCTGCTGTTTGGGGTTTTGAACGACTTCATGCCTACTTACATGGGAGTGAAACACTTTTGGAGTGTGATCATGCTGCTGTCACTTCCTTATTAAAACGGAAGAATTTAGTGGGTCGCGTAGCCAGATGGGCATTACGTCTCCAGGTATATAACTTTAAGGTGGTGCACAGGCCTGGGCGAACAATGGTGGATGCGGATGCACTTTCTCGAGCACCCCTCTCCGATTCCACTTTGCCTGCTCATGCAGTAGCTGCAGCATTCGGTTTGATACAAGCCCCTCAGGTATTCGATGCCGACTTACCATCCTTGGAACAGTGGCAGGATGCTCAAAAATGAACCATGGACGAGGCAATTACGCGATGCGTTTGCAATCCTCTTCCGAACCTCGGTTTCGACAATATCATGCTCAGTTTCGACTTCAGGATGGTTTATTGTATTTTATTGGGACAAATCCAGAGGACAGATGGCGTTTGGCTGTACCCTCTACATATGTTCCACACCTTCTTCGAGCATATCATGATTCACCTATTGTTGGAGGTCATCTTGGTCACCAACGAGTGTTGGAGAAGCTGCGCCGATCATTTTATTGGCCAGCATGCGTGGTGATGTGATCAGGTATATTCAAAGTGTCCCACTTGTCAAACTCGGAATTCCTCTACGACTCGGGCCATGGGGGTGTTGGAATCCATCAATGTCTCTCGCCCTTTTGAGTTAATTGCAGTGGATTTAATGGGACCTTTTCCACGTTCTTCTCAAGGTAACCAGTACATCATTGTTGTATCCGATTATTTAACTCGATGGGTGGAGGTTGGTGCTCTTCCGGATGCAACTGCCATGTCAACAGCTTTGTTTCTGTTCGATAATGTGGTTTTGCAGCATTCTTGTCCAGAGCGGATGTTATCAGACAATGGCCCCGCTTTCATTGCAGAGGTATTCCGAGTGTTGTGTGAGAGGTTAGGGGTAAAACATTCATTTGCCTCTCCGTATCATCCACAAACTGATGGTTTGGTGGAGCGATTGAATCGGACCTTCAAGGGTATGATCTCGAAGTATGTGAACTTCAATCACACGGACTGGGATTGGTATTTGCGATGTTTGAGATTTGCTTATGTAACAGGCATTCAGAGTTCGATTGGTATCTCTCCATTCAAGGCATTGTATGGATATGATCCTAAGTTGCCTAGTGAATTGGGGTTATCATCGAATCTGCCACGTGCCGAGGATGCAAAGATGTGGGCTCGACATTTGGATGCTGTTTTGCCTCTTCTGCGTGCAGAGTCTGCTGAACATCTTGGTCGAGCTCAAATGCGGCAGCAATCTTCTTACAATGCACGACATCAAATTCCACCAGATTTTGCTGACGGTGACTTAGTCCTGGTACGTTTTCCCAAGCTGACTGCACCTGGGCTTGCAACTGGTTTATTACACAAGTGGCTTGGTCCCTACCGAGTACTCCGAAAGGTTGGTCCTCAGGTATATCAAGTACAGTTGGTGGGATCTCATGAGGTTGAGATAGTTCACGTGGTTCGAATGAAACGGTTTGTCGTTCGAGACTCGTTGAGTACATTTGGTCATACCTTAGATGGCCCAGCTCACACGGATCCAGGACCATCAGATCCATCACCATCTACACAGCCCAGAGGGGAGGATAATGTAAGATACTGTATATTAGTAACATACCGTATATACGCATGTGTATATACACACATGCGTAGTGACACATGGGTGGTGATCTGGCCCCCATGTGTCAGCGCCACGTGTCGCATGTGTGCCACGTGGCAGGAGGTCTCCTGTATATAAGCAGGGTTTTTGTAATGGAACATATCTGACATTTCATTTTATATATCTGCTCTTTCAGGGGGGGTACTTGTTATGGAGATAGTGAGGGAAGATCTTGTTTAAGTCGGAGCACTACTAATCTTGGTTCAAGTACACGGTTACCCCGAAATTTTACATGGAATTCTGGCTCTGTTAGCATTTCTAAGGAGGACAATCCAGGTACTCTCTCTCTATAATATATATTTAGTTTATATATATTTATAAACAAATATATAATAATATGGAATAAATAATTATATAATATTATATAATGTTTTAAATATATAATATATAATATAGGAAACTTATCTAGTTTTTTTTTTTTAAGTAGATTTTTGGAATTGGACTCATGTATCTATTACCTATTGTGATGGGGATGTTTCGTTGGAGATGCTGAAGAGCCTGTCCCTGTTTCTACTAAAAATGGGGTTTATATCTATTATATATAATATAATATTATATTTAATAATAATATATTAATCTTAGTTATGCACAGACTCGCTACATATATTATAGAGGTCTCAGAATATGGAAGTATATTATGAAGGATCTACTGCAGAAGGGAATGAAGGATGCTGATACGGTATTGTATACATACATGTATACTGTATACTAAAGTAAAATATATACTTATTGTTTAAATTTACTCACCAAATTTATTATAATAATATATTGTAAGTATATAATATATACATATAAATATACTTATATATATTTATATGTATATATTTGCTTTAGGTCCTTCTATCTGGCTGCTCAGCAGGTGCAACAGCAACGGCACTTCTATGTAATGACTTACAAGACCTCATACCTCAATCTACTATAAAATGCTCAATGGACGGTGGACTTTTCATAGACGTGTACACTTAAGTTTTTTTCTTTAAATATTTTTTATTATTATATTTATACTGTTTTTAACTAGTTTTTTTAATTTAAAACAGGCCAGACCTTAATGGAACTTAGCCGTTTACCAACGGGTTGCAGAGGAACACCATATCCGGATTGGTATAGAGAGGGGATATGTTCCAGAAAATGCTGCGTACCAAGTAAGTTACATATCATATGTTTCATGGGAAAATTATCAAATTATCAAACTGCCCCTCTAGTTTTGAAAAACAATCGAACTGACCTTGAGTCATTAATCAGCTTAATAATACACACACACATACACCCACTCACACACACATGCAATGTTATATATTTTAGCATTGAACAATATAATTATCATTTGTGTTATATATTTTAGCTTTAAACAATATATTGCATGTGTGTGCGGGTGGGTGTGTGTCTATTATTAAGCTGATTAATAACTCAAGGTCAGTTTGATTATTTTTAAAACTAGAGGGTCAGTTTGATAATTTTCCCTATAATAATTATGTGTGGATATATTAAAAGAAGTTTACAAGTTTATAATACCTTAGTTTTTTTTTAAATTTTTCCACAGCAATTGTTTCCTCCATATTACTTGACTTCCATCAAGCCACCATTGTTCCTTCTGAATGCAGCCTACGACACATGGCAAGTAAGTCTCTCTCTCTCTCTCGTCACATATATTAATTTCCTTACCTCCGCTTGCTTTGTGGCAGATAAGGAACGTATTACAGTATCCACTTCCAGAATGGAGGCCTTGTGTTGAAAATATAACTACATGCCAACCCAATCAACTCGCAATATTACAAGGTAGTTGCAGTTTTCACTCAAGTTAATTATATATGCATATATGATATACATGTGTGTGCTGCATGTCCATATATATACTTACATATACATATACACATATATAAATAAAATAATATAATACAGTATGAAAGAATAATATAAGTGCGCAGGGTTTAGAGAGAGCTTCTTCAGTAGTCTTGACCCTGCGATATTTAAAAGAAAAGACTGGGGCATGTTTATCAACTCGTGTTTTCATCATTGCCAGGGTGGTGAATCAACTTTGAAAATTCAAAACATGGTACTATTTACACACACACACACACATGCATAATTTTATGTATAAATGTTCATGTGTGTGCATATGCGTATAACTAAGTTGTACTTTCAAACAGACGAGGTTAGAAGTTTTAGGTAATTGGATGTACGAAAGACAAGCAGCTCAAGCAATTGATTATCTTCCATGGCCAAGCAACCCAACTTGTGTAACATACTTTGAGCTTGACTAATCAACTTGTCTAAATTCTATAGTACAAATTGCTTAGCCACGGGGGGAGAGAGAGAGAGAGAGAGATTATAAGATATGTACTGAATACCAATCGAGTGTGAACAGATATGCATTACACCATTTAAAGTCCACCACACACACACACACACACTTTCATGGTGATATGGTCTATATATGTAGTTGAGACTATAATGTCTATGTATTCTGTGTATGTGAAATACTAACATCTTTTGATGCTGTGCAATCGTATAAGAGTGTATATGTATATATACTATATTAAAGACATATATAGAGAGACAATGTGTATATATACATATATACCTTAACTTGTTATTCTGTGAGCAGTTTTTCTATTTTGTCTTGGATTAATCTCCTATTGACGCTTCCTAATGACCTGATTAAGCTTCTTAAGTGCCTCTCATGAACAGGCCTCCAATCCACTGCTATTGGAGCATGCACAGCATCCGGAACATTCTCCACAAACTCCAGTGGCTCTATTTGCATCTCAACTCCTGCATCTTTAGCCTTTGCTTGCCTAAACAAGCCAACAAGCCATCAAGCCATCACCACACAACGTCACGTAAATATATACATATGTGTGTGTGTGCGCATTATGTAAGTATCAAGTATTCGTGTACGGTTTCATGTTTCTTAATATATGTTTAGTTATTGTAACGGTGATGAACATATGTGCATCTCTCTCTCTCTCTCCGACACAAGGACACATAATAAAAATACATACTTGTAACGAGAAACACTGCCAATAGGACGGCTCAGATCCAATCTGGCAGCTTTGGCCACTCTCACTTGTGAATGCAGTTTGTACTTTGCTCTATACATCTTTGCAAGCGAAGACCGAAACATGTATCCAAAAAACTCACATATTTCCCCACGGTTTGTTGAGTATCTACATTTAATAATGCCTAATAACAATTTATACTTCTTGTTAAGATCATAGTTAAACATTGATAGGATTTCTTGTTATTTCATGGGCAATATAATGGGAAAATACCAAAAACAATATATATTGTTGAAAATCGAGAATGGGAAGGATATATCGGAGTACAAGTTATTAACGTAATATTGCAATACGAGTTATCATCGCAATATGATACCAGCAGAGTACAGCATGTTTGAATAAGGATAAGAAATTACAGTAACTGAATGGATAAGGTTAAAAGGTAGTTGCGATAACTGCTAGTATGGGACATAGAGTACGGGTATAAATAGACTAGATTAGGACTAGAAGGGTATCCCGAGTATACTATTATTTTGTACCATGTGCCGTGCACAGACATAATATAAGTTTCCTTTCTCTCTCAATACGTCTATATCTTACTCGTATTTCTGTTATGTTGTATACTATTCCTTCTCCCAGTATTGTGACGGGATCCATAGTACTACTGCCTGTTATACACCTTGTTATCCTTACCCTTTTTTGACCTTTTGATGTCTGATTTCTTCTTTATCTTATTCCGATAGACCCTTAATACGGGTTTGTCGAATGCAATCTTACCTATGTGCAGACGGTAGGATTTCGAGGTACAACATATGGTGACCACGGAGGGATGGTCGTGTTAGTAGGTAACTGATAATGTGTTTGTAGAATGTATCAGGATGGGTAGATCGATACCCAAAGGAGTGTTGGAGTTTAAAGAGAAATTGCAACGGAAGAAGAAGATTGAGGCTTTTCGTAGACTCAGGTGAGAGTCCTTAATACAATCAGTACAGCTATTGCGGAAATGGAAGAACATGCACCAAAGACCGCATGAGAATGGACCTGCAACATATAGTAGTAAGTGAATGAATGATTATTTACGACGACAAGTAGTAATAAAGACACAGAAGAGGATTGAAGAGCATGAGGAACAGAGAAGGAAGGAGCAAGTTCAAGCTCGAGGAGAGGAGCAACCAACAGCGAGGTACGATGAGGATACAAAAGAAAAGGATACTAATCAGGAGAGTGAAGATCACGGGCAACGTGTACCAACGCGAGGAAACTGGGATTTATTGTCAGTGAAAGTACCTGACGAGATGGGAACACTCACAATTACGAAGAAGGTCATACCATCTACTTTTTCAGGTCTTGAGAATGAGGATACGAATTGGCATATTCAGTAGTTTGAGAAGGCGTGTAAAGCTAACGAAATCACGAATGAACATGATAAATTACGAATATTTCCATTTACATTGAAAGGAGACGCTAGCGATTGGTATTACGAAAATGCTAATACAATTGATAAGTACAGTGTACTACGTGCACTATTCAGGAATTATTATGTATGAAAATATCACAAGCGAGACCCGACAGTACAGTTACAGAAAATACGGCAGGGACCTACTGAGGCAGTGGAAGATCACACTCAACGATTTCGGAGATTATACAACCGCTGCGAGGTCAGAGATGTCAGTGATAAATTGGCAAAGAAATGGTATATAAACGGATTACGGGACAATTTACAGCTCTAAGTACAACTGATAAAACCGCCTGATTTAAGTGATACAATTAAAGAAGCAGAACAACTTGAAGTATTGATACTTCCAAGATACGTCGATGATGATGAACGAGAATCAAGAAGACAATATTGGAGGGAGAGCGAAATACGACCAAGAACTAAAACAATATTTTGTACAACATGCAAAAATGAAGGACATAATGCTTCTGAATGTAGACTACCCAAGTGTCAGATGTGTGGAGGAATAGGACATGAAGCAAGACAATGTCGGACTACGAGATATAAAACCCAACAAATGATGAGACGTACTGAGAATTTTCCACCACCACATAGATGGAACAACAATCGAAATGTGAATTCATATGATTATTCACAGTCATGAAATGCTAATTCATATGATTATCCACAAAGAGCGTATAATGGGGAATGTAGGAATGGCAATGGAAGGAGATTTCCCTGTGAATCTAAAAACATTTTCCGACAAGGTAATAATACGGAAATATCATGTAGGGGACAATCTTTGTTACAAGCCCCAGCACAAACAGGACCACCGTTATTACCACCAATACCACCTCCACCAGCATTATGAGGTCAGAATCCAAATGTGACATGTTTTAAATGTGGAGAAAAAGAACACTATTCAACTGAATGTAATCGACTCAACAATATTCGCTGTTACACATGTGGTGAGATGGGACATTATTCACCAGAATGTCCACAATGCAAATTTAACACCAGAACATCTTCCACTGAACCAGCGACACGGAGAATTGAAGTTTAACAAAAGAATGATCTAGCAGATGACCATCAAGAACAAAATTACGAGTGCAATGGGAGCAAGATACAGAATTACCCTCAACTAAGACGTATGCTGTAACACGAGCCAAACGAGTACGAGTCGAACCAGCCAAAGAAGAACAATACGCAAGAATTGGGAGAAAGAAAGGCTACAGTACAAAGAGTGACTGATCAAATTCAGAAAATGTAACAAGAGGAAAATCAAGACTCTATGCTTAATGAAATGAGCAAGCATTCACAGCAATCCACATCAACAGTACCACTTGGAAATCGTATTGTTACTGTGATTCTGCAACAACCTATACAGTTAACTATAAGGAGTTACTGACATTAGCACCATTTTTGCAAACGCAGATAACAAATGCTTTGGACGTGAGGCAACATTCAAACCGATACAAATCAAGTAGAAGTGAATACCACTGAAGTTCTTACAGATGAGAAGGATTGGGATGAAGAAGTATCAATGATTACGGCTCGAATCGACAAAAATAATATTCAGAACATACCTATTGATGGAGGTTCAAGAGTGAATATAATTGAAGAGTAGACTTGCAAACAATTGGGTCTTGGGCCTATTGAAAATGCACCCTTCTTGATATGGATGGCTGATAAGAGAAAAATTAAACCAATTGGTATAATCAGATTTATATGTATGGAAATTGTAGGAATCAAGTTTAAGGTGTCTTTGGTCGTACTATGTATTGAGTAGACGAGCAAACCATACTAGATATTATTGGGAAGACCATGGTTAAGAGATGCAAAAGTACGACATAATTGGGAGCATGACAAAATGGTACTCTATAAGAATGGACAAGAAGCAGTCGTTCAAACACAATAGAAAAAGTCAATCGAACGACCAACTCGACCATTACGAATGGAGGATTTCGACTGGCATTATGGCTTGAACAAGGAAAAGAAAAACTCCTTTTCAAAAGCAATCCAGACCTCGTAGAGATAGCACAAGTTGATTTATACCAAATGACACAAGAAGAAGAAAACCCAGAAAAGACCGCTACTAGTAATCAATAATAGCAACATATGGGTACTCTCATATTGACAGATAAGTTTAAACAACTTCTGCAACAACAATTATAATTTGAGACAGAGCACAAATAGAGAATACGAACTTAACAAAAACTAGAAATTACGACGAATGAGAAGATTGAAGAAGTTGAAATTAAAACAAGTGAATATGGACCACGAAAAGTATGAATAGCAGTTGATCTCGAGCTGGAATACCGAAGACAACTGATAACTGTATTACGTCAAAATGCAGATGTCTTTGTTTGGAGTTACGAAGATCTCAAGGGAGTTCCACCCACAATTTGTACCCATAAGATAGAATTACTACCACATGTAGTTCCTAGGAAACAACAAGCATACAGAATGAATCCAACATTCTTGGCAAAAGTTAGAGAAGAAGTGAATAAGTTATTATAGGCCGGATTCATATATCCAATTGAAAACCCGCAATGGTTATCACCAATTGTCATAGTCCCAAAAAAGAATGGCAAATTATGTATTTGCGTTAATTATAAGAAATTGAATGATGTAATGAAGTGGGATACATACCCAATACCATTCACCAAAGAATTGTTGGATACAGTAGCAAGACATGAAATGTACTATTTTTTTTATGGATTCTCAAGATATAACCAAGTACAAATGGATCTAGTGGATCAACCAAAAATGGCATTCATTAGTCCTTGGGTACATATGCGTATTGCATTATGCCTTTTGGGCTATGCAATGCACCATTTACTTTCCAATGTTTGATTAGTGAAACATTCCGGGATTATTTGACCACGTTTATGAAAGTTTTCTTGGATGATTTTAGCATTTATGGAGCATAAGATAAACACCTGGACTGTTTAACGAAGTGTTTTGGGAAATGCTAATCAAATAATATAGTTCTTAATCCGAAGAAGTGCATATTTTTCGTCAGATCAGGAATTTTGCTCAGGCATATCATATGCAAGGATGGAATAATGGTGGATCAAGATAAAATCAAAGTTATACAAACAATGCAACCTCCTAAAGATGTAAGTGGAGATTTATCAAAAATTACGTAGCAATAGCGAAGCCATTAACTATGCTTCTGAGGAAAACACAACCATTCAAAATGGGATCGCAATGCGAACAGAGCTTCAATACGTTAAAGCAGGAATTAATGACGGCTCTCATATTAGCTAGTCCAAATTGGCGAAGGAGTTTCATGTACAAGTGGACGCATTGTCATATGCTATCATATGCATATTAACACAAACCCAGGAAGACAGAAAAGATTAACCATTATATTATGCACATGCAGAAGAAAATTATACGACTATGGAAAAGGAGGCACTCGGAATGGTTTATGCAACTAAGAAATTTCGACATTATTTGCTAGCAAATAAAGTCAAATTCATTGTTGATCATTAAGCTCTTACACACTTATTAAGCAAGACTAAGCTCGAAGGAAATTAGTATGCTGGTTTTTATTACTACAGGAGTTCGACTTTCAAATCATCCACAAACCAGGCAAACTACACCAATAAGCAGATTTCTTAAGCCGTATTACGAATGAAGAAGATGGTGTTGGCGTGAATGATGAACTACCAGATGCTAACTTATTTCAGATACAACAAGAATAACAACCAAAACATAGAAATCACAAAGGATATCTACAAGATATTGAACACTTTCTAACTACTGGAACAACATTAGATAAGTATGCAACCATGCAACAATGAAAATAACTCGTCTTACGATGTAAGCCATATTGCATGGTGTTAGGTATACTATATAAGCGGGGCAAAGATGAAGTTTTAAGGAGATGTGTGCCAATGGAAGAAGTTGAACTCGTATTACAAGAAGCCCATTCAGGAAAACACAGTGGACATTTCACAGGAACATTAACATCACAAAAAATTTATAGTCTGGATTATGGTGGCCCACATTATTCAAGGATGCTATCGAATATTGTCAAAAATGTTTGAAGTGTAACGAACATCAACTAGCTTCACACCATCAAGTTCAACCATTACATCCAACGGAACCATTAGCTCCATTTATGAAATGGGGAATGGATTTTATGGGACCAATCAATCCTAAAAGCAGCAAGAGGAATCAGTATATATTGGTACTCACAGATTACGTTACTAAATGGGCAGAAGCTATCACATTACGGGATTGCCGTGTAACATGTGTAGCTAAGTTTATCTACAAAAATATCGTAGTGTGATTTGGCGCTCCAATGGAACTTATCAGTGACTAAGGAACTCATTTCATCAACAACATCATCAAAGTACTTTGCAATGAATATTTAGTAAAGCATTACGTCTCCACGGCGTATTATCTGCAAGGCAATGGACAAGCAAAGGCTACTAACAAAATACTGAAGACTGTATTAACCAAGATAGTAAACACAAATCGCAAAAAACTAGGACGAAAAACTTCCATCAGCATTATGGGCATACCGTACTACATATAAAGTGGTGACAAAGTTCACTCCATTTCAACTTACATACGGATTAGAAGCTATTACGCCTATAGAGTATATTATTCCATCATTGCGAATGTCACTCAAATACGGCATTGGGGAAGGAGAAAAGTTAAACAACGACTATTACAACTCAAAAAAACTCGATAGAAAATGATAACAAGTAGTTTTTCAACATACAAGCAATACAGACACGTATTAAGGTGTGGAACGATCGATTACGACGAGTACAACGACAACTCATATTCCGAGTCGGAGAAATGGTATGCACTATCAAGGAAATCTTCAACTCATTGGTCATAAATTTAAGTCCAAATGGTATGCCATATATTATTATCGATATATGAGACAACAACACCGTCACTCGCTATAAACAGTCTTACTTACAACAAACGAATCATATACGGAAATATACATTTAACAAGCCAAGAATCTTGACAATAAACTCGGAGTACGAATTGCACAATACGCCAATACAGAAACATCCGGACTACATAGTGGCTCGAAATACGATCAAAGCCATAAGTTGGAACAAGACATGGAAAAGCACGTGGCATCATGGCGAGTAAACGTTAGTGGAATCTTCTGAAACATCGACAAGATTACTCACATAAGCAAATGACAGAATCCAAGAAATCAACAAATCCAAGGATACAAAATCCAATTGAGATATTCTTATCAAATCTACGCAAACTCTCTAAGTATAAAATAGGAGCACTACTCAACCAACAGCAACACATTAGGGTTTTTGAGTTCTTCTTTAGTTTCTTCCTCATTCCGATCTTCAAGTCCTTCGTCTTTTTTCTTCTTTTATTTGGCAGGCACATATGGAATCGATGGATGAGTAACCGACAGAACGAGTACGTCTGCAACGGCGATCAATACCAGTTAGAACTGGCAGTTTCAATTCCCTTACACTAGTACTCTATCGTATTGTTCGTTCGGCACAACACTCATCTCAGACATACGAGAATGGATATAGAGGATACAATTGGAGCGATATTTCGAAATGTTTGTACACAACGATTGGATCAACAAGGTGAACACTTAGCCAATTAGGCGATTAAGGCATACATACAAGGCTCTACAACTACAAGGGGGCATTTGCGTTCACAAGTAAGCTTATTCGAGATGTTTTTGAATTCCCAGATCCAGACATCTCTTACGATCCAATTCCACAAGTCCACACATACGTGCAACACTACACTTATAATTTCGACAAGTTTCTCCAGAAGCAAAAGACAGCGAATGCGGCACCAACATTGAACCTCATAAGAGTTGTATTAAGGCTATCACCACTGTGTTCGCCTTCTGCAAAACACCAGCAGGTTTCAACAAGGAGATTAGGTATGTATATCGTCTATCTAAATAGGACAAAAATCGGATTGGGGGAGCTAGTTGTAGTGGGCTGCAACGTGAACTAAACACTTTGCATAACCCCAAAAGCAAGGACAAGGAGACGTTTGTATTTCTTGTCATCACATTTTAACAACTCTTCGTATTACGTATGCGGACTTAGCACTGACAGGTACACCGGTATTCACAACAAGGATGGGCTTTTGGTTAGGTCTTACTAATCAGTACCCGGATAATGTTTTTGACGTTTGTAATTTTGGACGCATCACTACCAACTAAGCCGAAGAAACGACTACATACACAAGCAAAGAAGCCAAAAGAACCATAGTCAAAGAAACCTGAAATCATACTCGAGTTTGTGGATGAGGAGGAAGACGATGATCAAGTATTGCAGAGGAGACCTTTACCTCAAGGAGACCAGCGAAGGACGCATCAACTTCTGTACCACACACGGAGTGTGAGACACAACACCACTAGAGCGCGGTCAGCCCACAGCACCAACTTCAACAACACCATGGAGTGGGGATTCTACACCATTCGACAACATCAATATGAGCACTACCGTAGTTTCGTCACCACCATCAGTTCAACATCAAACTACGGCAGGTACATCTTCTCATATCATACCACCACAGTAGTACTTATAGAGCAAGTACGGGAATCAACAGTACGGCAATCAGGACAAGAACCGCATTCGACAGAATTGACACCTGGACAATCTGCCAAGAACGAAATCCATGATAAAGAGCAGGACTTGCAGCAGCCCTATTCACCATTACGACAGAGGACATCATACTCAAGATCGTTAGGAGCGGACATCTCAAGGAGTTTAAAGCGCACTCATGATCAGACTGCTTTACTCGGACTACCACTGCAAGACCCACCGCAGGATACTACTCTCGAAGGTCAGCTTTCACACCTTGTAGTGTCGTTGATTCCATCACAACAAGTAGCAATTCAACTAGCAGACGCCACTATCAGTCAGCAACTTCATGACCATTGTAATACAATTGACAAGCAATTCTTGGAATAGTTGAACATCATACAATGTATGTACGAACAAAACAAGGTACTCATGGACACCGTACACACACTAGTTGACTAAGTACATAACATCCATAAGAAGATGAGTGAGTTTAACCCAGTAACAACTCCAACATTGAACAACATGGACGAAGTACGTAAATTACACAAAGAAAACCACAAGTTAAAGAACTTCGTCGCTTCCATGTGCAGAACAACATGCACTTGTAAGACTACATTGGGGCGATGCAACACTTCCAGTCTAGGGGATGTTAGGATCATACTTAGACATTGATAGGATTTCTTGTTATTTCATAGGCAATATAATGGAAAAATACCAAAAATAATATATATTGTTGAAAACCGAAAGTAAAAAGGATATATCAGAATACGAGTTACTAACGTAATACCGAAATATGAGTTATCATTACAATACGATACTAGTGGAGTTGTTTAAATAAAGATAAGGAGTTACAATAACTGAATGGATAATATTAAAAGCATACTATAACTGTTAGTACATGACCTAAAGTATAGGTATAAATAGACCAAATTAAGACTAGAAGAGTATCTAGAATTTGTACCATGTGTTGTGTGCGTGGACATAATATAAGTTTCTTTTCTCTCTCAATAAATCTATCTCTTACTCGTATTTTTGTTATGTTGTATACTATTTCTCTTAGTATTGTGATGGAATCCATAATATTATTACATGTTATACACCTTGTTCTAATGTTTGATTCTTCTTTATCTTATTCCGATAGATCCTTAATACGGGTTTGTCAAAGGCAATCTTACCTATGTGCAGACGATAGGATTTCGAGGTTCGACAATCCTATATAACATGCACTTATGAAAGTAAATAGACCCATACACACGTAGAACATACACACGCATGCACGCACTTACTTGTACCAATCCAACAAGGCTCTCAAAATCTTGTTTATATGAGAGTTATTATGCAGCTGCTCTTCACGAAAGAGACGCATGCACAGCAATGTGTTATCCTCCTCCTCAAGCACGCCGACCCCCCTTTTATTGATAGTAAATACATAGATTTCATAAGTAAAATTCAAAATAATAAAGCACTTTCAATTTAGATAAGACAAGTATATACCTTTGTGTCAGTATACATATCATATCATTATGAAAACCAAAATAGATATTTTTAAGATGCACATAAAAATATTTGATAACGATCCACACACATACATATATATATAATGCTGCATGTTTATATGTATATCATAATTGTTTATATACCTGAGACTGTCCACGCATTGCTTCTTATCTGCCTCCACACAGAAAACCGTCTTTTCACACTTTGAAATCTTTCCTCCGCTACTAGTACCAGCAGGTTCCCACTTACTGAGTGTCATATATATGTGAGAGTTTTCAATGTAACCACACAAGTACAAATATTAATATATTAATATATCTATATATGTATATATTAATAACTAGATGTTTATTGCTATAGTGATAAACAACCTGTCATAGAAGAAGTTATGTCCAAGAAACCGAGTTGGACGATTTATCTCCCTTGGCTTGCTAAACTTGGGCTGACACAGGAAGGTGCTCCTGTTTAACAAAACCAATATGTGAACACACACACGCATTTTGATTATAACGATTTGTTTATTTGAAACGCCCACCCCCGGTCTCTCTATATAAAATACCTGCAGAATATGTTGCATTTCTCCATAACTGTCTCCAAGTCCGATTTCATACCTCGTACAGATATCAGGATGTGTGCACCATAGCGTACATACTCTAGCTTCCGGGAGTTGTCCGGCTTTTGGTTTAAACAACCAACCTGTTAAACAATTCAAATAATAGGTGTGTGGTGTGTGTGAGAGAGAGAGAGAGAGAATATGAATATACCTCTTCCAAGCTGAAATCCAGCCCAAGAGATGGATCGTGAGGCCTTATAAACATCTGGGACTGTTTTTCCATCCAGGAATCGAGCTCGTGTAGGAGAACATTCAAAAGAAGAGGGCCCAGTTTATCACAGCATCCCCACCTAGCACTATAATATGTCAATATATAGCCATATAAATTAAAATATGAAGTATTAACAAGTATTAGCTTATTATGAAGTGCAGGAGTTTGTGGTACATGTGTTTGTGAGACCGAGAGAGAGAGAGAGAGAAAGAGAGAGAGAGAGAAGATTATAAACACCACAACACCACACACACACACACACATGGTATTCATATATTACCTGGGAGAAGTAGAAGCTTCCTCAGGTGCAAAACCAAGGATTACTTCAAGTAAGGACTTCGCCTGGACTCGAACTCGAGATATTTATTTGCTTAGGACGCTTTCGGGGAATGGTGGCCGGACAGGCGGCCCCGGCGTGTTAAGACCAGCGTTTACTAACCGGTCAATGAGGTCGCTTCCGGTTAACCTGGTCAATGTGCCCCCGAACAAGGCCTGGAAATTAAGGTACTTTGGCATGTTATATTAATATAGCATATTAAACAAGTTCCAAAAGTTCGTGCATGCGTATGTATTTGCATATATATATATATTATATATTATATGCATTTTATATGCATTTGACTTAAATACTATAATCGACTGTTAGATATATGCACATACACACAAGTATACATATCACACACACACAACACAGAGAGAGATGCATATATGTGTGTACATAAAGTGTTATGTACCTGAATCGCAAAGAGCCGTAAGATCCCCCTTAACACTCCACGAAACACCACGAAATTGCCGTGTATGAACCGAAGACACTCACGGGTCCTCGTCCTCTTGCTTACAATACTTATGACTATATCTGATTTGTACATTTGATCGTCTCTCACCCACACATACACAGTATAATACTTGTGTAATGTATTAAAATTTGTATTCTTTAGGTGGACAAGCATTGCACTCAATATCAACATGATAATGAATATGATGTTAAGACAAAAGACAAAGAAAACGCATATAATACAAATACAGGGACACACACACCACACAAACACACACATATAATATATAGTAGAGAGAGAGAACCTTGGTGGCCCATCCGAAGTTGCCAGAACAAACGGAGTCCATAAGTAAGTGCAGAAGCTCGACAGTTGTTGGGTGGACTACACTCACAGGGCTCCACAAACGATTGCAGAAAGCTCGTTGGTATGCACATATCCAGAGATTGATCTTGTGAAGCAGCCCATCTATTATCCAACCGCAGCTTTTTGTAGAAGAATCTGTGCATATATACACATTCATATTATACTATCTCCTCCTCATCTCTCTAAACATGTATATACAGACGGTATATAACAGGCACACAGTACATGTACTCTATTGTCAATATACAAATATATACACCAATATGCTTTTGCTTAAGCAGTGTCCTTACAACTCTCTCTCTCTCTCTCTCTCTCTCTCTCTCTATACATATATGTGTATCTATGCTGGGCATTGTATACATATACACAGAACATCATCTTATATACACAGAACACGCTGAAGAACAGACGTATATTCATGTCTGTATTACAACCAGGCAGATTATGCCATATGAAGGTTATATACATGTAAAAGTCAAGAGTCTATTATATATATCCTGAACTTAAATAAAGCCAATATATTTTCCATCTGAAGTAACACATTCAAGATTACATATGCATCAATGTACACACACACACACACACACCACAACTTCTATGTATAACCTTAATGTATGAATAAACATCAGGAGTTGAGCATGTTGTGTTCTTTATAATATGTGATAGATATATAATCTACCTATCATCTCTGAGTATATAAATACAGCATGCACACATACACAAAAGAGCCAACCATTTGTGTCATGTGAAGGCTATATATATGTACCATACTTCTCTCTCTCTCACTCTCTCTCTAGAATTGAAGAACCTGTGCGGACGAAACTCCACAGCCAGAGATTAAACAAAGAATGGTGGTGCGAAGGCGAGCAGACCGTGCATTTGGGCAAGAATCAATCTGATCAATGTTGCTGGCGACAAAGAATGCAGGAGGAGGCTCCCTCTTCTTCCTCGCGGCGGAGGATACGAATAGAATCTGCTCCTGCTCGTCCCGGGGAGGAATCGCTCCCTGCTCGCGCAATCCGCAGCATGAACCCTTAAACTGCCCTAAACCCTAAACCCTCCGCAATACCCTAAAACAGAGTATGTATTACATAGATACACATTCAATTATACAAAAATCATAAGATCATGTACATAATAAATGTATATTATACAGATGCCCACTGTTGATGGGTTTAACTATTTAATAATAATTAACTGTTTAATGGACCATTAACTTGGTGAGTGTATCCCTAAGTTGACTTTTAACCCAGTTTGTAATAGTTTTTACTCTAACTCTCTACTTTTACTTTGGAAGTTGATTATTGTTACCTACCAAATCCGTTGACAAACCCTAGATGTAATAGGTAAGCGAAGCTAAACTTACCTTCTATAAAGCTCCCTTGGCGATTCATGTCCCAGTTGGATTTTTGGTTGTTGGATATGGTTAGAAACACCCCTAGGGTTGACCTAACCCTAGGGTTGATCCAACCCATGCCCTAAACCCCTTGGATAGGGTTTGGGGGTTGATGGGGTCGATCGGGTAAACTCACCGTCTCTTTTTGCATTGGGATAGATTTCTGTGCCAGCCCGCTTATTAAACGGCATTTTAGGGGGGTGGCTCTATCACAAAATAAGGTAGAGTAGGTGTGGGGCAAGCAGGCCAGAGACTGAGAGGTATATGGTTCCTTCCTCCTCTCCAGCATGGGTTCGTCTCATGTCATCAAGGCATACTCGCTATGCCGCCATGTCCCACTCGCCCGCTGGGTACGTCACACTTTAGGGTAGCTTACCCTTATTGTTGGCGAATTTGCACTACTGTACATGTAATGCCGCATCCAGGGATTAGCCAACTCTTCGTCCGGTAACCTGCTCGCACATTTGGGCAGTCGTTGAGGTCTATTTCGGCCTCCTCGTTCATGTCAAGCTAAGGGCAGCGCTCCAGTCATGCATCCTGACTCACAATGTGAGCATTGTCCGTGCACTTAGCTAATTGTGGGGGTGAGCTCTCAGGCAGACAGGTTCCCAAAGGGTATCGAGTGTGGGCTCTAAGGGTTGGCATCTGGTGAGCCACAAACTAGCATCGAGTTTGACTCTTGTCCTCTAAGGGGGTTGTAAAGATAGCCTTGTCTTGGAAAATGGTGCCACATGCTCATGTGACACTAGAATGGGTTTCATACAAGTGCAACACTTAGGGCATGACCCATAGGGTCGTGTCTTGAGCCTAAGGCCAAGGAGTTGGTGAACCTAGCAAGCACATGTTCGTGTTCTAGGACCAAGGCCGAGCCTTGAGCACATGCTTAAGGGAGGTTAGGTCTCTTGGCCAAGTGTGCTTACCGACACACATGGCTAGGGGTGTTCGTCCTCAAGATGTGGGAGCATGTATGAGGTTGAACAACTTAAGCTCCTTAGCGAGGGTCTTCTTAGACATAGGCATGTTTCCCTCTGAGGAATAAGGGGTAGGGTTTCCCAACCTTAGCCTCTAGGGAATGCTTAGGGGATCACTCGTGCCCGCTGACTGCGGACACTCATGCGTTTTTTAAGTACTAACCCTAAAGCCAGGGTATGACTTGGCCACTCAAACCCTTAGGGGTTAGTCATGGGTCAAGATACCCCTCGTCCACCTTTAGGGGTTGTACTTGACTAAGGGTGATTCCTCAAGGTGTAGGGTGATGCTTTAGCCCTATTGAGGGTATGTGTGTAACACACGTCTCCTTGATGAAGGTTAGGGCATGAGCCTGTCTAGGTCTTCTTAGGGCAGACCCTAAGTCGACTAGGGTTATCCCTCAAGGGTTCTGGGGGACACTCTAGGGAGACTTAGGCTAAACCTTAAGTCTCTTGCCCACTTGGGAATTAGAGTCTAACCCTAGGAGTCATTGGGGTTGTTCTGGAAGACTTAACGCTGCTCACACAAGGTTATGACACCGAATGGTTACTTGGTAACCACATGTTGCCACGTGTTGGCCCCTTGGGTAAAAACTCAGACACAGTTGTTATATTTAACCTGGTGAGTTTATTTTTAAATTGGACCCTTAACTTAGTTGTTATCTTTAACTTGATGAGTTTATCCTTAAGCTCCTAAGTTTATCCATGCCTTATTTAATGACCCTTAACCCAATTGTTATCTTTAATTTGATGCCTAAGTTGGACCTTTGACCTAATGAGTTTATCCTTAAGCTCTTACACACACAATAAACTTATTATATTATCCCTATACTAAAAACGTTATGTTCACGTGTAATTAAATGATTTACATATTTATAAATATGTGATATTATATCTTGAAGGTAAACTATTATAAATATATTTTTAATTTTATGTGATTAGTATTTCTTAAATCAAATTTATGCACATAACATATTTAAAATACCTATATGTATGTTTATATTAAAGCTTGAAATAGTGATATATATATATATAGATTTGATGTTTAAATATATTATACATGTATATTAATACAATATTTATATCATGATAACGTATTTATTCTCACATGCATATGTAACCATTCATATATATATATTATATGAAAATATCTTAAAATAAAAATTAGCATGTTAAAACTTATGGTGGGTAATAATTATAAAATTATGCTAGTACAAATGCCCACAATTGATGAGTTTAACTATTTAATAATAATTAACTATTTAATAGACCCTTAATCCTTAACCTCCCTAAGCTTGATCCTTAACCCAGCTATTATCTTTAATCTGGTGGGTTTATTTTTAAGCACCTAGGTTTACTCATGCATAGTTGTTATAGCAGCCTAAAGTGAGGATGTTGTACGGATGATGCTCCACTTGAGAGTTCGGTATGTAAACTTGCTTGCTGCGTGAGAATTGGGACCAAGAACAGGGATGCATAGAAATTGCCCAAAATACACTCAATTCAAATCAAGAAAAACTACAGATACAAAATGCTTTTCACCAAAAAAGCCCCCCTCTTTGACTCTCCAGTTCTCCTCTAAACCGCCTCCTACGTGTTGTCCCTTCATTCGGTCCCTTCTTCGTTCTAGAACCGTCTGATCCACAACATGTGATAACTGTAGGTGTCTTGTAGACCAATCTTGTATCGTTGCGTGTAGTTGGTATATCTTCCTCGAAACGTCCTGGGCATCATTTTGGGTTGCTACATATGTAGTGACCTTCTCCCCCATATAAGAATGCATGACCCCATGCATTATGCCATGTTGTAGGTGATGTATAGTTGAAAGAAAAAAAACCTAGGGGGCTATTGGGATAAAAAACCATATCATAATTCACGAGTTATCTAGTCCAGAAAAAAAAGCAAAAGAAACTCAATAGAGGTGTCCCAGAAAATGCTCAGTCGACATCTACTCTAACATGAGTATAAGCGTCACCTCACAAGCCAAGCATAGTGAGCTATTTGGCCAGTGTCTGCTTGTTGGGCTTCACCTCTCAAGTAGAGTGCTTTGAACTCATTCGATGCATGCCTAACAAACTTCACCTCACTAGCTATAAGATTCCAACCGGTGCTTGCTCTGCATTGGTCAAAGCTTCACCTCACAAGCTGGATCCTCCCAACTGATGCCTGTCCAATTGACAAAATTGGGGCTCACCTCACAAGCCAAGCTTGTACTTTTAACATGTCTCAATATGTACGTATGCTCTTAAGAGGTATGTATATATAAGAAGGTTTGATGATACTCAACTTATAACATGGTGAACCATGCATCAACCGGCCGAAGGTTGTCTGCATGGTGTATAGTTGGGGTTGCTGCTAACATGTTGGTAATAGGGATGCAAATATATCTTTGATTTACAAGAGTATTAATAATCTCAAAAGGGCTTTGCCACCGCAATTAGAACTTCCCTAGAACTTCAGTCTTTGCAAAAACATGTTGACCACAAAGAAAATCTGGGTACCTAACATGTCTATTGTGATTCCTTGTTTACCTGTGTTGCATGGATTGGATGCAAGTTGTAGCTTGTACTTGTAACTCACTCATCAGTCGAGACTCCTGTGCACACATGAATTGAGTGACATCCCCTACATCCATGCACAAGGGATCCAAATTGGTGGGATGAACCAATTTGATAGGATGGCGCCATACATCAACTCAAAAGGAGAGACATGTGGACTCATGCCAGTGTTTTCAATAAACAAAAAGAGTAAAATATATTACATTATCTCAATCTCTTGGTGCATGATGTAAAGAAACTACAATCATCTTTGTGAGCGTGTTCTGTTCAACCTCTCCACCATTCTGTTTGTAGATGGTTTGTAAGCTTTAGTAAATGCATGTTGGACATCATAGAGTGTGCAAAGAGCTTGCATGATCTTTAAATTAAACTCTAGTCCTTGGTATGTTATGCTCTGTGTCTTGCAATAACCTTCTCAAATATGAACTTGGAAACCTCCACTGTTGACATGTTGGGTATTGCTCTAGCCTCCACCCACTTTGTGAAGTAATCGATAGCAATTATGAGATACTTATTTCATGTACTAGTGAATGTACCCATCTCCATAATGTCGAGTCCTATATGCACAAAAGGCCCTCCCAAGGAATTGGTCTAAGTAGATGGCTTGAATTAGCCTTGGAAAGTGGTTCCATCGTATGACACTTGGCATTCATTTATGAATTTGTTGACCTTAGCTTCATTCCCTTTCACCAATAATGTTGCTTAAGCTCGTCAAAAGCTTTGTTTCTAGAAATATGGCATGCTAATCTACACAATGATATCTCTGTAATAGCTCATGAACATTGTTAGTAGTGATGACCTCTCAAGGAGGTAGACTCGAATCCGATATATAGAAAAACTTACTTCCCAGGGCAAGGAACTTCTTCTTTCCTCTCCACAACTTGTTGTACATAGTCTTGTTTATCCTTGGAGGAAATCCCTGCCCAAAAGCCAAGTTGAGCCTATGGTTGTACTCCTCAAGTTCCATTTACTACATACACTTTATTAGCTCTCGTATTCGTTTATGCACACACACACACACACACACACATCTACTTGGACACACATTCAAATGTACAATGTGCCCAACTACCACAAGAAATATGCAACAACTACGTGTAATATACAAATAACTATATGAATGCATGAATGTATGTAAGAGTATCATATGGTGAATAAAGTATCTAAGTTATTGCATTCTATGGCTGTCAGAGTTTTTACCTGGTGCCACAAAGGTGGCTTGCCAGGTGCCAACCCTGGAATCCCCTCTCTGAAAACCCCACGGAATCTAATAAAATAACCCGTATTAGGAACCCAAGCCCTAGGAACTCAAACCCCTAGCTGACTAAGTCCATGAACGAGACTCACCTTGTGAATCAGGATATGCTGACTAGCCGAGCTTTAGATGTCGTTCCTAGCTTGGCATGGTTGAGGCGGCCAAAGCAAGGCCTCAACCACTAGTTTTGCGAAATGTGAAACTCGGGCAATGCTTTGAGCTTGTGAGCAGGTTTTCGGACCAAGGGAATCTGACTAACTCCTTGGAAGTGACATGCCCCTATCTCAAAGGCAAGACCTGCCAAACGATAAGGGTAGCCTAACCCTAGGGTGGGCTGTACCCCTATCGTGTGGAAGTTTAAGTGGCACAATGGAGGGTCAAGCTTAACTTGCACCGGTAGGAGGTTAATGAGCTCTATTTTGAACCCAAGAAGCCTCACTACATATACTCTACTTATTTATGTGACGGACCCCCCCCCCCCCCTGTTTACCTAAGTGAGTAAGTGGGTTGGCATGGAAATGCCAGCCCTTAGAGAAAATGGTTGTCCTAAACCTAACCCCTAGGGGGGGGATCTAGGACGTGGGGTTAGGACAACCCTAGGGTGTCCCTAACCCTTATTTTGATAAACTATATTTTGCGAAGAACCCTAACCTGGAACGTCAAAACGGAGGAGGGTTCTCTAAATGGAAGTGCTAACTTTGCCTAGAGTTTCTTGCAAATACCTAACGACACCCGGCCGGACCATCACTAGATACCCAAGTGCACTATGCGGGCCTGTTTCTTCTACATCTAGGGTTTGTCACATAATCCAGTAGGTAACAACAGTCAAACCCCAAAGTAAAGGGTCGAGTTTATAGTAAAAACTATGACAATGGCGGTTCCCCAATATGCGTTCTCCTTGGTTGTTCAAGTCATAAGCTACCGTTTGCATTTGAATTAGTTGATCCCTTCGAATAGCTAATGGAGAAATCATAGCCATCCAATAAGATTGCCCACCTAGCAAGCCTGCCCGCCAAATTGGGAGTCATTTTCAAGGCCCTTAATGCTGGTGATCTGTTTGTATATCAAACTTGCTTCCATGCAAATAGGGCATGAAATGCTTGACCCTTGTACTACCGCTAGGCATTTTAATTCAGATATGGAATAATTTTTTCAACCTTGTCGAGTTTCCTACTGTAGTATCCAAGACCGCATCTTTGCCTTGCACTTCTTGATTGAGTATAGTTGATACTGCTACCCCATTACAACTTGAATGGCTTGTTGAAGTTTGGATACACTAGAATTGGAGCAGACACTAGCGCCCTTTTTAGTTGGTCAAAGCTAAGCTGCTAGCTTTCCCCCCTAATGGAACTGTAGGTCCTACCTCAATAGTTGCGTGAGAGGCATTGCCATGTCTAAGAACTTCTCCACAAATCTCCTATAATATCCGGCAAGACCCAAAAATGCTTTCACTTGGTGTGGGATGGTAGCCACCTTGCCTGGATTAGGAGCTATACCCTCGCCATTGATCACATGCCCTAAGTACACCAACTCATGCTTGCACAAACTACACTTTTTGGGTTTGATCTTCAATCCAACTGCATTGATTTGTCTAGAACCCTATCCAAGTCCTCCATATAGTCATCAAGCCCCTTGGAATATATGTTGATATCATCTATATACACCAAGGCACACTCCCACTTAAGATTGCCTAATAAGCCTCTAGAACGTTGCACTTGCGTTACATATCCCAAATGGCATCACCTCATATTGGAACAATCCTTGCTTGCAAATAAACACTGACTTCTCCTTGTCCTGCTAACTTAGCGATACCTGTCAAAACCCAAAAGCAAGGTTTAATGATGAAAATATACTAGAATCTACAAGTCTGTCGAGCGTATCAACAATACGCAGCAAAGGATAAACATCCTTCTTTGTAACCTCGTTAAGTCGTCTGTAGTCCACACAAACCTGGTAGTGTCATCTTTCTTCTCCACTAAGACCATTGGGCTTGCCCACGGTGAAACTGATAGTGAAATAACCCCAACATCTAATTGCCTCTTGATTTCTGCCATGGTGATACTATGTTGCTTCGCAACTCTCGGTAGGCATGATGTTTAACAGGTTTAGTTGCCCCAATCTTGATCCAATGCTCAATCAAAGAAGTTCTCCCTAGGTCTTCTGGTCTTGAGCTAAAAATCCTATTATCCTCTTTCCTAACACTAGTCATAGCCTCTCCCTCTACTCATCTAAAAGTATATCAAGATCCAAGATGACATCTAATCTATCCCATTCCTTCTCTCTGATTTCACATGCTGTCCTTTGGGTTTGTTCCCTTTCTCCACATGTCCCAGCAACTGTAAAGTCTAAATGAAATTTGCTCACCTACAAATCAGCAAGACCCAAACATCCTCCATCCCCATTAAAATCAATATCTTGTGTTCTCCTGCCAGTTGTTCTGCCTCCACCTCTCCCAAGCCTATGTCTGCAAGAGAAAAAGTTGCATACACCCCTTGTATTCTATCAAAGCTCTCACATGTGATTTTGGCTAGCTACTCCCCACGCCTAATGGACACTAGATACCTATTGTCGTTTGCAAGTAAGAATTTCACCTCACCATCATAACTGCAATCATAAACTCCATTAGCAACATGGATGCCTCAGTGCTTTTGCCGAAGACATCCATCCAAATATATGTATTTTCCTTTAGGACAACTTACTCTAACAGCAAAGCTCATCACTCTTTACATATAAGGTGGAATGTGCATATCTGCTAGTGCCCTAAGTACAACATGATTCATGGCACACATTCTATATTTGTAGCACCTTCTCCCATTTGCTCCAACTGCATGCGTTGCACCTCCTCATTCAAAACTGCAACCACTAGAGAGTCTTCATGCTCACCTAGATTTCCCATGGTAGCATAAGCTAGCCTGTTCTTGCTGCCATGCCTCCTCCCTTTGAAGCATAAGCAACTAGACTTTGTGTCAATCACTACTCTAGCCTCCGATAACCAATCCATCCCCAACAAAGCTTGCATTCTAGATGTTACTAAGCACGTTACCATAGTTTGAACTTTCCCCACCTGTATTTGTATTGCATAGTGTCGATTGAAACATATATGCTACCATCTACAAGCTTGATCTTGTAACCTGGGCCCCTATCCACTAACAAACCCCATCGCTCCACCATAGAGCTCGACAATGTTGTCATGGTATAGCCCGTGTCTATCACCATAGTTATTTGTTATTCATTCACTAGGACTTGAACTTTCATGATATTTGTATTTTGCTTCTCCTATAAAGTTCCTTGATACACCAGAATACCTCCGACTCTTGCAGCTCTAACTTCTTAGGGTCTTGCATAGTTGCAACACCCATCCCTTACCTAGATGTCATCTCCCAGTTAAAGACACCACTAGTTTCTTAGCCACACGTTGAGCTAGATTATCATAGAAGTTCTTCACCTCCTCAAAATGCAGACAATCTCTCTTCATGTGCCTTGGCTGCCTACAAGCAAAGCACACATGATCATCTTGCTTTCTTGGAGAAAGAGAGCGCCTCTGCCACATTTTGCTACCATTCCTTGATGGGCTTCGAGATCTCGGACTATTAACTCTTGCACTCACCACCTCATACATCTCACCATGGGCAGCAAACTTGACTTGCTTCACCTTTCTCTCATACTCCTCTCCCTCCTTGCTTGTTTCATGTCTCAGACCCATCTCCAGAGCCTTGAAAAGCTGTTCTAGGTTGTTGCAGTGTCTCATGGATATGGTGGCATCATATACAGAATCTAAAAGTCCATGAAACATCATTTTAACACAGAACTCAATAAGGTTAGTTAACTTTAATTCCTAGACACTGCCTCTAGTTACATAGTATGCTATAACATTCTCCCATGGCTTATACTTTTTGTTCCTAATGGTATTCGATACTTCTAATACAAATCTCTACACATAAACAAATGCATTCCTAGATCTATAGATTGCCAAGTATTATGCACCTCTAGCTCATATGCATCAAGAAACTTTTCTCTAGCTATCCCTTTTAAACATACTATGAATTGGGAAACTTTTGCATAACCATGTAAACCATTACATTCACATACAACATGAAATATTTTAATAAAATGATCATATCTATCATGAACACTATATTTAAGGTATTTCATGTGAATCTTATTGTTTTCATGCTTACTCACTCCATTTATAGTGCTACCCAGACTCGACATGCCAGACAACACACACCTAACTTCCTAATTTACTAACTCTTGTATGTTAGAACCCCTAGTCCCAGACACACAATGCTCACCTCCATGACTCTCAAATGCATGCTGTCTACCATGCTCACTTTCCTTATTTAAATCTACACCAAATACACGTGGATGCATAGACAACGTCTCATGTTCCTATCTACTTTCTTGCACATTTCCCGTACCCAAACCCAACAACATGAATTTATACATACTTCCATTGTCCATTTTAACTTAATTTAATGTGAGGCTCACCACATGTGCCTCTAGAAGAAGCTACCGATGTCTCCACCAAAAGTGCGGATGTTGTACGGATGATGCTCCACTTGAGAGTTTTGTACGTAAACTCACTTACTGTGTGAGAATTGGACCAAGAACAAGGATGCATAGAAATTGCCCCCAAAATACACTCAATTTTAATCAAGAAAAACTACGGATACAACATGCTTTTCACCAAAAATCGGCCCCCTGCTCTCGACTCTCTAGTTCTCCTATAAACCGCCTCCTTCCCATGTGTTGTCCCTTCATTCGGTCCCTTCCTCATTCTAGAACTATTTGATCCATAACATGTGATAACTACAAGTGTCTTACACACCAATCTCGTATCGCCACATGTAGTTGGTATATCCTCCTTGAAACGTCCCAAGCATCATCTACAATTGTTATCCTTAATCTGGACCCTTAACCTAATTATTATTCTTAACTTGGTGAGTTTATTCTTAATTTGGACCCTTAATCTAATTATTATCCTTAACCTAATGAGTTTATCCCTAAGCTGGATTCTTAACCCCACCTTAACCTAGTGAGTTTAAGATAACTGTACTCCTTCAAAATTCTTCATTGCTCTGATTTGTCTCTCATTCAATGGCTGCAATAGTGTGAAGCCAAGAACCCTAACCCTAGCAAGGCAATCATATATAGTCGGCATCCTAACATCATTAAAATGCATCCTTCATTAATCTTAATGATTAATGAAGGGTTAAATATGGGACTACTATGTTTTGCTTCTAGACTCCTCGAGTGGAAACGCCATAAATGCAATGACATGATGTAGACGATAGCGGAAGGGAAAGCCTCGGATTTTAATTAGGGTGGTGTCACATGTAACCCTTTACAGCAGATGATTTGACCCACGAAACAAATAAAGTTATTGAGATCACATGTAATATTTGCTACGTCATAATATTAGTTTTGCCACATGATAATATCTATGCGTCACCAGACGAACAAAACAAATCTGAATCGAACAAGAAAAATTCTGAATTTAAATTTACCACATGGCAACGAGCTATTGTTGGTAAGGCCACGTAGGCACTTATGGAGGGTGTGAAAAATCTGCCTGGTTCAACCAGTTTGAACCGTTGGCAAGTACACGTGACACTTGCCAGAAACATATCCAATATGGCTAGAGAGCTCATATGTGACACAACCCTTACTAACGTTGTCCTCAAGTGTCTAATGGGGCGTTCATGACTCATGGACACGCACTAGACTTATTATATAATAATAAAAATTAGATTCTGCTACTTAAATATATTTTGATGGTTAATAATTATAAAATATAACATATTAATTTATTATTACCAAACAATTTTGAATCGGTTCTTTGTGGGCACTGGGAAACATCCGATGTTTATCTATGTATAGATACACATTCATGTACATATATATCACACAGTGTGTACATGTATAGATGTAGTATGTATGCCTGAAACCCTAAACCCGTTTTTAAGCCCTAAACGGAGACACGTAACAAAACGCAACACGTCTAGAATATTCGTGCGTATCAATGTCAAGGTATGAATCGAACGCGCGTGTGTAGATTGACCATACTTCTTCTTCTTCCCCGAAGAACCCTAAACCTACTACAAGTGAGCTATGGCGTATGTAGATCGAACGTTTCCATCTCCGAGGATCCGACAGGTACATTCATAGTGAACAAAAGGAGATTGCGCTCTCTGTGTCTCTTCTTGCTCTTGGCGCAATCGGCATGGTGATCGGTATCTTCATGATCTACAACAGAATTGGAGGCGACACTGGTCACGGTAAGCTCCAATTCATGCATTTTTTGTGTAATTCTAGCTTATACACACACGTACACGCACATATGTATGCGTGCATATACATACACAATAAATCCATTAATATAATCAGCTGTGTATCGGTCAGATCCATTGACCTACACACATGCGTGTGGACACCGGTGTGTATATGACCAAGTCCAAATATGAGATATAAGCATCAATACGATTATAGTGACACAGTATAGCTATTTTTATTTTTCAAGTATATAGATATAGTTTTGAAGAGGCTGAAATTTTTTTCACAATACTTCGTAATAGATATGTATGTCACTTGACTTGTATGTGTGTGTTCTTATATAAAATGGATCATAAACAGTTTAACTAAGAACATATTTAGGTGTATATGTACAGACATTAAAAGCATAGATCACACATACACACACAGGTGCATATGTATACACACACATATACACAGATGTCTGAAAATCTTGTGATAACTAGAAGTCTGAAAATCTATATATAATCAGCTGAGTATTTGATTCCACCAAACTTCTCACCAAATACAACTCTCTCTCTCTCTCTCTCTCTATATATATATATATATATATCTGTGTGTGTGTGTGTGTGTGATGAGAGATAGACACCGGTGTGTATTCGACCAAGTACAAATATGAGATATATATATATATATAAAAATCTATATGATATAGTGTATACACAATTTATATATATGTAGTGTATTTTTCAAGATAATACATAGATACAGTTTTTAAAGGGGCTGAAATATTTTGAATGCATTACATTCACACTACTTTATATATAAATATTATATCACTTTGTATATGTGTTGTCTTATATATATATATATAATATATATATATATATATATATAATATATATGCATTGTAAACAGTTTTAAACTAAGAATATATTTTAGATGTATATGGATAGACATTCATATAATATGAGATATATACATATATTATATATCTATATGATATAGTGTATACACAGTATATATATATATGGTGTGTTATTTTTATTTCTAAAAATAATACATAAAACACTTTTTTAAGTGGCTAAATCTTTTGAATGCATTGCATTTATAATACTTTGTATATAATATTATATTACTTGACTTTGTGAATGTACATAAAATATATTTGTTTATGATGCATAATATATATAAAGACAACACACACATACAAAGTCAAGTTATATAATATTTATATACGAAGTATTGTAAATGCAATGCATTCAAAAGATTTCAGCCACTTAAAAAGTGTATTTATGTATTATCTTCAAATAATAAAAATAGCACACCATATATATATATATATTGTGTATACACTATAATTATATAGATGTTATATATATGTATATATTTCATATTATACGAATGTTTATACATATCATCTAAAATTATTCTTAATTTAAAGTTGTTTAAAGTCAAGTGATATAATATTTATATACGAAGTATTGTAAATGCAATGCATTCAAAAGATTTCAGCCACTTAAAAAGTGTATCTATGTATTATCTTGAGAAAATAAAAATACACACCATATATATAATATTGTGTATACACTATAATCATATAGATGTATATATATATGTATATATCTCATATTATATGAATGTCTATACATATTTATCTAAAATATATTCTTAATTTAAAATTGTTTATAATGCATAATAATATATATATATAATATTATATATGAAGACAACACACACATACACATGCACACAGACATATGCATATATATATATAATATATAATATATATATATATACACACACACACACATATCACAGGTGTTTGAAAAATTTGTGATAATTTTAGAATTCTGAAAATCTGTATATAATCAGTTGAGTATTAGAAACGACCAAACCTATTCACCAAATACATCTCTCTCTCGTGCCTGTAGTGTAATAGTGTATATATAGATATCGTTGACCAAATACAAGTATGATATATATATTTTCGTATATGTATTTGCATTTTCTAGATACAGGTTGAATTTTTTTCAGGTGCTTCATTCATGTTTATTTGTATATACAGATATGTATACATATATGCACATGCATGTGTATATACACATATGGTGCATATTACTAACATTATTATATCTTAAACAAACATACGTTTTTACAACACGGGAGAGAGATACTAAATAATATATAAATAAGCACATGTATACAAATGATATTAAAAATACAGCAGATGTAAGTCAGACACAACGTGTGATGAAGTTATGATACGACCTAAACAGAGGGGATTGTGGCGAAGGAGAAACCCTTGTAACCCTTGCATGCGTAATATGCGATTCTTGTGTAGTAGAACCCAGGTAGAAATAACAGTGCCCTAAGTATTGTGAATGCAACACCTGATACGTGAAACTATATGACAACACACACACACACACTCGTATACATATGCATATCTATAATACCGTGTATGTTCATACTCAAATCTAGTGTATACACATAAAGATTATACATATTAATTACATCTCAATATTTTCTTCTAATCTTAATCTAATTTGTATAAATATATAACTTTTTATATATTTTATAATGTAAGCTGCATTATCTATAAAATTAAACTTTGAAGACTAAATAATTTCTTTGTGCAGCCTACATGTGTATAATATATATATCATTCAAATTTGTAATTAACCACGGCCTAAGAGTCATCAATTAACATGGCTTAAGAGCTTAATAGATTAAAAAAACAACATATGTATGCACACTGTGTATGTGTGTGTATGTTTATCATATAAATGTATGCATGTATGCATTCTGGAAAGTACATGCATGTATGTGTAATGTGTGTATGTACATGAGAAATAACCTTTTAGGACAGTTTTGATTAAGTTTAACCCTCTAGTTTTATATGATTATCAATAGTTTATATAATTTCAAATTGGCCTTGAGTCAATATAATCAGAACGCACACACATGAAAGATTTTGTTTAAAAAAATAATATAACACAAATGATAAATATGTTTTTATAATGCTAAAATATAGCATTGCTGAGTGTATGTGTGTATGAGGCCAAGTTGAGAATTATATAAAATTAGAGAATCAGTTTGATAATTATATAAAACTAGAGAGTTAGTTTGACTTTTATATTATTTCAGGTAGTTTTAAAAATGTCTAAATTGGCCTTCATTAATCAACTATATAATACACACTTACACACATGAAACATATTGTTTAAAGCTAAAATATATAACATAAATGATAAATATATGTTTAAAAATAAAATATATAACATTCAATGTGTGCATGGGCATGTGTGCATGTGTTATTAAGTTAATTAATGATAAATTTGACTGAAGGTTAATTTGGTTATTTTCAATTGTTATTAAGTGTTATTATTTAGCTCTATATGAAAAAATAAATAAAAACTATATAGTGTTAAATGCATTGAGGATAGAAATTATTATAAACTTAAACACAGCATGAAATAGTCTTGCAAGTCTGTTCAAGTACTGTTGGATCAAAATGCCGATTTCAAATTATTTACACTTTTGTTTTATGTGATTTGTACAACCACACGTACTTACGTATGGCACCAACGTTGCCACACAAGGTTAGTAGAAGAGCTCAATCATCTAGATTTGATTTGGTGACGATGCAATATAATTTATATATGTTCAAAATGAATGATTATCCTCGTTATATATAAATTAGTCTTTATGTTTGTGAGCATGGTGTCCACCTTATCCGACAGCCTAAGATTTTCAAATCCTTAAGTGTAGGATATGGATTGTTTATTTTTGTGTTAAGATCGTTTAGAATAAACTTTTTAATCTAAATCATTGCTTAAGATGGACCATAGAACGAACCATCCTAAATGTAAGTTTAGGGTAACAATTAAATTAAAATTATTAAATTGTTAAGTCTAAATTAAATATAAATTTATTAAATTAAGAATTAATTAATTCCATATTAAAGATAATATTAAGTTAAGAATTCAATTTAAAAATAGATTCATTATGTTAAGAATAACAATTAATTAATGATTCATTAAATAGTTAAAGCCCCTCAAAACTGCTAGTGTGTAATCTTTACAAAGCTATGTATTTTACCAATCAAGTGACCCTATAATGATGTATGCATTAGCATGGCAATATAATGATGTATGCATTTATCATGGCAAACAAGATGTTTATAAACACAGCTTCCTACAAACTTCTGATTACTACAAAACAACTGAAATATTTTAGAAACTCTGCTTCTCAAATCAAACAAGAACATCTATGAATGGTTATTAGTAAGGAAAAGGCATAATATTCATAAATATAACTAAAATTCAAATATATTTGTGTTATATATTTTAGCTCTAAACTGACAAAGATAATCAGCTCAACTTTGTTTACATTCTGGGATGTTACGTTGGAGATGTTTCTACTAAAGATGAGGTTTATATATTTATAATATATTCTAATTTTACGTATATGTTACTTGGTTATGCATAGACTCGCTACCTATATTATATCAAGTTAACTAAAATGGGCATGGCTTATACCCATTTCCTAATAATTAGCAATTTTAGCTATTTAATTAGCATTTTCTAATATTAAAGGAATATTCTTTAGAATATATGTTTGAAAAGAGAATATTCTTTAGAATATTCTATTTTGTATTCTACCCTTTAATAAATTATAGCATTCATTGAACAAAAATTAATAACATTATAAAAGTAGAATGTATTAAATTATATAATATATTGCCTAATATAACAATTAAGGAAGAGCATAAGAGGTACATTATATAAATATTGATGTTGTTATTAAAATATTAATATTTAAATATAACATTATTAATTAAAAATTTGTAGTAGTAATAATATATATATAAAATCCTATAATAATATAGTCAATCTTCCATATCATTTTTTAAATTTATATAGTTAAGTATACAATTTGGTACTATTATTAAAGAGTTTATAATAATTATGAATATTAAATATATGATATTTTATAATTTTGTAATTGCTTTAAGCTTCAGAAAACATACATTCCCTTGCAGTTTTGTTAATCGTGACTTTATCAACGCTTCTTGACATCCACCCATATCGAATGGATTTAACATTTATAAAACATGCTGGGTCTTTTTGATTGGGAGACCATGTTTTCTCTAGGCATCCATTATATCTTTCGCTCTCCTTCTCGTGTCGCCTTTTTTGTGGTTTGAACCATGCAACCTTAACAATACTATTTTTTGTGATTACTTCAGGTGTGTCGATAATTTGACCCATCCAAATAGGCTGATTATATGACGCATCTGGAGTAATGAGAACCATCATTAGTTTTTGAAGATCCTTGCAGCAATCAAAGTATGCTTTAGGTTTTTGGTTCCTTTGTCCAACAAAGTGTGGGGTTTGCACTTCCACATCACTACTGGCTTCTATGTCGTCTGTGCTCAGTGATGTCATTTCAATCTCCTCTCGCCACCTTGTTTTAGGCCAGAAAGGGTGTTGCAATTCTGTACTTGTGACAGTAGGCCCTTCCAACTCTCGAACAACAGTCTCCCAATAGTTGACCACATGCTTATATAGTTCTGAGTAACCAGTTGCCTTATCAGAATTCTTTGGCATCGATTTTTGAACCCATGCCACATATTTTTTGATGCCATCAATAATAACCTCTTGTTCCTTGAGCTGGGCACTCAATGGAATAGGGTCTGGTTGTCCTTCTGGGAGAAGTGGCTTTCCATCCTCTCCACTTTTGAAGAGCATTAAGCCCTCTTTCGGTAACCACTCCTGCTCTGATGGCCGTAACTTGTACTGCATAATAGGTATACCATCTCGTATGGAGAAAAAGAATTGTAGCGGCACAAGGTGACCAACTAAAGAATCACTCCCTTCTTTTATATACTCCTTGAGAAATTTTTTGAAGTCTGGCACCTCAGTCACAAGCAAAGCACAACTTTTTTTGGAGATGCAATTTTCAAAAAGATTCATCATATGCGGTAAGGTAAGTGCACTTGTCCTTTTTGTAGAGTTGGAGACCTTGCTGAAGAACGCATCAATATCTTCATGAGTGTGACCAACCATAAGGAAACTGAGCGTGATTGTTTCAAACACACCTTTGGCAACAAGCATTGACAAGTATGCTAGCACATATCTAGAAAATAAAAGTAAGTATGAGCTTGAGAAACCCTTAAGTAAAATGATTTACCTATTTTTGTTCTCGCCTGCACAATTATCCATCTGTAAAAGCAAATGACGAGGAAGCTTATTTGATGTTGAGGACACATGTACACTATTTGAGCTAGATCCCTCCACTGAACCTGAACTCTCAACAGGGCCATCTGTTTTTTGTGCAGGTTGCTGACAATGCCTCTCATATTCCCAAGTAGCCTCAAGTGCAGACGTGTTCATGAGAGCATTATGTAAAGGTTGAAGGTGTTGTTTCTTCACTTTGAGATCACTGATAGGACTTGTCTGTGAGTGGGCTTCAAGGTTTCTGAAACACATGGCTAACGACCCAATAGTGAAATTGGAGTCGCTAGACCAATGTGGAAGTGAAAAGTGTCCATATGACTCACAACCGTGTCCATGTGTTAGCACACCTGTTAAAGAAATCGGAAGTTTCATGACATTTCCAAGGCACTTTGGTGTTGCAAAGAGCTTTGGAATGCTGGTCTTTGAATGATCCATCTTGTCATGGATCAAGCACAGGTACTCTGATGGGCGTGACACAGAAAGCATGCGGTGTGCATAGTACTGAGACCGACAAGTTTGTTGTGCAATCATGTGGGCCTCCATCTTCCTTTGAATGGTAGTGATCTCCACCAAGGTTTTTGCACAAGCCTCTGCAGCCTTCAATGATGTACAAGTGTCACACTTAGAAAAGCTAGAGTGTTTTGCAATCTCCACATCCTTAAAATGAGTATTCCATATGTTGTTGAAGGTACCAGTGCAGATTGCTTGGAGCCCCATCAAACTGAGGCACTTGTTCACATGTTCACACAGTTTCAATTGAGTGTAGATTGAAGGTAAAACCTTGAGATTTTCCCTGACCCCTGCATTTGTGGTTCGGCATTTGTGAGGCATCCTGTCTGCATTTGCTTCCACAAAAGCCTTGAGTATCTCTATGGCTGCCATGATGTGAGAGCGGGTTTTGACCAAGCCAGTGTTCCCATGAACTGAGGTTCGCGCTCCATCTAGCCACTCATCCCTCCGACGGTAGAACGTGGTCTTTGGGATCCCGTATATACTGTACCAAGCTTTGAAGCAGATGGCCACCTTATTAAATACCATGGATGTACTCTGATAACCTGTGTCCGAGGCCATTCCATCAATACACCCAGTTAGTGCAGCATATACAAACTCATGCCTTTGCTTTTGGGTGAGCATACGAAAGACATGTCTACATTGGGTAATTTCATTCCGGTCTGCCATCTGACAACACTTCTTCTTGCAACAGTCAATCGTGGAAATGCTCGTAACACTTTCGGAAGATGTAGGATCCATCTTTACCCTCTTGCTGAAACTTGCAGGGGAAGATCTACAACCCATGAATCGCCTTTTTCTTACAATAGGACCAATGCAAGGAACCTCTTCAAATATGAGTTGTTCTTCCGGGTTGTTATTATTGAAATCCAACCCAGAATATGTTGAACCATCTTGCCGTCTTAATTCAGATGTTCGCCACCTCACGAGGGATCCAGGATACAATGTGCCATTAGGTGAAACCTCTGTCACAACTACACCCACGAAGTCGGACCCTAGTTTCTCTTCTGACACTGCTTCCATTGGATTTATAGCTGTGATGATGCCTCTTCCGACTTCAATCTCACGAAGAAAGAGAATCACCTCATCCATTACAGCAGGCAAGCCATCATCTGGTAAACTCGTGCTACTATTTGTTTGTGACTCTGCATATTTTGTGTCAGCCTTGACTTCATCCAAATTCCACAATACAGGAGAACCCTCCTCAAATTCCATTCCCAGAACCTCAACATGCTTGTAAATGGTGTTCACCCATACGTACACACAAGATCCTTGGGAAATATTGTGACATGATGCATTATTATCTCGAACTTCCACAGTTCCAGTGCCAACTATCTCGTTGTTCCGAAGAAGACATACTTTATCTCCAGTATTAAACATATTGTCCTGCACATAAATAATTGTATTATTTATGATATCTGTTTATGCAATATTTTAAGAAATCTGAATTACGGTTACTTAATAATATGCATATGCAATAATACATAATTATGTTTAGAGATAATATCTCATGTTTGATTAATACAACTGATGGGCGGGATTAATCCCGCCCACGAATCCCTCCGACGAGGAACGGTCGGCGGGATTAATCCCGCCGCCGACTCAACCCCTTCGGAGAGAGTCGGCGGGATTAATCCCGCCTTGGACTCCCTCCGACAAGGAAGAGCCGGCGGGATTAATCCCGCCGCCTCTTCCTCCTCGGGGGGAGTCCGGCGGGATTAATCCCGCCGACTCTCTCCGACGAGGAAGGGAGTCCGGCGGGATTAATCCCGCCGCCGACTCAACCCCTTCGGAGAGAGTCGGCGGGATTAATCCCGCCTTGGACTCCCTCCGACAAGGAAGAGCCGGCGGGATTAATCCCGCCGCCTCTTCCTCCTCGGGGGGAGTCCGGCGGGATTAATCCCGCCGACTCATCCTCCGCGAGAGAGTCGGCGGGATTAATCCCGCCGGACTCCCTTCCTCGTCGGAGGAAGAGGCGGCGGGATTAATCCCGCCGGCTCTTCCTTGTCGGAGGGAGTCCAAGGCGGGATTAATCCCGCCCACAATTCTTACGACGGGGAATGGGTGGCGGGATTAAACCCGCACATAACTCTCTCCAAAACTATGATTTCAAAGAGATCTCGGGATAAATCCTGTCCCCAAATCTTTAAAACAGGGAAGTGGTGGCGAGATTAATCCCGCCACCCCTTCCCTGCCTCCTAAAATGGTTGGCGGGATTAATCCCGCCGACAACTCTTTCTAATAAATTCTGGTAACTCTTCATCAGTTGAGAAGGTTATCGACGGGATTAATCCCGCCACTCTTTTTCAGTGGCGGAGAAGCATTGCCCGGGAGATGGTGGCGGGATTAATCCCGCCACTTCTTCAAAGAGGCGAAAAAGAAATGGCCGGATTAATCCCGCCGCCCCGGTTAACCTAGAATATTAAGTTAAAAGGATATTTAAACGTGATAAATCCCTAACGGAATATATTATAATCCTAATGCATTTCTAAACCCCTAAATTGTAATTTTAAGAGAGAATGTAAGAGAGTGAATCTTAATAAGTATTTTTAAATTTGTTTATAATACTTACTTGTAAACAGCACTGAAGGCGCCGTGCTTTCCTATAAAGAATAGCACCCAATTTAATCTCGCTCCTGAGATGATCACTATGAAGAAAAAAGAAGATCTAAAGAGTGAAAAATACAGAAATGAAGAAACCCTTGCCGGAGAAAGAACCAGATCTGAATTTGAGTGGGAAATTAAATGCATTTTCAAATTTACATGTCAGACCGACAATACATATGTCAGAAATTCAAATTTTTTAAAAAGAACAGAAAATAAAATTTAAGATGAGTTGACACAAATATCCGACACTCTGACATATATACTCTCCAGTTCCAATGAGTATTTTAAAATTGCATTTAATGTTATTCAAGTGATTCAAGCTGTTTAATATTACGAAATTTTAGACTATATTCTACATTCTTAGTATTCAAGTATATTTATATTATATATATATATATAAATATATACTTATACAATAAATAAATTGATATATTATTATGTATCATTTAAAATATATTCATAGTCTGTTTATTATTATTATTTTCTTAATTACTCGAGTATTTAGTTTTCATTTCCTAGTATCAATGGGATATTCTTTAATATTTTATTAATATTTGAAGAATATTCTAATATTAAACCTGATTATCATAATTAAATTAGTCTTGTTCTTAATTATTGCAGTAATTATTCTACATTTGTATATATTAATGGGATTTTCTCAATTAATTTGTTATTATTTCAAGAATATTCATGTGTTAAACCTTATTATCAATATTAAATTAATACACACTATGAACATATTTTAAATTATACATAATAATACATCATTTTATCTAATATATAGTCATATATAGTTTTAATAATATATATTAATATCATTTCCTTAATTACTTGAGTAATTAATCTTCTTTATATTAATGGGATATTCTTTATTATTTTCTTATTATTCCAAGAATATTCCAATATTAAACATGATTATGATAATTAATTTAGTTAATTATTTGAGTACTTAATTTACATTTGTATATATTAATGGGATTTTCTCAATTAATTTCTTATTATTTCAAGAATATTTCAATGTTAAACCTTTTTATCAATATTAAATTAATATATATTATTAAAACTATATATGGCTATATATTAGATAAAATCATATATTATTATGTATAATTTAAAATATGTTCCTAGTGTGTTTATTAATTTTATTTTCTTAATTATTCGATGTTTGTTTTGCACACATATATAAACACAATCATAAATTTACACACGCATTACAAGAACTTACAAAAACACATATGCACACACATGCACAACCCTAAACCAAACTGAAGAAATAGGTTGCTTCTTTATTGAAAACATCATGTTCAACGCATGTATGATATATGTACTCAATCTGTGTGACTGTATGTAACACATTGAATTTACATGTGTAATATTTATATTAAGCTTGTTGGGAGCAAACCCTAAACCCTAAACCCTAAACCCTAATATGTAACACAATGAATTTACTCATGTAATATGTATGTATGTCTGTGTGTATACACGTGTGCATGTATATATGTGTACTCTGTATGTATATATGTGTACTCTGTATGTATATATGTGTACTTTCTGTCTTCTCTCATACATACACACCATGCATGATCCATGTTAATATGTACTGTCTCTCTTCTCTCAAACATACACACCATGCATGATCTATAATATGTACTCGGTCTCTCTAATATTATGTACTAATATGTATGTATGTCTGTGTGTATAATACACACCATGCATGATCCATAATATGTACTGTCTCTCTTCTCTCATATACTATGTATGTATATCTGTGTATAATATGTGTAAGTATATATGTGTACTAATATATGCAATGTGTACAAAAATAATTTTTCAACACTCTCTCTTCTCTCATACATACACACCATGCATGATCCATCCTAAATCCAAAACCCTAAACCCTAAACCCTAAACCCATGTAATATGTGTGTATGTCTGTGTGTATACACGTGTGTATGTATATATTATGTGTATTAATATATGCAATGTGTATGTATGTATTGATACACATGAAACTTTAACACTCTCATGGACACACACATGTTAAATCCCTGCATGATTTATATTTTTGAGGTGTATGTGATACACCCACGCACACGCACGCGCTAATAATATAATGAAAGAATATTCGTTTAGGGCGAATCTATATTTTATTCTTTTTAGGGTTTAAGTATATTCTCAGAAGGAATATTCTATTAGGGTTGATATATATATTTAATTCCTTTAGGGTTTAGGTATATTCTTAGGGTTTCAAGAGGCGGCGGCTGTGAAATCGGCGGCGGCGGCTGTGCACACAGGTGAGATCTGTGTGTGTGTGTGTGTGTATGTATGTATATATGTATAGGAGTGTGCGTATAATTTTATTTATTAGTTTTATCTCTCGCACACACACGCACACTCCTGTGTATGTATATGTGTGTGTGGGTGTGTGTTTGTTTATCTGTATGATTTTATTTGTTTCGCTCACACACGCATACACACGATATACATATACACATATATATATATATACCTATATACATATATACATACATATATTATGTGTACCAGTATCTGTAAATTTTTTTTTTGATCTTGCTTTACACACACACACACACACACACACACACACACACACACAATATATATATATATATATTATTATGTGTACCAGTATCTGTAAATTTTTTTTTATTGATCTATCTCTCCCACACACACGCGCACTGCTTTACACACACACACACACACACACACATATATATATATATATATATCAATGCATATTAACAAATAGTATACAACACTAGTTTATATATATGCTTATATATTCATATGGGTTATATATCTATATACACACATATATATATGTGTGTGTTTTTCTGTATAATTTTATTTATTTATTAGTTTTATCTCTCGCACACACACGCACACTCCTGTGTATGTATATGTGTGTGTGTGTGTTTATCTGTATGATTTTATTTGTTTCGCTCACACACGCATACACACAATATACATATACACATATATATATACCTATATACATATATACATACAAACACTAGTTTATATATATGCTTATATATTCACAGACTCTCTCTCTTTCTCTATAGATTATATATCTATATACACACATATATATGTGTGTGTTTATCTGTATAATTTTATTTATTTATTAGTTTTATCTTTCGCACACACACGCACACTCCTGTGTATATATATATGTGTGTGTGTGTGTTTGTTTATCTGTATGATTTTATTTGTTTCGCTCACACGCATACACACGATATACATATACACACATATATATACCTATGTACACACATATATTAGGTGTACCAGTACTGTATAATTTTATTTATTTATCTATCTCTTGCACACACACGTACACTCCTATACATACATACATACATACATATATATACACACACACATATATATATGTGTGTGTTTTTATCTCGCTAAGCCCCTCGAGCGGCGGGATTAATCCCGCCGCTATAGGTTTATACCTGGCGGCGGGATTAATCCCGCCGCTATAGTTGGGGCCATGGCGGCGGGATTAATCCCGCCGCCGAGGCCCTTCAGGCATGGTTGAGCGCGCGGGATTAATCCCGCCGCCGAGGCCCTTCACGCAGGCTATGGGCGGCGGGATTAATCCCGCCGCTCATCCATGCCCTGCGCGGAATGCGGCGGGATTTATCTCGCCGCAATGGGCTGTGTGAAAGTTCTAATGGGCGGGATTAATCCCGCCGGTTTCCGCACAGGGCATTTACAGGGAATGGGCGGCGGGATTAATCCCGCCGCCGAGGCCCCTCACGCAGGCCATGGGCGGCGGGATTAATCCCGCCGCTCTTCGGTTTGTCGTACAGCGGCGGGATTAATCCCGCCGCCCAGGGAATTCACGCAGGACATGAACGCCGGGATTAATCCGGCCCCAAGCTCATGCCCTTCGCGGAGGGCGGCGGGATTAATCCCGCCGTTCATGTCCTGCGTGAATTCCCTGGGCGGTGGGATTAATCCCGCCCCCACCCATCCCTGTTCAAAAATGCCGCAGCCAATATATATGTGTGAGCGCATGATTTACGAGAGGGCGGCGGGATTAGCCTCCGAACCTTCATTACCCGGTGGCGAGATTAATCTCCGAACCTTCATTACCCCATTGGTATGTTGAATCAATCCCACCTAACTCTGTCTGAGACGGAGAAGGTTTACAAAATACCAATGGAGGGAACCGAGAAGGGTGGTGGGATTAATTTCACCATCCCTTACATGGTGGGCGGGATTAATCCCGCCGCGTACGCATGCCCTGCGCAGAATCGGCCCGAGTGAAGGACCTGGGAGGCGGGATTAATCCCGCCGAACGCCAATGCCCTGTGCGAAATCGGGCGGGATTTATCCCGCCGCCATTGGCCTGCCTGAAGTGCCTAGGCGTCGGAATTAATCCCGCCCGATTCCGCACAGGGAATTGGCGTCCGGCGGGATTAATCCCGCCGCATAGGGATCGAGTGAAGGCCCTGGGCGGCGGGATTAATCCCGCCGAGTCTTCAATGCCTGTTGGAGAAATGAATCTCGCCACCCTTCCCTTTTTCCTCCATTGGTGAGTTGGACCAATCCCAAACGTTTCTGTCTAAGACGTAGAAGGTTTACAACATACCAATGGAGGGGACTGGGAAGGGTGGCGAGATTCATTTAACCATCCCTTACATGGTGGGCGAGATTAATCCCGCCTCCTTTCTGGAGTCACTGAAGGGGTGTGAGAAATAAATCTTGCCCAGTTCTCTCTGAGACCGAGAAGGGTGGCAAGATTAATTCCGCACTCCCGTTCAAGGCCTCCAGAAAGGTGGCGAGATTAATCCCGCCCACTCTTTCAGGAGGCATTGAAGGGGTGGTGAGATTAATCCCGCCGCACCTTCCATGTGAATATATATGTGTATTAGTATATATAAGTTGCATATCTCATTTTATTTACTTTTATCATCTTATCATAATATTTCGAGTAAAAGCTAGGAATCTATGTAAAACTGTCCAGAGCTCACATTTGTGGTGGTTCTAAAACGAAATGTTATCTTTCTTTTGCACTAAAACAAATGTGAGCTTCGGACAGTTAATTACGTCTACTTCTCTCTGTGTATTATTTTTGTATATTCGGGTTTATACAAGTGTGTGTGCGTTTTTATATAATTTATATTTATAGTGTATTATTTTGCAGAAGGACGATTTGATTAAACAAGGAGATCGAGTCATTAGTATGGAGTCGTCGTCAAATTCTGGGTAAGAATTAAAATAAAATCTGTTATACTCGGATACTTGAACTAATCATTTTTGTATTCAGATGTGGAATTGAAGTGACATTAAAGACAAGAGCAGGAGAAGAGATGGGCAGGGGGATTCTAGAATCAACTTGGCCATATTTTAAGATAAATGGGAAGCGCATTGGAGCAACCATGGTTGCTGTCAAATTAACCTCTGTCACATCTCATGGACAAGCAAAACAATGGAAAGTAGATTCGCTAGTCAAGCACCCGAAAGCAGGCTGCGAACCTAGATTGGACGATGCTCGACAGATATGCCTTGTTCCATCCAATGTCACGTTCTCGGATCCAGAGGTCGTCAGTTACAACATTAATCTCGGGTGGTTTTGTCGACTTGTGGATAATGACGTTCACGTGTTCACCTAATGATGTTGACCTTGGAGTTCTTCTTCAACTCAACGAAAGCCCATCTATGGAGGGGATCCATCTGGATGTCTACTTCGAAGATCTTCAGACTCATCGAGTAGGTGTATTGTCAGGAGATATTGTTTCACAATACAGAAAATCAGCAAGTGGAGCAATCTTCCCTCTTGACATTGAAGAAGAACACAGCGACATCATAAGGGAGATTGAGAAGGTGGCTCGGTCTCAGGTTCTCTACAGATCACGTTCAATTTGCTTAGGAAGCTTCGGGAGCTGGAGGAGTGTGCCGAGAACACTAGAACAGCTGCAGTCGGGGATCACACATGTTGATTCGGATCGCAAAAGAAAATCATCAATCGTTTTGTCAGCTGCACCTGTGGCATCGCATGCTGCAATAAGTCACAAGGAAATGATGTTGGATGATAAGATTTATCCTTGTAGGGTTAAATATTGCAGCGTCAACCCAAACTTCAATTACAGGCCACTCAACCAGGAACGTGTAGCTGAGCTCATGGAGAAGATGAAGGACGACAATTCTTATACCGTTCCACATAATGCTGTTTTGTGTCCATACTATGAAAGAAGAAAGGGTGTTGACAAAGTCTGGATCACAACACCAGAACAACTCATGAAGATTCAGACGGAGAATAAAAGAATCTATCAAGTACTACATCATTAGTGGCCAGCACACAATAACGGCAGCCCAACGACTTCTCGATGAACACAACAAAGGAACGATGGCAACAAAACTTTTGAGCATACCCGTGAGAAGCTGACAAAAAGATCGGCGTTTTTAGCTAAGCCGAATCTCACAATCGAGCAGTACCATAAGTTATCGGCGGAATGGGACGCTGCCGACACCAACCACTACAACAGCAAAATATGGGAGAAGTTTAAACACACGCGAGCCGTGTGGGAATCTCTTCAGCGACCACAAAGAGCTACCGCAGGGAATACACAATCTGCGGAATACCGGGTAAGCAAATTGTTTGGGCGGGATTTATCTCGCCGGTATATTAATCTGTCTTTTTCCTCAGAGAGTTGAAGAAATTGCAGCAGTTGATTTTGCCCAGGTGGGCGGGAAGGAAACATCCTTTCTGATGATGTTGATTTCTTGCCCCGAAGATAGGATCTTTGCCAAATGGTTGGGATTATGGAATCCTTTTTCAAAAGGAACACTGAAGAGAAGCAGCAAGTGAAGTGGAGCCCTCAGAAAAGTCTGCAAAAACCTTAAGACGCGAAGGCTAAGTCTTCAATCTACAAAGGATGTAGACAACGATTTCAAGCTCACATGGTTGAAGCCTTTAAATGGAACAACGATGGAGGAGATGGAAGTCTTGGCTGATTTGGTGATCGATGGCAAACTACAAATTAATAACAGCAGCCAACCTCTCCTTTTCATCTCAAGGCAATGGAGTTGAAGACGGTCAGGCACTTCAAGGAGTGGTTGGGAATACACTGCCACAAACTGGGTTGGACCTCGACCTCAACATATGAAGAGGTCAACAAATATTTGCATGTGACGAACGATGATATGCTTGTCGAATGGGTGAACCAATCGGAAGATCTAGGCAAGAATCTATTGGACGCCAACGCCAAAAAGGAGAACATTGGGATGACGCCTTCTCTTATGGCAGTCCTTCAGCGCGGAGAACCGAATTGAACCTTATAAAGGAGGATGCTACGAATCACGACAAGCCTACAATATTTGTTGTTAGATTCGGAGACTTTATGGGGTAACATCACTGCTTTAGGAAACCGTTTCAATTGTTCGTGATGGATCGGCGGGTGTCAAAAAATCTTTCGACAGATAGGGCACTAGAGGATCTGGTGGAGAAACTTAGCCGTGCAAGCATATACATAGAAGGTATTATTATTGAATTCATGCTTGCGCTCTTCACTGATACCTACTTTTTCAGGTATTTATTTCTTGATTCTTGCTCATGTCACCGATACTTTTGCCTTCGCCTTCGCCAAAAAATAGACATCGTTGGACAGGTTTTATATGAACGATGCTAATCCCAAGTGCATTGATACTGTTTTCACTTGGTTGTTAGGAATGCGCCAAACAATTTCAAGCTTCCAAATGACTGGCCAGGCATCTGTTTGCACTCCAACGGCCCTGAACCTCCATCCGATACACCGATAGGTATGAGTGACGTATTCGGCAATGTACGTTATCCAAACATTACAAGTCAAGCGGCACGGAGCATCGTCAACTTGATCAGGGGTCCTCACAGTGATGCGTGGGTTTTTGACTACTGCACTAGGGGGTCCGTCTTGAAGGAGTGTTACCTTCGGCATACATGTGTTTTGCCGTTGAGAAGGATAAGACCATGGTTGAGGACCTGAACAAGTGGATAGATTGGGTCTCAACTGAGTACCCCAACGATTCCATAAAGGCGTATTTGAGAAAGTTCCCTCCAGATAAGTGCGATAGCTCTGAAGGTGAATCTGGTTCAATCTCGGAGTCTGAGAACGAACATCAATCAGATATTAGACCGGAAGTTATCTCGAGGAGTACAGAACATTCGCACACTCCAGGACCCATGGAAACATCAATAGAAGATGCAGAAGATCTTGAACCATCTCACAAGCGGCTTAGACCTTCTTCGCCTCATTCAGAAGGTAATAGCAAAGAAGAATTGATAATGAATTGATAGAGTGATGAATAGTTGTAAATGAGTGTAACATAAGGCATTTTTTGTATTTTCTTTTATATTTGTACAGAAAATAAATTCTCAAGGATTAATGAAGCTTTTAGTTCAAACATGGGTCACACATTAACAAGGTAAATAATATACCTTGATAATTTTAAGGTCAGCTAATTATCATTTTGCAGATGTAATGAAATAATTGAGAACATGGATTTTCAGCATTGCCATGAGGTAAGAGAGGGGTTTGGCGACAATTTCTTGTGCCACATGTCAGAATGACAGAGTTCATGCAGGAAATGGATAATAATGCAGCTCAAAACATCGTTACCATGGGGGCCACTTCAGTTTTTGCATCATCATTTTTATTGGCTTCAGTTCCGAAATCAATTTCTTCAGCGCATGCAATATCTGAATCTTGTAAGGATGATGTACAATTAAATGATGAAGGGATAGGCAACGAAATAGTGGCAACGGATAAATGTGAAAGGGAGCAAACAAGTGATTTGCAAAGTATTCAAGAGGCAACGCTATCTCACGTTACTCATGGCCATATTGTTTGTTGGATGTCAATGGTGTTCTGCTTCATCGACAAAGGCCCGAGGATAGAAAAACAGAAATCAAACAAGGAGATTTCATTCCTTGTCATGGTAAATTTCGATATGATATTATTTTTCGTCCAGGGTTGGATCGTCTCTTTCAAAAGCTTAAGGAGATGGGTGCGCTTGTGGGGATTTGGTCATGCATGCAGATTCATAACTTAACACCGCTGTTGAGTTTACTTAAGAAACATTGTAGTGTTGCAGAAGAGGTGATTCGTAAAGATTGGATTTTTGACCAGCGAATGTGTCATAAACCTCTCGAATTTCACAATATAAGAAAGGAAAGCAAGCCATACTTCTTCAAGAATGAAAGAATAATTGGGACTCATGGGGAGATCAGTCGCTTAAGGATAACGAAGAATGCACATATCTTAGTAGTAGACGACTCTCCTCAGAAGGCTATGCTCAACCAAAACATTGCTTGTATTCATCCAATCACTTTCGATCCATATTCTGATACCGATATCATGGATGAGCTAGTGAACTACTTGGATACGTGCCTCAGAAAGAAGAATCTCGAAAATTTTTGTGAGCAGTATCCACCGTATCATACATTTCCTGAAGCTTTTCTTTCTCGTGATATTGAATTTTATAAAATGAAGGATAGCAACCGGGCGCTTTATAATATTATTCTTAAGGAACGTCAGTTTTTAGATGAGCCTTTATGCAGACCTTCTCTTATCACATCTTATGTATTAACAAGGATGGCAACTCCCAATTGCATTCGTCAGAGTGTTAAGTGGTGGCAAAACATCAAGATATTGACCAAAATGATTTGATTAATCCAGAGAGTGATGATTTAGACAAAATGAAAAGATTTCTTTGTATGATAGAAAGAAAGTATTTATAAAAAAATTAACATGTTGATAAGAAAATGATTTCATTTGTAATTATGTTTGATAGTATTTCTTCATTATTGTAAACTATTTTTAGAATAATATGAATATTCTAAGATATTTTAGGAATATTCCTTACTAAGTAAGGTTATTGAAGGATTAATTAATTAATTAATTAATATTTAAGGCTTAATTACATATTAATTAAATGATTAATTAATAATTAAAACTTAAGTATTAATTAGTAATTTATTTTATATTCCCATTTTCACGTATCATGCCCACTTTAGTTACAACGTGCATTTATAGAGGTCTCAAAATCTGGAAGTATATCATGAATGATCTGCTGTAGAAGGGAACGAAGGATGTTGATAAGGTATTGTATGTATATGTATATACTGTATATATATATATATATATATTGTATACATGTAAATATATATTGGCTTTAGGTCCATTTATCCGGCTGCTCAGCAGGTGCAATAGCAACGTCACTTCTATGTAATGACTTACACGACCTCGTACCCCGATCTTCTCTAAATTGCGCAATGGACGGCGGACTTTTCATAGACGTGTAAGGAGAATATACTTGAATTTTTTAAAAATATTTTTTATTGTTATTTATTAATAGTTTTTATATTTACAACAGGTCAGACCTTAATGGAACTTACTCACTCCGACCCATTTTCCAAGAGGCTGCGGAGGAGCACCAGATCCAGATTGGTATAGAGAGGGGATATGTTCCAAAGAATGCTGCGTACCGAGTAATTTTATTAAGTTTTAAGTTATTTATTATTTATTATAGAATAAGTTTATAAATGGTTTATTTCTTACAGCAATTTTTCCTCCATATTTTTTGACTTCCATCAAACCACCGTTGTTTCTTATACAATCAGCTTATGATTCTTGGCAGGTAAGTGTGTGTGTGGTGTTTGTGTTTGTGAGCGAGTGAGTCAGTGAGTGAGTGCACACGCACGCGCGTGTGTATAAGTGAGTGATATATCATAATAAGATCCTTGGCAGATAAGAAACACTTTACAATACCCAACTGAGACCTTGTGTTGAAAATGTAACTACATGCCAACCCAATCAACTCGCAATATTACAAGGTAGTTGTAGTTTTCAAGTTATATAATCATATGTGTGGACTCCCTCTACATAGACGTGCATGCGTGTATGTATGTAGTGCGTACGTATACATACAGAAGTACCTTTAAAACTATTATGCACGTTTATGTTTAATAGTATTAAAAGTTAAGCAATAGTGTATGAATTATACACTATTGCAATTAACTATTACTATTAGCTTAATATAAATCTAATTTGTACACAGGGTTTAGAGAGAGCTTCTTCCGTAGTCTTGAGGCTGCAGTATTTGAGAGAAAAGATTGGGACATGTTATCTATTCCTGCTTTCATCATTGCGGGGGTGATGTAACAACTGTGAAGTTCAAAACATGGTACTATTTAACTGCTATATAAGCATATTTCTATGTATAAATATATACGTATATATCTAAGTTGTACTTGAGCAGAGCATCTTGGGAGCTTTAGGGAACTGAATGTACGAAAGACAAGTAGCTAAAGCAATTGATTTTCTTCCATGGCCAAGCAATCCAACGTGCACAACATATTTGAAGACACTTGGCTTTAATTAGCTGTTATTAAGTGTTATTTCAGCTTTAGCTCAAAATAAAATAAAAAAATAAAATAAAATTGTATTTACATTTTGATCCAGCGGTTGATTTATAAGGTTAGAAGGAAAACAGATCATCATCATCGTTATCAAATCTTCTTTTACTAACCTTCTGTGGTACATGTACTCCTAGAATTGCTCATTAGGAAGACCTTCTTATGGAAAGGCATGTCGTCGTGGGCAAATAGGAATCCAGTGGAAAAATGTGGAGCTGATGAATCACGATGGGACAAGGCATCTGTGGAGGAGAAGCAGCAAATAGCTTGTTTTGTTACTAATAATAACCCTTTTTCAAGACCAACCATGCTAGAAGTTGTAGAGGTGCTGAAAAGAGTGAAACGGCCGTAGGATCGATATACATGCACATATAATATAAGCACCCGATGAACATATAAAGCAAGACCACTATGAATATAAGCACCCCATGAACCATGTCTTCTCAGTTCATCATTAACATTAAGGTGTACAGATGTTCAATTCCTACATATTCCAAGTAGCAAATTGTATAGTTTACAGCTTGGACTGTGCAGTATGCATGTATGTATGTATGTTAGTAGCAGAGGCATAATCATGGAGAAAAAGTGAGGTGACTTACACATACTACGGTTACACATTCATATACAAACACACATACGCATTGTAAAGGTTTGAACAGCAATAAACCATGTGGTATTTCTTCTTAAGAAAAACGGTGGTATGGTTGGACGATTGGCCTGTTTTGTACTAATAGCAACCCTTCTTCAAGACCAACCATGCCAGAAGTTCTAGAGATGCTGTGAAGAGCGAAACGTTCATGAAATACATGGTATTCCTTCTTAAGAAAATGGTTTCACTGAGGCATAGGAAACAAAGCTTAAGGGACTTCATACACACACAACACACACCTCAAAGCATCATCCACGTAACAACAAACCAGTCCACTTTGTGCAATTTTAATGCAAACATCTAATTAAAGCTGGATGACATATTTCTTGTCTACTTTGTGAGTAAACCTCAAGCGCCGCAAGAAAGCAACTCTGTGTGTGTGTGTGCACATGTATATCACAGAGCATTTGTCTGAGCTTTGGACATGCTTGCTATTATCTTGGGGATTTTGTGTTTACTGTAAGGTAATGCGGTTATTACTGACTCTGATGGAGTGCCGCCATTTTGGAGGCTAGGCCTGGGCTCGAATATTCTTTCTGGTCGGCAGTATTGGCCTCAGTCGGGCAAAAAAAATTCTAGTAAAACTGTTGTATATTCTACCTTATTCTTTTTTTTATTAGCTTAATTTATTACTCAATACACATTAGCTAAAGTTTCTTCTTCATCTTAAGTAAACCTGCAATTCTCGAACCACCAGCTAGGCTTGGATGTGGAGGTGTCTGAGTAAGTATTTCCGCTGGTCGAATGTTTTTTGCAAGCTTGTTTGTTGCCAACCTAGAGAGTTCAAAACTCTTCTCAGTTCCTATAATATTCCTTCCGAGCTCGATAGCAGCTAACAACGATGATCCGGTTAAGGAACCAAATATCCCAAACTAGGTCGCCAGGTCTACTAAGACACTCGATCAAAAGCTGCATGAGTCAAACACTCTTCGGTTGAATCATCATCCTGTACAAACTTCCATTAGGATAGACAAAGCAAAGTACTTTCTTACCAAGCCTCCTGAAAACGGTTGGCAGTATCGACAAGGATCGTGTTCGTCAACGCCAAAGGGTTTAGCTTCTTCGACTTCTTCTCAAAGCTTTGCAGCATCAAGAGAACCAACAAGTTATCTGCCACATAGACCAAGTTAAACTTGAACATGAATAGCTAGCTTATCTTAATTTTGTCACGGTATCCCCAGCCTTGTGCATGATAGACGCTATAAGTCCCTGCAACCTCCATGTTGATTACCGCAGCGCTTGAATCACTGCCAAAAAAAAGGAGAACTCACGAAGATGACCATGAAACCACTCGCTGCCAAGTGCATTCCACTGAATTGCAAGGCCTCCTCAAACTTCACTGGATCTAGCTGCACAATGTCCATGTTGATGCTAGCACCTCCATATACAAGCTCATTGGGCAAGTCGAGGATGATGAGGTTGAAGCCGTATTCACCTGCCACTTCCTGGAACACCGTTTGTGACTCAGCTGTATGTAGTTTGTCAACCTATTGTCGGAGCTTGGTATACACCTCTGTCTGGGAAGCACCCGGCTCAAAGAAAGACCTACTCATCTCCTCCATATCGCACATAGCCAGGTTGTAGAATCCACGGGATGTAGCCAGTGTCGGGATGAAGGTCATCAGGTCGTCCTTGATGTCCAAACCAGCTACAAGTGGTTGCACCTTATTGAGTGTAAAGTCGATTGCTTGTGGAGGTGCTGTAGAAGAGCTTGGTCCCACTCCCGATCCCTTTGCAGGTGTAGATGTCTTCCGCACCGTCTTCTTCATCTTGCTCTTCTTGATAGCCTCTACTTCGTCCGGCTCCCAAACAATCGCTGGAAAATCATTGGCATGCACGTCGAACAGTGAGCTCTCCCAAGCTGGTGGCTGCTACGACGGACAGTCGAGCCATAATGGAATATGCTCGCATTCGAATGGTGTTAGAACTCCTCTGCTCTTCGACCACATGTGAGGCTCGCTTGTATGATCTGTCCACAGCTTCATCATCTGAGACAATGCCATTTTTTCGCTAGTATGAACCTGTAACACAAAGTTAGTTAGTAGCAATGCTGGAATGAAAGCTTACCTCCATATCATCCGACACGTAGACTCCTCATGCTCCAGAAACTCATTCGGCTCCATTGAATAAGTGAACCGTATGTAGTCATGGAAGGGCTGAAAGACCAAGCACTTGCTGCGAGTTCGCATCTCGTCAAACCAGCTCATGAAGTCGACATTTGTTCCAACTTCTTCATCATCCCTCTCGTAGTCAAGGATCTGAATGGCTTCCTCGCACACAGCCTTCCGATACAAGTCCAAGGTGAACTACTTGATCCACTCTTTGTCCTGCATGCCTGGTAGCCCAAGTGTTTATTGTTCTGCCTTAGATTCAAAATGAGTGAGCTTGTTCAAGTATTGGAGTCGCAGCATGTTTGAAATCTTCACCTTTGACATCACTTCTCAATGCCCATCCAACGACACTGCTTATGAAAGATGTTCATTACCTTTTGGAACCACTCCTCCCCCAACTCTGGATCTTATGATAGAGAGGAACTTGTGCATACGCTTGTCATGCTTCTTGTACACTAGCTGCTTCAGGTTCAGTTCAAGCTGTGGATTGCCTTTAGCACTGGTGACTGCTCTGTCGAGATCATCGTCGATCTCGTTCTGCACATAGAATAAGTTAAAAACTTCTTTCCTATCAATCAAATCGAGGTTACCTTGAAAAGGATCTTTGCAGATCAGGTTTGGAAGAGGATGCCAAGCCGCCTTTCCTGTTGCACTCTCCTTCCACTTCCGCACCTCAAGACGATCAACCTCCGTGAGTGACTCGAGGATTTTCTGAGTTCCTTCGTACTAGTGCAGACCGCCTTTACAGCGAGGAGAATATGTGGTAGTGTTGTTTCCACAGATGTTGCTGAAGATCTGTTCATTGAAACTGTAAGTCTAGACTCTTAACAAAAAGAAAAGAAAATACTCACATGTTTATCGATTGGAACATCGAAACCAGTTGAAGATTGTGAGGTTCTCTGTGGATGTCCCTCTCTCTCTCGGTAGAGCTTCTGCAAAGCCTGTAGCCTATGGTTCCCGTCCCAGCAGCTAAACTTCCGTTTGAGAGCCTGAAGCCCACTGTTTGTACTCCGGCTGAGTAAGAGCTTGCTCGAAAGACCGGTGCTGCTCGTACTGAACCGTGTCCTTCAACAGCTCCGATAGCTCCTCAGCAGTGAGTGGATCTCCGATGGACAGAATGAACAAGGCCGTGTTGCGTAGATAACCAGCCTTCTTCAACGATGACACCAGCCTGTCCAAGTCCCCTGGGTTCACTCGTCGAACCACCTCGTTCGAATGCATTCTACAGATGGCACATCAGGAGGATCACCAAGTCCCTTGATAGTAATTTTGTCGAGCAGGTTCGCTGAGCTCTCCAAATGCAGGCTGGCCGGTATGCTGTATAACTCCTTCGGCTCCTTATCGCTCTTCGCCTTCTTGCCTTTTGATCAGCTTTCCCACGGCCTCTCTTTTTGCTGACTGCCTCCTCCAAGTCGTCCTCGCTAGCTTCAACTGCCTCTGTCATCTGCACTTGCTCGTTCAGGACTGCAACCTCAGCGGATGAAGGAGGCAACTGCGACGAGCTCTCGGGAAATCTGTGATGGTTGATGGAGGCTCTCCTGCTCAACTGGTACTACTTGAGACTGAGTCACTGGAGGATCCTCCTTTGCTACATTAGATGGTTCTCCTCTCTTCCTCGCTTGTGCTTCGATATCCTCTTCTCTTCCCGTGGCTCTTCATCAGGCACAGTCTCTAGTAGACGTTTTGAAGCTCTCACCATTTTGCAAACTCTGGAAAGCAAACACACAAGTCAATTGATTGGAGACAAAAAAAAAAAAAACCAAAGATGACTAACCTTGTGGCTGCCGACTCAAGCTAGATGGTGCCGACCCTCTCAGTCGGCACGAAAAGTAGATGAGCAAAACCTGCCGACTGAGACGTTGGTGCCGACCCTTTCAGACGGCACAGAGAGATGATGTAAGAAGTATGCCGACTGAGCAGGATGGTGCCGTCCCTCTCAGACGGCACAAATGGAAGACCCTTTAAAAAAAAAACATTGTGATATGGATACTTGAACCGCAAAAGAAAAAAAAAAATTGAAAAACCTTGTGGTTGCCGACTGAGCCAGGATGGTGCCATCTCTCTCACACGGCACAAATGGGAAGACCCTTAACTCTGGCATAAAAAAAACACATTGTGATATGGATACTTGAGCGCAAATTAAAAAAAAAGAAATTGCACAAACCTTGTGGCTGCTGACTGAGTAGGATGGTGCCGACAATCTAAATCGGCACAGAAATTCGACTGGTTTACTTGGGCACTACATGAATCGACTCAAAATGGATGGCACGCTCCTCTCAGGCCCCTTGGAGCTGATTTCAAATATCAGATCTGAGATAGAAAAAACCCTAGCCGCAATGGAAATAGTAAACCCTATCTACCAAAAAACCTAGCCATAATGAAAACAATAAATCCTACGGAATAAATGTGACATTAAAATTTAGGGCTAATATTAAAATATGTAAATAATTGATAAAGGTGAAGATATTTCAAATCATAAAAGGTAATAATTAAATTACATGGTGATACTAGAAAGGACAACATTAAGAACTCTGTGAGCTAGGCACGTAGAATTAATTATATACAAAAGTGTATTCATGTTTATTATCAACGATTATAATTTTTTTTGGCAAACAAGAGTGTGTTTAATCTTTTGCTTTGCTTTCCTAAACCACCGAGCTTTCTACTTACATTGTCATGGCCAGAGTTACCTATGAAGGCATTGATAAAGATTTCCCAGTCGATGAAGATAGAAATGCTTTTGTGTTTGAACATGATCTTCACTTTGCTTTTAACATTCCTTGTTGGTTCAATATACATGTGGTTCAATTAATATTAGTTTCTGTGAGTTCTAGAAGATGTGGAGTTGTTACTAGAAGGCAATGCATCAAACCAGTTTGTCTTTTACACATTGTGCCCGGCAAAGGGCCCGTTGTTCAGGTTGCGGACAAAGGAGCGTGAGGAATCCATGCTGGTGTGTCTTCTAAGAGCAACAAATGTAGGACAGGGAAGGATCTCATTGGTTCGTCTGAAGTTAAATGAGTCTCTGAACTACCAGAGATATACAATGGAAATGTCATTTACGAACTTCCTCCAAAGAAAGAAAGCATAGAGAAGTACTTGGGGATGAATCGCAAGATGGCTGCTACCATTGGACACACCCAAGCACAACACACTGGCATGTTCCGCATGAGTCAGTCGAAGTTCATGTGTCGGACATCTCAAATGCATCAATCCTACCTACCCCTACTTGGCTTTTAAGAAGAAAGCAAATGAATGTCACTTCAAGGGTGCTGTGGAGAAGGCAAAGACAACTGAGTTAGGCAAAGTAAAAGGCATGAAATGTAAGCATTGTGGAGAGGAGCCATTGCTAGTGCACACTTGTGGCTTATGTGTACTACATTTTGCCAGACGACATTTCTTTTACAAGGTTATTCATTCAAAGGTGTTCATCAGCATCCAGTCAGCCCCTCAGTGTTAGCTTCAAACATTTAGCGTGTCATATCTAGTGTCAGCAACGTGGTAATCACCAGTTCGTGAACCAATCAACAAGTGATTGAGTTTCAAGCTGCACGTGAGCTCATCTTTGAAGAACTTTTCAAGGAAGGAGGAGAAGTCTCGTACACTGGTTTACTCTCAAAACTTGAACCTCTTACAAACCATCGAAGGTATTTTTCTTTAGATCTCGGCACACTGACGTGACCTTTTCTTTAGGACTCGGGACTGGATTACACAATCAAGACAGAAGGAGACACACTTTAGAGAAGGTTACGAGGGTTTTCTGGAGCTAAAGACAAAGTTGCCAATACCTTTCATTCACGTCATACATGTTCCAGGGATGGAACTGCATGGTGCTGAGGAGCAGCCTTTGATCTTCAAAATGACAGTTGAGGGACCGGGTTCAAGAGTTGACTACATCAGAAGGTGTCAAAGTGGAGGAGACCTTCATGATCAATGGGTTGTTCTGGACCACACACATCGTATATATACCAAACTAGGCGACAATTGGAATACACCTTTATGACCCATTGTAAGTTGTAGAACTCTTCATAACACTTTCTAATCTTTGTTATGTAATGCTCTCTTACAGTGTCAGATCCATGGTCACTATAGCTTACACAGATATGTGCCGCGAAGATATGTTGCAGTGCTGAAGTTCTTGAACACAATGCTAGAGGTTTGTAAGAAATAGGGTTTGGAGAATGTAAACTTTGCTGATTTCATATCGGATGAGGCTGGAGTGATATGGATAGCCTTGCGCCAAGTATTCAATAATGGAGAAAAGATGAAAGGAAGGGAAAGAAGCTGTTTATTTCACTTTATGCAATTCGTGCGTCAGTGATAAAGAAATGGATCTTAGAAGAACACCACGAAGAACACATGAAGCTTGCTCGTGCTTGGCCTACAGCACTGAATGAACAATCTAAAAAAGAACAACTAGCAATTCTGAGTCTTTTTGGGAAGGACGAGCGTTAAACATTCGTGCTTTAAAGACATGGCTGTCTTAGTGGACCAGGCATGAGGACCACATCTCCATGATGGAACTGAGAGACATGACAGAAGAAGGACTCACGAGCGTTCCAATTACAAACAATGTTGAAGTGATTCATGCGTGAGCAAGAAGAACAAGATTGGCCAAAAGAGTACCACTGCTGGAGGCGACAATGTTAGACCTCACCGATGCATTTTTGCCGAGTGCGAAGGTGAAAGCGGCAATAGAAGGGAGGTATACAGGGTCAGGTCCTTCGAAGGAAACTCTGTTGAAATGAGTGCAACACAAACTCTCTGAGGGGAAAAGTGTCAGAGTTTTAACCCAAAGGGCCAACACGTGGCAACACGTGGCTGCCAGGTGGCCATTCGGCGTCATCACCCTGTGTGAGCAACGCTAAGTTTCCCAGAACAACCCCAACGACCCCTAGGGTTAGACTCTAATGCCCAAGTGGACAGGAGACTTAGGGTTTAGCCTAAGTCTCCCTAGAATGTCTGCCCCCAGAACCCTTGAGGGATAACCCTAGTTGACTTAGGGTTTAGCCTAAGTCTCCCTAGAGTGTCTACCCCAAAACCCTTGAGGGATAACCCTAGTTGACTTAGGGTCTTGCCCTAGAAGACCTAGACAGGTTCATGCCCTAACCCCCATCAAGGAGACGTGTGTTCCACACATACCCCCGTGACAGAGCTAAGGCATTGTCACTTACCCCTTGAGGAATCACCCTCATTCGGGAGTACAACCCCTTTAGGGTGACAAGGGGTACCCTGAACCACGACTAACCCCTAAGGGTTTGAGTGGCCAAGTTACACCCTAGACCTAGGGCTAATACTTAGTGAGGACACGAGTGTGCGCTGTAGGCGGACACGAGTGTTCTGCTAAGCAAACTCCCTAAGGCTAGGTTTGGGATAACCCTAAGTACATGACCTTGCGTGTGCCTTACGAAAGGGTTTTTGCTAATGAGCTTAGGTTGTTCAACCCCTGGATTCCAAGGAGAACACTCCCCTAGCCAAGTGTGCCAAAGCACACCTAGTTACGAGACCTAACCTCCCTCGAGCGGATGCCCAAGGCTTAGCACCCTAGTGCAAGCACAAGCATGCATGTTTGCTAGAGTATCCAACCCCTTAGTGACAAGCCCATGACAGAACCCCAAAGGGCGTGCCTAGGGCGTTGTATCATGTGACGTTTAGCCCAGTGTCACATCCCCATGTGACACTACCTTCCAAGATGTGGGCTATCATGCCATAGCCCTTAGATTCAAGAGTTGCACCAAGTACCACAAATGTGGTTCCTAAATGCCAACTCTAGAACCCCTCAATGAACCCTTAGGAACCAAGTAACGTGAACCTGTCAAACAAGATCCCACGCCCACAGTTGGACAAGGACACGGATGTGCCTTGCTTGGCCGTGAGTGCTACATCTAGCTTGACGTGGAGGAGGAGGCTGGAGACAAGCCTCAACCTCTGCCTCTTGGAACGTGCATTCCGACGAGACCTCCCAGGCATGGATTCGCCAACGTTAAGGGTAAGCTACCCCGAAGGTGGGACGTACCCCTGGCATCTGGAAGTTAGGGCGGCACAACAGAGGGTTGTACCTTAACGACACAAGCTAAAGCTTGCACCGGCAGAAGAGCAACGAACTCATTCATGAACCCAGGAGCTCTCCTACATACACTCTACCTTATTTATGTGACGGAGCCCCCCCCCCTGTTTTCCTATATGAGTAAGTGGGCTGGCACTGAAATGCTAGCCCTTAGAGAAAATGAGTTGTCCAAACCTAACCCTAAACCTAACCCCTAGGGGGGGGTTTAGGGCGTGGGGTTAGGGCAACCCTAGGGTTAGGTCAACCCTAGGGGTGTCCCTAACCCTTATTTTGACAAGCTATACTTTGCGAAAACCCCTATCCTGGAACGTCAAAACGGGGGAGAGTTTTCTAAATGGAAGTGCTAGCTTCGCCTAGAGTTTCTTGCAAATACCTAACGACACCCGGCCGGACCATCACTAGATACCCAAGTGCACTATGCGGGCATGTTTCTTCTACATCTAGGGTTCGTCACATAATCCAGTAGGTAACAACAGTCAACGTCCAAAGTAAAAGAGGAGTCATAGTAGAAACTATGACAAAAGTGTATCTCCATCAACAATTATCAATCTGGTGGAAGACAAGAAACACTTGACTAGCTCGGAGTTCACGAGTACCACTAACATTCGAGTGCAAACTATCAAGAGAACAGTCACATGAACAAAACAGTCTGATGCTTGATGTTCACATAGACATGATGTAGTGTACACATAGTGGGTGGTCCAAAACAATAGGAGAAAGAGGTTAAGGTTTGAAGAGGTTTTAGAGAGAGAGATTGCACAAACAGAGTGGGCCATTAGACAAATCGGAACATCCAGTAAGGTTAAGTGTTTGGGAATGAATCAGGAAGGAACTGCTCTGTGTGGAAAACCAATCGATTATCCAAGCAGAGTGCCAGCACCAGGATTCTACGAAAAATGAATGTACAGTAATGCCTTGGGGAATGAGGAGTATGTACAACAAATGATGTGGTTCTGCCCAAGAGATTCAGGGTGTTTCATCTTCAGTCAAGAATTCCAACACCATCAACGGTTTGGCATGTGCTCAAGGAAATGAAGCTGACAAGTGAGGAGGTTAGAAAACTACAAGATGCAGGCTTTGTTCTGGAAGGTTTACAAGGGACGGCAGGAAGAGTAGATGAGGGACAGAAGGACAAAACACCATTGTCACCATGTGGAGCTGGATCTACAACAAATCCACCTTTCAAAGGACGCATGATTCGGACTTCAATAAAAATGTCTAAGGAACAAGAAAAGAATTTCCACAAGGCCAAAACATTTTTAGGTCGAGTGAGAAATGTTGAAGTGACAGTTAGAGGACGGAAGGAGGCTTTTGTTGTGTCAGCAGGAAATGACTTTGCAAAGATGAGTATTAGTACTTATCCTACATACAGTTGTTTTACATTTCAGAAGAGCAAAAGTTGGAGCCCATGTATACACATGTACTTTGTCTACAGCCGTGTGCTTGGCTTGAACTCGGACGTCACATACTTTCTACAAAGGAGTGAGATGGAAGTCTACTGTTTGCTGGTGAATTGCAGCAGAGTTCATGACCCACCAGTGCTACAAGGATAAATCGTATACATCAAAATGCTTTGTTTGAATAGTAATTTATTGAACTTTTTTATAAAGTAATCAAAAAAAATTCTAAGAAATTAAAAGATTTATTTGTTGGTCGGCAAATATTAAGCCAGTCGGCATATTAAAAAAACTTATATCAAAAATTATTCTTAAGAATATTTTAGAATATGCTAGAATAAACCTGGAATATCTACGAATATATTAGAAGCCTCCTGAGCCGGAGCCTCCTTTTTCGCCGAGACCCACTCTGGTGTGTATGTAACTATATTATTCTCAACAGGCATCAAACACGTGGAAACCATTGGACCGGAGTAGTCACCATTCAGAATACTGAGTGAGCTCATATTTATTCAATTATTTGTAAATGTTGGAGATTCTAACAAAAGTTCTTTGTCATGGTTATGTCATCCAGTAACACTGTGTCCAGAGCAACGCCGCTCTCCATGAAGTTTGTAAAGCCATAATATTTGTCCATTCAGTTTATCTTGAGAATAGACACCACATAATCCTTTCTTTAAGAAAATCAACAATCTAATTTTCTGTTTGCAAGCATATTGTACATATACTTCCTCCATAGTTTACCAGGGAGATATAATACTCCATATCAAGGGTACACGTATAAAAGAAGTAACCAAGAAAGTAACAATAATAACAGTTACAAATCATGTAAAATCACCACTTTTTAACTCCATTTATAAACACACACACAATGAAAATGCCGGCTTCATTATATATATATAAACACACTATAATGTGTGTGTTATCTGAAGCCCGTATAGCATTATCAAGTCAAGCATATTTAGAGTATTTCAAGCATGTGTGTGTGTGTATGTGTTTAAATCTAAAGTTATAAACAGAAAAAGTAACATTGAACATTCAAAAGAAGTCTAGAATCCAGTGACTGGGCCGATCGTTGGTTCGATTCCATTGCATATAATACTTTACATATGACAACCATATCAACTTTCCAACCCAAAATCACATTCTTGCCCAGATATATATATATCTTGACTTTATGAATTACATCCTTACATGTCCACTCTAGTTTCTTTTGTTAGCTCTATACAGAATGTCTTTAAAAGTGTGTGACACACAGGCACACATACCTCATTAACATTTTAAAATTTTAATATACCTTTTATTTAAATTTTTTTAAAAATATTTGAATAAATCGTTTATTCTCTAAATCACTTAATTAGAAATTAGAACTATCGGTAAACCATTCCACTTAGTAAATTAAAAGTTTACAGTACGAAGGCAGATATGTATACTGTGTTTATATGCATCTCTATGGTATACATAATTTATTTCTTATGCTTGCATTCACCATATACACCATATACACCATGTAACTATACAATATATAATTCCACAAGCAAATGTATATATATAAAATTATAACAGATATGTATACTGTAAATATAGGTATGTGCATATGTATATAGATGAGTATACTTAATACTTAGAACCACAATGCCATATAAGAAAGAGATACACAACCTGGTGAGTTTTGGATTTGTCATATACAGCCCCCCTTTTGTATTAGTCTTAGTTAATTGATAAATATTAAAAACCAAGAAAAGAACATATATTTAAAATATATATATATATTAAATCATGTATATAGATGAAATGCATTAATCCTGATTTTTTTTTTAAAATTATATTCTCTAAATACATATTAAATAATGAAATAATTAACTTAATTAATTATGATTAAGGGAGGGGGTTGGAGGTACTTACTCTGTGAAGAGGATCGGAAATGGGTTTCATAACAAAATAGTTTCACTAAGGCATAAGAAACAAAGAGAATTCACACGCGCGCGCGCACACACACACATCAAAGCATCATCCACGTAACAACAACCAGTCCACTTTATGCAATTTTAATGCAAACATGTAAAGCTGGATGGCATGTTTCTTGTCTGAAGTTTCTGTGAATCTCTTGTGACCGAGTTTTAAAAGTTTACTTTGTAAGTCAGTAACCTCACGACGCGTATGCGACCAAGTCCCGCAAGAAAGCAACTATATGTGTATACATATGTACGTATATGCACATGTATATGACAGAGCATTAGTCTGAGCTTTGGACAATGAATCTTACGTTTGTACTTACTGTTATCTTCGGCATTTTGTGTTTATTGCAAGGTAATGTTGTTATTACTGCTGATATTATTTATGTAATTTTATTATTCTCAACAGGCATCAAACATGTGGAAAGCATGAGACCGGGGTTAACAATACAGAGTGAGCTCATATTTATTTAATTATTTATAAATTTTGGAGTTTCTAACAAAATTTCTTTGTCAGGGTTATGTCGTCCAGTACGAAAGTGCGGAGGGCAAGGGTTTAGGGTTAGGGAGCTTCTTCCACGCTGCCACAGCTTCCATACATGTTGGTTTCCTATGAATGTCTGTGTGTCGTAGCTTTGCTTCTTCAGCTGGGAATGCAAGAGCTTTCCTTGTGTTACTGCTTTGTTTCTTGCATACTGTCGGAGACGAGTCGGAACATCATTCCTTAACAGCATGAAAAGTTCATTGCAACTTGTTCAGCCACCCTTAATAAATAAAAATAAATAAATTATTATTATTATTATTATTAAAAGATAAACTACCAAACCTATTTAATAATGAAACTTCAGTAAAGAATGATCCTACACCAAACAAAGAAAGAAGAATCCGTTCATGGAATACCGTCGATTATATGTACGTATATGCACATGTATGTGACAGAGCATTAGTCTGAGCTTTGGACAATGAATCTTAAGTTTGTACTTACTGTTATCTTCGGCATTTTGTGTTTATTGCAAGGTAATGTTGTTATTACTGCTGATATTATTTATGTAATTTTATTATTCTCAACAGGCATCAAACATGTGAAAAGCATGAGACCGGGGTTAACAATACAGAGTGAACTCATATTTATTCAATTATTTGTAAATTTTGGAGTTTCTAACAAAATTTCTTTGTCAGGGTTATGTCGTCCAGTACGAAAGTGCGGAGGGCAAGGGTTTAGGGTTAGGGAGCTTCTTCCACGCTGCCACAGCTTCCATACATGTTGGTTTCCTATGAATGTCTGTGTGTCGTAGCTTTGCTTCTTCAGCTGGGAATGCAAGAGCTTTCCTTGTGTTACTGCTTTGTTTCTTGCATACTGTCGGAGACGAGTCGGAACATCATTCCTTAACAGCATGAAAAGTTCATTGCAACTTGTTCAGCCACCCTTAATAAATAAAAATAAATAAATTATTATTATTATTATTATTAAAAAGATAAACTACCAAACCTATTTAATAATGAAACTTCAGTAAAGAATGATCCTACACCAAACAAAGAAAGAAGAATCCGTTCATGGAATACCGTCGGTTATATGTACGTATATGCACATGTATGTGACAGAGCATTAGTCTGAGCTTTGGACAATGAATCTTAAGTTTGTACTTACTGTTATCTTCGGCATTTTGTGTTTATTGCAAGGTAATGTTGTTATTACTGCTGATATTATTTATGTAATTTTATTATTCTCAACAGGCATCAAACATGTGAAAAGCATGAGACCGGGGTTAACAATACAGAGTGAACTCATATTTATTCAATTATTTGTAAATTTTGGAGTTTCTAACAAAATTTCTTTGTCAGGGTTATGTCGTCCAGTACGAAAGTGCGGAGGGCAAGGGTTTAGGGTTAGGGAGCTTCTTCCACGCTGCCACAGCTTCCATACATGTTGGTTTCCTATGAATGTCTGTGTGTCGTAGCTTTGCTTCTTCAGCTGGGAATGCAAGAGCTTTCCTTGTGTTACTGCTTTGTTTCTTGCATACTGTCGGAGACGAGTCGGAACATCATTCCTTAACAGCATGAAAAGTTCATTGCAACTTGTTCAGCCACCCGTAATAAATAAAAATAAATAAATATTATTATTATTATTAAAAAAATAAACTACCAAACCTATTTAATAATGAAACTTCAGTAAGAATGATCCTACCCTAAACCCTAAACCCTAAACCCTAAACCCTAAACCAAACCCTAAACCAGTCCGTTCGTGGAATACCGTTGTGGAATACCGTCGGTTATATGTACGTATATGCACATGTATGTGACAGAGCATCTTTGGACAATGAATCTTAAGTTTGTACTTACTGTTATCTTCGGCATTTTGTGTTTATTGCAAGGTAATGTTGTTATTACTGCTGATATTATATTATGTAATTTTATTATTCTCAACAGGCATCAAACATGTGGAAAGCATGAGACCGGAGTTAACAATACAGAGTGAACTCATATTTATTCAATTATTTGTAAATTTTGGAGTTTCTAACAAAATTTCTTTGTCAGGGTTATGTCATCCAGTACGAAAGTGCGGAGGACAAGGGGCACGTGCCGAACCACCACCAGCACTCTCCATGGAGTTTGTAAAGCCATAATATTTGTCCATTCAGTTTATCTTGAGCAACAAGAATAGAATGTAATAGACACCACATAATTCTTTCTTTGAGAAATTAACAATCTAATTTCCTGTTTGCAAGCATATTGTACATAACTTCCTCGTTCCTCCGTATGCTGAACATATTTACGAGGGAATATAAAACTGCATATGTCAAAGGGCCAGAACAAAATGTACATGTATGAAAGAAGTAAACAAATAAAATAGAGATATAAGAAAAATAGTACCAATAATACCTTTTAACTCCATGTGACTCAGCTTCACTATATATATATATATATATATATATGCATACTATAGAGAGTTTGTGTGTTATCTGAAGCCAGTCTCATATATATTGACTTTATGAATTATATCCTTACATGTATTTGCCACCTACGTGATGAAATGAATTTCACAAATAAGCCCTTTTGAAAATTTTATTGTGTTATTTAAACTCTTACGTCTTAAAACTATAATTAGTTTTAATCTCATGCTAGTACATGTGCCATCATTCAGCAAACAGAACCCTCATTAAATTTAGTCCCTTACCAGGTCAAATTGTATTTTATATAGCAATGTGTCAGGTTTGAGATATGGTTTGCAAATCTCTGCGTGCATTCCAAGCTAGGGCTTATAAAAAAATTTGCCTGGTCAATGTGGATTGGGTAAGAAAAAAAAAAGAAAAAGAAAACATGCTTGTTCTTTGATCTACGTCAATCCACATTGTACAGATAATTTATAAGCTTAATAAATACCGATGTCATCACGAACAAGATGTAAAATCATTTGCATGAGCAAGATACTTGGAATGACCTAATTTACATACACATTATCGTGTTTTATATTTATACCATGATGCTTAGCAACTTGACTTGGCCTGTCTCCGTGAATATATACACATACTAAAAAGTCCAACATTGTGAATAGTGTGTTTTATATTTACATCATGATGTCTCAGCGGTTTCCCTGTTGACTTGTCTCTGGGATTATTTATTACTTTGAATTTATACACATACTAAAAAGTCCAATGCTGTAATCTTTGATATTTGGAAAACTGGCAAGGTTGTGAAAACTTCAACATCTGTATACCAACCTCAATCTAATTCCAATTTACTGACATCATTCATTCATGACAGAATAGCAGTCTCGAGTCTAGATCGTATTGTTAACGATGGAACTAGTTTAATCTATGGAAATTTGTATTCACAAGTTGGAAATACAATGTAAATTTTGAAAAACTAATTAATGCAGTTTATCAAAGTCCATGGCCCTCATAAAATCACCTAGAGCAAATCACCGTCTTGAGTGTTAACAATAGAAAGAAGCGGCTATTGTCAATTAAAGATCCACAAACGGTAATAGAAAGAAGTAAAGCCTAATTGGTATAATTCATATTAACCTAGTTGGCGTCTTACTTTTCAATTAAGAGAGCGCCACAAAACGTAAAATGTCTTATTTACACATACATACCTAATGTTGTTATATATATATACACCTCAATCATGTACTTGATTAGGCAAATCTTGTAGATCATGTCATCATGAAGTCTTTATTTAGGATTGCTCTTGAAGTTTTTTCTTATTGCCTTGAATCTTGAAACTTAATTCAAAATATTAGGTTTTGAAGATTACCCATAGTTACTTTTTGAATCTTAAAGCTGAATTTGATATTGTTTTTCTCTATCATGCATGTGTTGTATTTGTGCAGAATTGCTTACAATTTTGGTGAGCTTGTAGATTTGCAGATAAATATTCTTATCTTTTTGTAGTTGAATATTTTATTTTTGTAGTCCTTTTGTAACTGAATATTCTTATTCTTTTATGGTTCCTTTTATAGTCCATTATGGATTGTTATCCTTTTTTGTAAATTTAAAATCTTAGGTTTGTATAATTCTAGTGTTTTATTGAAGTAATTAAAATGGTGACAACAACTGTAGTACCTAGATTTAGTCATGGTTCACGCATAGTGCCTATTTTTGAAGGATGAGGATATGTGAGTTGGAAGCAATCTTTGGAACTTGCTCTTGTAATTGAAGAAGTTTTCTTGGTGGTTGGGGATTCTCACTATCAACCCTATATGTCTAAGCCTACTAAAGATAGTGATGAGTGTAAAGACTACGCAAAAAGATATATATGCACGTTCAACCCTTTTACAAGCTTGCAAACCAACTATATATTCGATAGCTTGTAAGGATAGGCACACTGCAAAAGAAGTTTGGAATTATCTTGCACAAACATATGGTTCTCAAACAGTAGTTGAAGCTTTTTATGTTGAGAAGCAATTGAAGACTTTGAAGTTTGTACAAGCTGTTGATTTTGATAAGCATATCGATGTGTTTTATGACTTGGTAGAGCAACTTGACAATGCAGGTATGTTTTTATCTTCACAAGAATTTTTGGTTCATTTTTTTGGAAGTCTTTACATGAATACTAAGATGCAGCATGAAAGAGTATCATGAACGAGAACACCACCTTAGAAAAAGCTATTCAAAAAGCTCAAATTCAACATGGAGTGTTTTTCATGTTAGAGTCACAGGATGCAGCAGCAGCATTGTACATTGGTGGTCGTAGAAATGTGCGAGATAGAGTTTATAAACGTAAGACATGATTTCGGAGGAACGATAATTACAAATGAAATTGGGCATCACCACAAACTAATTTGCTAGTGAAGAAATTACAATCAAATTGGGAGAGTTCATGCATATTTTTCATTATTGTCCAAGGCCATGTGGAAATTGTGGTCGTCCTGGACACATCTTGCATAATTCTAAATCAAAATCAAATTCAAACCAAGTCAACATGCTTGAAGATGATAATCCTTATAAAGAATCAAGTGATAATGAGAGAATGAAAGCTCATGCTTGTCAAAAGGGTTGTTCGTTTAAGAACACAAAAGGACTACAAAATAAAATATTCAACTACAAAAAGATAAGAATATTCATGTGCAAATCTACAAGCTCATGAAAATTGTAAGAAATTCTACAATACAAACACACGCATGATAAAGAAAAACAATATCAAATTCAGCTTCAAGATTAAAAAAACTATGGGTAATCTTCAAAATCCAATATTTTTAATAAGTATGAATTAAGCTTCAAGATTCAAAGTAATAATAAGAAAAAACTCCAAGAGGAATCCTGAATAAAGACTTCATGATCACAAGATTTACAATCAACTTTATTTTATAGTTGCAAAATGAGAGGATCAAAAATCATTTCAAAAAGCAGTACATAGGTTAGATGCAGTGTTGTGGATGGAGGCTATGAATGATGAGTATTTTTCTTTGATAAAGAATGGCACATGGGTTCTTTATGAGTTACCTGAGGGAGGGCTATTATCAAGTGCAAGTGGGTTTTCAAGGTTAAACGAAAAGCTGATAACACAATTGATAAGTATAAGGCACGGCTTGTTGCGAAGGGCTACTCTCAAGTTGCAGGCATTGACTTTCAAGAGACTTTCTCTCAAATAGCCATTATTTGAGTTTTGCTTGCCTTTGTTATAGAGTATAACTTAGAAGTTCATCAAATGGATGTTAAGACAACTTTTCTTAATGATGACTTAAATGCATGTAACAACTAGAGGGATATGAGGTTCGTGGCAAAGAGCATTTGGTTTGCAAATTGCAACGTTCTCTTTACAGTCTTAAGTAAGCAGCTCGAGCTTGGTACTTGAAGATTAATCAGTTTTTAAGAGGTGAAATATTTCAAACAACCACAATTATGGTAGATTCTAATGTCTATATCAAGTGCAGTGGAGAGAATTTTTTATCATTGCACTTTATATGAATGATACCATTTTACCTTCGAATAACCTATCATTCTTGAACTTGAACTGGGTGAAGGAACAATTGCAAACTCATTTTGAGATGATAAATATGGGTGCTATTAAATATTGTTTTGGTATTGAAGTGTGTCATGATGTTGAACGTGGAGTTATGCATTCGAGATCTAGTTGAGAGGTTCAAAATGGAATAGCATCTTATTCCATTTATTATTAGGAAGGAGAAGCTTAATGGTCATGTTCCACATGAATTTCGAGATGTGTTTCGTTATTAGAGTTTGGTCGGGAGTCTTATATACATTGGGCATTGTACAAGACCAAACATTGCATTTGTTGCAAACTCACTTGGCCAACGAATGCAAGCTCCAACACTTGTAGATTGAGAGGATGCTAAACGGGTCCTAAGGTATTTACAAAGCACTATCAACTTTGGGATTGTTTATGTAAAGAGTGATAAACAAAAGATGCATTTGGTAGTATATAGTGATTGCAGGGCATTAAATGACTCTCAACATTCGACAAGTGGTAGTTGTTATCTTATGAATGGTGACATTGTCTCATGGTTTTCCAAAAGGCAAAAGTGTATATCTGTTTCTACAACGGAAGCTGAGTATGTAACAGCAAGCATGGCATATAGAGAAGTGATTTGGTTGAGAAAGTTACTTATTGATGATTCAGGGTCTTACTACACTCTACTGTGACAATTGAAGTGCAATAGCTTTGGCAAAAGATCCTATCCTACATACGAAGTCCAAGCATATAGATGTTCATTACCATTTTGTCAGACATATTTACTAAAGCTCTTGGAGAGAATGTTTTTGTGCTGCATAGGAGAGCCTTGGGAGTTGTGGAGAATCCAGTGTGTGCAGGTGATTGACGAGAGGGTTTGTTTTTAGATATGATTGAGGTGTTGTCATATATATATATATACACCTCAATCATGTTTTGCTTAGGGTTTTACCCTAACACGAATAAGAAGTTAAATTCCTTCTGTTCAACGTGTACGTAGTTTACAAATACAGCTTTAAGTGGCCCACTTGCACAAGTGCTGGAATGTATACACACCAATCTTCAAGAACACAACACATGTGAATCCAAGAGCACTTAGGAAGTCTTGAGCAGGAAGCTAGCGAGGTCATTGGACATGCAATGAGAAGTGTGTACCTAGTGAATTAAAGCGGGATATATACATTAGATACGTACATAATGCTTGAAATGTAACTAAGGAAAACTTTATCTATGCAAACACGAAAATCTATTAATTTCTCTTACTTCTTGTTTAGAAAAGAAAATGAAATACTAGAAATTCTGCTGGACGTCCCTTGACAAAACACAATTGTATAAATTGCATGTAACGGGGCACGCATAGAAGAACGTGGTCAAACCCTAGAATGTAGATCGATCGCCTGTGCTTAACTGGACTCGTCAACTGTCTATTTAGCTCAGACATTAGCCCCTCTCTCTCCCTCTCCCTCTCTCTCTCCCCCTCTCTCTCTCTCTCTCACACACACACAAAAAATGAAAAGTGTGAACATTCTGGGGTGTGTGTGTGTGTGGAATATGAAAACCATTTATGTATATACACGTATAATTGGAGGAATTTCCTCTAAAGTCATTGTGATAATCTGTGTTTGTGCGGGATTTGTCTTTTTAACTGCAGTAGCTTTTCTCCTGTGGTGGAAATGCAGAGCCTCTCAAGTCTGCAACAAGCTCTTGCTAGATGACATTCTAACAATAATTGATGGATTAAGTCCCGACCATGTGGTTGGAGAAGGTGGATTTGGCACAGTGTACAAGGCAACAACGGAGTTTGGATGTACTTAGAAATGGATCTTAAGAAAATGGTTTCAATGAGGCATAAGAAACAAAGAGACTTCACACACGCACTCACGCACGCACGCACACACACACACACCTCAAAGCATCAATCCTAAGTCCACGTAACAACAACCAGTCCACTTTGTGCAATTTTAATGCAAACATGTAAAGTTGGAAGGCATATTTCTTGCCTGAAGTTTCTGTGAATCTCTTGTGACCGAGTTTTAAAAAGGTTACTTTGTAAGTGAGTAACCTCATGATGCGTATGTGACCAAGTCCCGCAAGAAAGCAACTATACATGTATATATGTGTATGTATGTATGTATATGCACATGTATATGACAGCAGCGAAATGAGATGCAATCATTATTAATTGCAAACAATGATTTACTATCAAATTTGCTTATATAAATTATATGTTAATGAATTTAATTAGCAATTATAATGTAAAACCGCTAGCATTGCCATCTAATTAAATTAGTCTTAATTAATCATAATAAATGTTAATTTTGAGTTGGTAGTAAAAATGATTGCGCCTCATTACACTGTATAACAGAGCATTAGTCTGAACTTTGGACAATGTTATCTTTGGTTATCTGTTATCTTACTGTTATCTTTGGTGTTTTATGTTTATTACAAGGTAATGTTGTTATTACTGCTGATATTATGTATGTAATTTTATTGTTCTCAACATGCATCAAACATGTGAAAAGCATTAGACCGGGGCAGTCACTGTTAACAATACAGAGTGAACTCATATTTATTCAATTATTTGTAAATTTTGGGGTTTCTAAAAAATTTCTTTGTCAAGGTTATGCAATTCAGTACCAAGGTGCGCAGGGCAAGGGTACCGCCCCAAAGGACGCCCCAAACCACACCCCTCTCCATGAAGTTTGTAAAGCCATAATATCTGTCCATTCAGTTTGTATTGAGCAATAAGAATAGAATGTAATAGACACCACATAACAATCTAATTTCACGTTTGCAAGCATATTGTACATATACTTCCTCCATATACTGAACATAGTAGAATCGAACTCCCTTCCACTATTTCTCCACGAGCTAGTCCACGGTGGGCATCGAGATATCTCTCGAAGATGAGCATATGCCACAAGGAGTTAAAGTATATAGACGATGGCATGCAGCCGGGCTGCGTATGGTGGGCCAACTTCGAGAGCTAGACATGCAGCCGGATAGGGTGTCAGCATGGGTTCGTAAGTGGGAACCAGAAAGAATTGCACTGCGGCTAACGGATAATGAGGTAACAGCACTCAGCATCTTGCTGTCAGCGCGTGAGCAGGTGTTACGAGACTTTGGAGGCACTTGGCCGGAGAGCGAGGTCCGAGTGGGGGACTGGTGCCGCATTGGGACGAGGGTTTGGTACATAGCTGACATGGACGCTCGAGAAGGAGCAGGCTTTCGAGTAGGACCGGATGGTCTCCTCAACCCACAAGTGGTCCAGTTTTCTCCTCTTCCAGAGTTGGTGAACGTCGGACTGGTGCGTGTGATTGATATGGCAAAGAAGAGGCCAACAGTAGATCTGGAAGTGCAGCACGAGCAATGGAGACATTTAATGGTCCTTCGGAACCAGCTGGTTGAAGAGCTATAGGTTGATCCGAAGATGTGGAGGTGGCGGAGTGCGGCAGGACGTGGGTTCTTCATCTCTGAACCACAGATGGGACGAGCGGTTTTCACTGGCAGGCGACCTCCATCAAAGCTGGAGGAACACATGGGAAGGATTGGGCTTCCTAGATAGCTTGCATGGATGTTGGGGAGTGAGATCTGGGTTGGATATTGGTCGAGTGGGATCAAGACCTTTATGTGGCTCTTGTTGCAAGATAGTTTGGCTGTCTGAGCCAACGTTCGGGGGTTACCTTGCAATGCATGCATGTGTTGTGGAGAATTGGAGACTGAGCGCCATTGTTTATGGGAGTGTCGTGCCACCAAGGCAGTTTGGAGTAGAGCGATGACCCTGGTGTAGAGGTTGGGTCGTGGAGATGATGCCACAATAGGATGGGAGACGGCTTGCCTCGGTGAGTATGTATCCCATGTGCGTGCCATGTCGGGGTCTGGCGTGTCTCGGGAAGACTTGATATGAGGCCAGTATATGATCCGGGCGGACAGCAGGTGGTAATGGAAGAACCACCTGAGCTTTGGCTGAACCAATGGTACTGGTGTGGGGTGACCATGTGGACGATCTAGCAAGCCCGCAACGCAGAGGTCTTTCAAGGGCACAAATGGAGTCTGCAATGAACAATCGCGTTTATGTGGGTAACCTTAGTCTCGTTAGTAGCTGGATCATATGAGGAAGCACGTGCCACGTGTGACATTGGGGAGTACCGGGTGTATGAAGAACAGTGGTTGCCAGCACTTGGCCGCATTGACCCTAAACCCTAAACCTTAAACCCTAAACCCAACCCTAAACCAGTCTGTCTACTGGCGGTGGCAACCGCCTTTGTGGTTTCTAGAGGGAGATGCTTCCCTAGATGCCGCTTGGAGAGACTCAGTCCCACTTGCTGCAACTTGAGGAAATGGTTGATGTAGCATGCGGTTGATGTGGTGGGGGCTGATGTGGCAGGAAGCTGACGTGGTAGGAAGCTAACGTGACAAGCTGCTGATGTATCATGATGTTGACGTGGCAGGTTGCTGATGTGGCAGAGGTAGAAGGCTAGGCTAGCAATAGGAGGTAGCAGGCAGTAGAAAATAAGGTAGTCACCCTTTTATTCGCAAAAAGAATCCTCTGATGTACACTACTACATTATTGAATAAGATACACAGAATTCCAGCATATACTGAACATAGTTTTGACGAGGAATTGCTTATGTATCAAAGGGCCAGAACAAAATGTACATATATGAAAGAAGTAAACAAATAGATTAAGAACAATAATAACAGTTACAAATTCACTTTTTAACTCCTTGCACAAATGACATTATCATCCGTCAGCAGACTCACTGTGTGTGTATAGAGAGAGACAAACAGACAGACAGACTATAAATAGTTGTGTTATCTGAAGCCTGCCTCTTTTACCGACCTTTTTAGAAATATAATGTCAGTGCACATTTCTAATTTATAAATAAGAACTTGAAAGACATTGCATTCTTTAATAATGACCCACCAGTGAGGTGTGTGTGTGTGGCAAATACATGACATATAGATACATATTTTAATTATTTCTGCAGTGCCACAACACAAAATTCGTAATTTGACTTATAGTAGTTGTAGAGATTCAGTATACACACAATACATGCGTAACAGTCAAATGTATACAGTACTATAGTGTGACTACTCTATATTTGTACTAAGGCAATTGAGAAAATATAATCAATATAGTAATTAAGTTATAACTTTTTAAATATTTTTAATTTATTTTATAGAAAAATCTAACCGAAGCAAGAGTGGTATATTGTTCAGTTTCTTAACCCTGTGATGTGGGGTATAATGGACAGCCCAGATTACATATTACTTCCAAACATTCACACTTATCTTGATGTTTTGTCTCTCTCTCAAAAATTAAAATTTGGTTCATGTAAATTAAGACCATGTTTATATTATAATTAGAGTGTCGCCATTTTGGAGGCTTGGGGCCCAGGAGGCCTGGGCTCGAATATTCAAGAATATTCTAGAATATTTTGGAATATTCTTTCTGGTCGGCAGTATTGGCCTCAGTCGGCAAAAAAGAATTCTATTAAAACTGTTGTATTTCTTTTTTTTTTTTATATTAGCTTAATTTATTACTCAATATACATTAGCTAAAGTTTCTTCTTCATCTTAAGTAAAGCTGCAGTTCTCGAACCACCAGTTACGCTTGGACGTGGAGGTGTTTGAGTAGGTAACTCTTCTGGTCTAATGTTCTCTGCAAGCTTGTTTGTTGCCAACCTAGAGAGTTCGAAACTCTTCTCGGTTCCTATAATATTCCTTCCGAGCTCGACGGCAGCTAACAATGATGACCCGGTTCCGGAACCAATATCCCAGACTAGGTCGCCAGGTCTACTGAGACGCTCGATCAAAAGCTGCATGAGTCGAACACTCTTCGGTTGAATCATAATCCTGCACAACTTCCATTAGGATAAACATAGCAAAACACTTCCTTACCAAGCCTCCTGATAACGGTCGGCAGTGTCGACGAGGATCGTGTTCGTCAACGCCAGAGGGTTTGGCCTCTTCGACTTCTTCTCAGAGCTTTGCAGCACCAAGAGAACTAACAAGTTATCCTGCCACATAGACCAAGTTAAACTTGAACTTGAATAGCTAGCTTACCTTAATTTTGTCACGGTATCCCCAGCCTCGTGCACGGTAGACGCTGTAAGTCCCTGCAACCTCCAAGTTGATTACTGCAGCCGCCTGAATCACCGCCGAAACAGAAGGAGAACTCGCGAAGACGACCATGAAACCACTCGCTGCCAAGTGCATTCCACTGAACTGCAAGGCCTCCTCAAACTTCACCGGATCTAGCTGCACAATGTCCTTGTTGATGCTAGCACCTCCATATACAAGCTCATTGGGCAAGTCGAGGATGATGAGGTTGAAGCCGTATTCACCTACCACTTCCTGGAACAACGTTTGTGACTCAACCGTATGTAGTCTGTCAACCTGTTCTCGGAGCTTGGTGTACACCTCTGTCTGGGAAGCACCTGGCTCGAAGAAAGACCTGCTCATCTCCTCCATGTCGCACACAGCTAGGTCGTAGGATCCACGGGATGCAGCCAGGGTCGGGATGAAGGTCATCAGGTCGTCCTTGATGTCCAAACTAGCTACAAGTGGCTGTACCTCATTGATTGTAAAGTCGAATGCCGGCGGAGGTGCTGTAGAAGAGCTTGGTCCCGCTCCCGATCCCTTTGCAGGTGTAGTTGTCTTCCGCACCGTCTTCTTCATCTTGCTCTTCTTGATAGCCTCTACTTCTTCTGGCTCCCAAACAATCGCTGGTAGATCATTGGCGTGCATGTCGAATAGTGTGCTCTCCCAAGCTGGTGGCTGTTGCGACGGACAGTCGAGCCAGAATGGAACATGCTCCCGTTCGAACGGTGTTAGAGCTCCTCTGCTCTTCGACCACATGTGAGGCTCGCTTGTATGATCTGTCCACAGCTTCATCGTATGGGACGGTGTCATTTGCTTCGCCAGTATGAACCTGCAACACAAAGTCAGACAGTAGCAATGCTGGATTGAAAGCTTACCTCCATATCATCCGACGCGCAGATTCCTCACGCTCCAGAAACTCATTCGGCTCCATCGAATAAGTGAACCGTATGCAGTCATGGAAGGGCTGAAAGACCAGGCACTTGCTCCGAATTCTCATCTCGTCAAACCAGCTCATGAAGTCGACATCCGTTCCAACTTCTTCACCATCCTCTCGCAACCCCTTAAGGATCTGAATGGCTTCCTCGCGCACAGCCTTCCAATATAAGTCCAAGGTGAACCACTTGATCCACTCTTTGTCCTGCATGCCCGGTAGCCCAAGTGTCTGTTGTTCTGCCTTGGATTCGAGACGGGTGAGCTTGTTCAGGTATCGGAGTCGCAGCATGTTTGGAATCTTCGCCCTTGACATCGCATACAGCTTCTCAATGCCCATCCAGCGACACTGCTTATGAGAGATGTTTGTCACCTTCTGGAACCACTCCTCCCCCAAGTCTGGGTCTATGATGGAGAGGAACTTGTGCATACGCTTGTCATGCTTCTTGTACACTAGCTGCTTAGGTTCACCTCAACCTGTGATTGCCCTTAGCACTGGTGACTGCTCTGTCGAGATCATCGTCGATCTCGTTCTGCACATAGAACAAGTTAAAAATTTCTTTCCTATAAATTAAATCGGAGGTTACCTTGAAAAGATCTTTGCGCAGATCAGGTTCGGAAGAGGATGCCAAGCCGTCTTTCCTGATGAACTCTCCTTCCACTTCCGCACCTCAAGACGATCAACCTCCGTGAGTGACTCGAGGATTTTCTGAGTTCCTTCTGTACTAGTGCAGACCGCCTTTACAGCGAGGAGAATATGTGGTAGCGTTGTTTCCACAGATGTTGCTGAAGATCTGTTCAACGAAACTGTAAGTCTAAACTCTTAACAAAAAGAAAAGAAAATACTCACATGTTAATCGATTGGAACATCGAAACCAGTTGAAGAATGTCGAGGTTCTCCGTGGAGATGAAACTCGATCGAACGCGAATAGCCCATCGCTGGTTGTCCTCTGCATCCTCTCGGTACAGCTTCTGCAAAGCAAAGCCTGTCTCCCGTCCCAGCAGCTAAACTTCCTGTTTGAGAGCCTTGAAGCCCACTGTTTGTACTCCGGCTGAGTAAGAGCTTGCTCGAAAGACCGGTGCTGCTCGTACTGAATCGTGTCCTTCGACAGCTCCGATAGCTCCTCAGCAGTGAGTCGATCTCCGATGGACAGAATGAACAAGGCCGTGTTGCGTAGATAACCAGCCTTCTTCAACGATGACACCAGCCTGTCCAAGTCCCCTGGGTTCACTCGTCGAACCACCTCGTTGGAATGTATTCTGCAGATGGGCACATCAGGAGGATCACCAAGTCCCTTGATAGTAATTTTGTCGAGCAGGTTTGCTGAGCTCTCCAAATGCAGGCTCGCCGGTATGCTGTATAACTCCTTCGGCTCCTTATCGCTCTTCGCCTTCTTGCCTTTTGAATCAGCTTTCCCGCGGCCTCTCTTTTTGCTGACTGCCTCCTCCAAGTCGTCCTCGCTAGCTTCAGCTGCCTCTGTCATCTGCACTTGCTCGTTCAGGACTGCAACCTCAGCGGATGAAGGAGGCAACTGCGACGAGCTCTCCGGGAAATCTGTGATTGTTGGTGGAGGCTGTTCTTGCTCAACTGCTACTACTCCAGACTGAGTCACTGGAGGATCCTCCTTTGCTACATTAGATGGTTCTCCTCTCTTGCCTCGCTTCTGCTTCGATATCCTCTTCTCTTCCCGTGGCTCTTCATCAGGCGCAGTCTCTAGTAGACGTTTTGAAGCTCTCACCATTTTGTAAACTCTGGAAAGTAAACACACAAGTCAATTGATGAGGACAAAATAAAAAAACAAACAAAGATGACTAACCTTGTGGCTGCCGACTCAAGCTAGATGCTGCCGACCCTCTCAGTCGGCAGAGAGATGTAGAAGAAAAACCTGCCGACTGAGATAGTTTGTGCCGACTCTGTCAGACGGCAGAAGAGATAATGGTGCCGACTGAGATAGGATGGTGCCGTCCCTCTCAGACGGCACAAATGGGAAGACCCATTAACTGTTTTAAAAGAAATACTTGAGACGCAAAAAAAAAAAAACTAATTCAAAATACCTTGTGGCTGCCGACTGAAGAAGGATGGTGCCGTCACTCTCAGTCGGCACAAATGGGAAGACACTATAACTCTGAAAAAAAACATTGTTATACGGATACTTGAGCCGCAAAGCAAAATATAAACAAATTCAAAATACCTTGTGGCTGCCGACTGAAGAAGGATGGTGCCGTCACTCTCAGTCGGCACAAATGAGAAGACACATTAACTCTGAAAAAAAACAATGTGATACGAATACATGATCCAGAAAGCAAAAAATAAATATATCGAACATACCTTGTGGCTGCCGACTGAACTAGGATGGTGCCGTCACTCTCAGTCGGCACAAATGGGAAGACCCATTAACTCTGAAAAAAAAACCTTGTGATACGAATACTTGAGCCAGAAAGCAAAAAAAAACAAATCGAAAATACCTTGTTTTTGCCGACTGAACCAGGATGGTGCCGTCACTCTCAGTCGGCACAAATGGAAAGACCCATTAACTCTGAAAAAAAAACATTGTGACACGTATACTTGAGCCGCAAGGAAAAAAATAAATAAATCGACGATACCTTGTGTTTGCCGACTGAACCAGGATGGTGCCGTTGCTCTCAGTCGGCACAAATAAGAAGACCCTATATCTCTGGAAAAAGAAATACTTTGAGCAGCAAATCATAAAATACAGAAATTACACATACCTTGTGGCCGCCGGCTGAGCAGGATGGTGCCGAGAATCTAAATCGGCACAGAAATCTCCATTGTTATACTTGGGCGCTGCACGAATCGAGTCGAAATGGATGGCGCCGCAGTGGAAACCGTAACTCTGAGATCTGAGATTAAAGAAACCCTCTGGATCCGCAGTGGAAACAGATCTGAGATTGAAAGAACCCTAGCCGCAATGGAAACAGTAAACCCTATCTACCAAAAAACCCTAGCCGCAATGAAAACAGTGAACCCTACGGAATAAATGTGACATTAATATTTAGGGTTTATTTTAAAATATGTGAATAATTGGTAAATGTGAAGATATTTCAAATCATAAAAGGTAGAAATTAAATTAAATCGGTGATACTAGAGAGGACATCATTAAGAACACTGTGAACTGGGCAGCATAGAATTAATTATATACAAACGTGTATTCACGTTTATTTAACGATTGTAATTTTTTTTTGGTAAGGAAAGTGTGTTTAATCTTTTGCTTTGCTTTCCTAAACCACCGAGCTTTCTCCTTGCGTTGTCATGGCCAGAGTTACCTATGAAGGCATTGACAAAGATTTCCCAGTCGATGAAGATGGAAATGCTTTTGTGTTTGAACATGATCTTCACATTGCTTTCAACATTCCTTGTTGGTTCAGTATACATGTGGTTCAATTGATGTCAGTTTCTGCGAGTTCTGGAGAAGATGTGGAGTTGTTACCAGAAGGCAATGCATCAAACCAGTTTGTCTTTTACACATTGTGCCCGGCAAAGGGCCCGTTGTTCAGGTTGCGGACAGAGGAGCGTGAGGAATCCATGCTGGTGTGTCTTCTAAGAGCAGACAAATGTAGGATAGGGAAGGATCTCATTGGTTCGTCTGAAGTTAAACGAGTCTCTGAACTACCGCAGATATACAATGGAAATGTCATTTTTCGAACTTCCCCCTAAGACAGAAAGCACAGAGAAGTACTCGGGGATGAATCGCAAGGATGGCTGCTACCATTGGACACACCCGAGCACAACACACTGGCATGTTCCGGCGCGAGTCAGTCGAAGTTCATGTGTCGGACATCTCCAATGCATCAATCCTACCTGCCCCTACTTGGCTTTTGAGAAGAAAGCAAATGAATGTCACTTCAAGGGTGCTGTGGAGAAGGCAAAGACAACTGAGACAGGCAAAGTAATAGGCATAAAATGTAAGCATTGTGGAGAGGAGCCATTGCTGGTGCACACTTGTCCGGCTTATGTGTACTACATTCTGCCAGACGACATTTCTTTTACAAGGTTGTTCATTCACAGAGGTGTTCATCAGCATCCAGTCAGCCCCTCAGTGTCAGCTTCAAACGTTCAGCGAGCCAGATCTAGTGTCAGCAACGTGGTAAAGAGCAGTCCGCGAACCAATCAACGAGTGATTGAGTTTCAAGCCGCGCGTGAGCTCATCTTTGAAGAACTTTTCAAGGAAGAAGGAGAAGTCTCGTACACTGGTTTACTCTCAAAACTTGAACCTCTAACAAACCATCGAAGGTATTTTTTTTAGATCTCTACACACTGACGTGACCTTTTCTTTAGGACTCGGGACTGGATTACACAATCAAGACAGAAGGAGACACACTTTAGAGAGGGTTACGAGGGTCTTCTGGAGCTGAAGACAAAGCTGCCAATACCTTTCATTCACGTCATACATGTTCCAGGGATGGAACTGCATGGTGCTGAGGAGCAGCCTCTGATCTTCAAAATGACAGTTGAGGGACCGGGTTCAGGAGTTGAGTACATCAGAAGGTGTCAAAGTGGAGGAGACCTTCATGATCAATGGGTTGTTCTGGACCACACGCACCGCATACCAGACTGGGCGACAATTGGAATACACCTTTATGACCCATTGTAAGTTGTAAAACTCTTCATAACACTTTCTAATCTTCGTTATCTAACGCTCTCTTGCAGTGTCAGATCCATGGTGACTATAGCTTACGCAGATATGTGCCGCGAAGATAATGTTGCAGTGCTGAAGTTCTTGAACACAATGCTAGAGGTTTGTAAGAAGCAGGGTTTGGAGAATGTCAACTTTGCTGGTTTCATGTCGGATGAGGCTGGAGCGATATGGATAGCCTTGCGCCAAGTATTCAACAACGGAGCAAAGATGAAAGGGAGGGAAAGAAGCTGTCTGTTTCACTTTATGCAATCCGTGCGTCAGGTGACAAAGAAATGGATCGCAGAAGAACATCGCGAAGAACACATGAAGCTTGCTCGTGCCTGGCCTGCAGCACTGAATGAACAATCTAAGAAAGAACAACTGGCAATTCTCGAGTCTTTTTGGGAAGGACGAGCGTCAAACATTCGAGCTTTGAAGACATGGCTGTCTTGGTGGATCAGGCATGAGACCACATCTCCATGTGGAACTGGGAGACATGACAGAAGAAGGACTCGAGCGTTCCAACTACAAACAATGCTGAAGTGATTCACGCGAGAGCAAGAAGAGCAAGATTGGCCAAAAGAGTACCACTGCTGGAGGCGACAATGTTAGACCTCACCGATGCAGTTATGCAGAGTGCGAAGGTGAAAGCGGCAATAGAAGGGAGGTATACAGGTCAGGGCCTTTGAAGGAAACTCTGTTGAAACGAGTGCAACGCAAACTCTCTGAGGGGAAAAGTGTATCTCCATCAACAATTATCAATCTGGTGGAAGGCGAAGAACACTTGACCAGCCCGGAGTTCACGAGTACCACTAACGTTCGAGTGCAAACTGTTAGGAGAACAGTCACAGGAACAGAACAGTCTGATGCTCGACGTTCACACAGACATGATGTAGAGTACACAGAGCGGGTGGTCCAAACAACAGGAGAAAGAGGTTAAGGTTTGAAGAGGTTTCGGAGAGAGAGATTGCTCAAACAGAGTGGGCCATCAGACGAATCGGAGCATCCAGTAAGGTTAAGTGTTTGGGGATGAATCAGGAAGGAACTGCTCTTGTGGATCGGTTATCCAAGCAGAGTGCCAGCACCAGGATTCTATGGAAAACGAATGTACATTGATGCCTTGGGGAATGAGGAGTATGTACAACAGATGATGTGGTTCTGCCCAAAAGATTCAGGGTGTTTCACGCGCCAAACGGCAAAATTCTTCGGTCACGAATTCCAACACCACCAACGGTTTGGCCTGTGCTCAAGGAAACTAAGCTGACAAGTGAGGAGGTCAGAGAACTACAGGATGCAGGCTTTGTTTTGGAAGGTTTACAGGGATGGCAGGAAGAGTAGATGAGGGTCAGAAGGACAAAACACCATCGCCACCACGTGGAGTGGATCTACAACAATTCCACCTTTCGAAGGACGTATAGTCCGGACTCCAACAAAAATGTCTAAGGAACAAGAGAAGAATTTCCGCAAGGCCAAGACGTTTTTAGGTTGTGTGCGAAATGTTGAAGTGACAGCTAGAGGACGGAAGGAGGCTTTCGTTGTGTCGGCAGGAAATGACTCTGCAAAGGTGACTATTAATACTTATCCTTCATGCAGTTGTTCTACATTTCAGAAGAGCAAAAGTTGGAGCCCATGTGTACACATGTACTTCGTCTATAGCTGTGTGCTTGGCTTGAACCCGGACGTCACATATTTTCTACAAAGGCGATCGCTCAGTGAGATGGAGGTCCACCGTTTGCTGGTGAATTGCAGCAGAGTTCATGACCCACCGGTGCTACAAGGATAAATGGTTTAGGGTTTAGGATAATGTTTTATTAAGCTAGTCGGCATATATTAAGCCAGTCGGCATATTAAAAAAACTTATATATTCTAGAATATTCTTGAGAATATTCTATAATATGCTAGAATAACCCTAGAATATCCGCGAATATTCTAGAATAATATGAAGCCTCCTGAGCCGGAGCCTCCTTTTCGCCGAGACCTTATAATTATAGTATTTCGATAAATTAATATAATTATAAGTTTATATTCGCTAGTATAATAACTAATTGGTAATTTTAAGACTTGAATGTTAAAACAATCATTATTCATTCAAAAATATCAATATCGAAATTACAATTATTTATAGAATAAGAATTAATTTAAAAAGATATTTATTAAAATACTAATTGCTCTAATTAGTGAAAATGTTATACTTCGGTATAGTGTTGAATATATAGTTTACTTTAACATCGGAAAAGAGCTCGATTCTAATAAAAGTTTCATACCTAATCTGGCATAATTATATATTGGGGATAAATATAATAGCAAACCTTTATGAAATGAGAAACACTAAAGAATGTAGAAATGTAAAAATATAATATCGTAACATGTGAAAATGTGGGACCATTGAAAAATCAAAGAAATGCAAAACTTTTTGGTTAAGCATTTGAAAAGTACTTGTTGCATGTTAAGGCAGCAAAGTCGTCGATAGCATTTGATATTAAGAAATAAAGTAAGTCTTAACGGTAGCGCATGAATAAGTTTAGTATATTTTAATTTAGTTGAATAAACCCTGATATAGATATGGTTTTCCATTTTATTTTGTTGGTGTTATCTTTTTTTTTCTAGTTGTAATTTTATTGTTTTACTTATTAACAACGGTTTATTACCCCGCTTCTAGAGAATGGTATAGGCCGATGGACGGCCCAGATTGAATCTAAAGCGGATGGATGGCCGAGATGCATCGTGTTTAGGCCCTGGGTTACCACGCGATGAACTGGTCGGACGGGGCGTGAGGGGTGGTGAGGCCTGTTTAAGGACCTTGCCCGTGTGCCTGCCGATTTTGCGTCCGTTTTGTAGTTATTTACATTTCCATTTTTCATGGGGCTAGAGTTTTTTATACTTGGTTATTGTATTTTTATTCTAGTACTAGTTTTGTTAAACCACTTGTGCCTCTGGCTTTTACAATTTCGTTACACATGTTTTATTTTATTTTATTTTATTTGTTGCTTTTGTTTTAGTTATGGTTTTATTGGTTTTGTTGTGATCTTGATCACGTATTGTACAGGCGGATGGACGGCCCAGATTGAATCTAATGCGGATGGATGGCCGAGATGCATCGTGTTTAGGCCCTGGGTTAGCACGCGATCAACTGGTCGGACGATCCGCTTTAGATTCAATCTAGGCCGTCCATCGGCCTATACCATTCTCTAGAAGCGGGGGTAACTTAAACAGGCCTCACCACCCCTCACGCCCGGATGGCTGAGATGCATCGTGTTTAGGCCTGGGTTAGCACGCGATCAACTGGTCGGACGGGGCGTGAGGGGTGGTGAGGCCTTTTTAAGGACCTTGCCCGTGTGCCCGCCGATTTTGCGTCCGTTTTGTAGTTATTTACATTTCCATTTTTCATGGGGCCAGCGTTTTTTATACTTATTTCATTGTTATTGTATTTTTATTCTAGTACTAGTTTTGTTAAACCACTTGTGCCTCTGGCTTTTACAATTTCGTTACACATGTTTTATTTTATTTGATTTTTTTGGTTTGGTTGTTTTAATTTCGATCTTGATCACGTACTATATAGGCGGATGGACTGCGCACATATAAGTTTTAATGTATTAATCGCACGAACAAGTTTGTATTTAATAAGATTTAATTTAATTAAGATTTATAATAAACTAGAATGATAAAACTTAATTATAATTATATTTAATCTAACAGATTTTATTGAACATCAAATATGTATTATGAACCAATTCAGTATATTTTAATTTAGTTTTCATAAACCCTGGTATTTAATAAGATTTAATTTAATTAAGATTATAATAAATTAGAATGTTAAACTTAATTATAATTATATTTAATCTAACAGATTTTATTGAACATCAAATATGTATTATGAAACCAATTCAGTATATTTTAATTTAGTTTTCATAAACCCTGGTATTTAATAAGATTTAATTTAATTAAGATTTATAATAAATTAGAATGTTAAACTTAATTATAATTATATTTAATCTAATAGATTTTATTGAACATCAAATATGTATTATGAACCAATTCAGTATATTTTAATTTAGTTTTCACCATGGTTATTACCCCCCGCTTCTAGTTATTACCCCCCCCAATGGTATAGGCCGATGGACGGCCCAGATTGAATCCAAAGCGGATGGATGGCCGAGATGCATCGTATTTAGGCCCTGGGTTAGCACGCGATGAACTGGTCGGACGGGGCGTGAGGGTGGTGAGGCCTGTACAATTCTCTAGAAACGGGGGGTAATAATAAAATCACTGTGAATAACATTGCTGTCACTCTGGGTTCTGTACTGTCACATACATCAATGGATCGTATACTATAATAATATAACACAGGCTACAACATATACACACACGCGCGTATAAAGCCGTGTATCGCGGCAATAATAAAAACACATTGATATTAAAAATATATTTCCAATTTCATTTTCATTCAACCTGCAATTCAGCTATTCTCACCACTGTTACTACTTCCAGTACTGAGTTATATACCATAATAACACAACATATAAACCATGATATATACATATAAAATGTGTATCGCGGCAACAAAAATAGATTGATTAAATAAACAGACGTGCAAGGCTATTGACTGTACAGGATGTCGGTGCGGAGCCTGAAGTTATATAACGGTCGACAAAGAGATTGTTGCGAGGCTACGCATGTTCTAATTGCACACACGAAAAGCAAGTCTGTACACCAAATCTTATTATTACGACTGGTAAGAAAAGCAGAAAAGCTCTCCAGAATTATAAATTAAGAATTTCTATTTAATAAATTATAACACCGTGAACAAATAAAACGTGTGTGGGATAAACATAAAAATCGGATGGATTTTTATGTTTACTTATCAAACGCTAATTAAAATAAAGAATTCTGCGAAACACTTGGAACGTGTGTACATCACATAGTATCGCGATGTTGTGCTCTCCGTCTCTCACGCGCGCGCGCGCGCGCCACACAGCGCTGGCACGTGTTTCTGTATGTACCGAGTAATGGATCCTAGCTGTAATAGTTGCTGTAGAAAATAAACACGATCGTTAAATCAAACTGGTTTAGGGTGAACCAACCTATAAGGTTGGCTACGTATATCTGTTTCATTTTAATTAATTTGTTTAATTATTTTACTTGAGAGTGATTCCCGGGCAGTTTGCATTTCTCTTTCTTAGCATGCCAGTGCATGGAGGTTGCTTGTCATAGCACACTAACCGTCTGCTCTGACTTGTTAGCGTTTTGTAACTCCGACCTTTGGTTGGGCGAGGCCTCTTCATTGGGGCCTTTAGCTCGGGCATTGGTCTGATCCTGTTGTTGACCTGCGTATGGTACAAAGCGCCCATAGCTTCAGCGAGTGGGTACTCATGCGATGTGCAGGCCCGATGGTCAGTGACCTACGTATGGTATAGAGCGCCCATAGCTTCGGCGAGTGGGTACTCATGCGATCCGTGGGCCTGATCGTGCTTGACCTTCATATGGTACAGAGCGCCCATAGCTTCGGCGAGTGGGTACTCATGCGATGCGCAGGCCGCTGTTGTTGCATTCGCTAGTTGGATAGGGTCCCTGGTTACTCGTGTGAATGGTTTAGCTCCAAAGTGTGTTGGCATGTCTTTGCGGAGTGGATGTTTGCTGCCTATTGGGCAACGCTTTTGTGCCAACCTTTGTGTCGTCACATTGGGAGTGTGCATCTCGGGTTCTCGAACGGCTGCCTTGCATGCCAAGGAGTGTGAGTCTTGAGCTCCTAGATGGCTGTCCTTTGTGGTCAGACTTGGTTTAGAGCAATGGGAGTGTAAACCCGTACTCGGGTGGCTGCCTTAGGTTTTGTATTCGACTAAGTCACAATGGGGTGTGCATTGCAAGTTCGGATGATCTGCCGTGTGTGTCTCTTTTGGCCATGGGAGTGTGGATTCGCGCTTGCTTGAACGGCTCCTCTACGTGCTAGGTCGGCTTCATGTCTAGGGAGTGTCTGCCTTGGGTTCGGATTGCTGCCTTGCGTTCGAGGCTTTGGTTTGGTATCCAGAGAGTTGACCTGAGTGTGGATGAGGTATTGCTGTGTGCGGGCATCCTTTAAACCCTAAACCCTAAACCCTAAACCCTAAACCCATCCGCACTCAAAATCCATCCGCACTCAAGATCCATCCGCACTCAAAATCCATCCGCACTCAAGATCCATCCGCACTCAAAACCTAGAGACAATTAACAACCAAACAGAAGAAACCTCGCCACACAACATGTTACACACAATACCCAAAAACACATGCTCAGAAGGCTCCAAACCTATGTAAAACAAACCTAATATAGTAGCCACCCACAGAAATTGCAGCCAAACACCGCAGCACAAACCAAGTTATCATATGCAAAGGTCATGCACTAGAGTCCAAACATCGCCCTTCACCTGTTTCCAGAGTAGAGCGAGTTTGTCATACTGTGGTCCAGAGTCCTGAATCCACACATACTATGAACAATCCGGCGGAAGAAGAATAGGGTCCATGACAATACTAAGATATCAATCATCATTGAACTTGAGTCTATATACCTTGACATCAGAAAGCTCGAAAGTCCTTCTGAAAATGCTACTTAAAAACGCAAGTATATGTGTCATGAAAAAACGATCAACATTGAGAAATGTATGCTTAGCCTTGAAAGTCACAAATGGCCAATGCATGGCTATTGGAGATGACCGGTCTACCAAAATGAAGCCCCCACCATCACATCTTGTATAACTTATGAACAACCAAGCTGTAAATATCCTTTCCATTCTAATCTCCCTAGGAAACATGCGCCTCTGACAAAGTTTTGAAGAACTTGTGGATGTCACACCAGATCTAGCAAACGCTCTCACTGATCTTGGCTGTATTGTGTACACGTTGCAATACGATAGTGAACACCCTCATTCAGAACCGCTTGTGTGCGTGATGACTCCCGATGTAGAGCCTGTTCATCTTCAAAAAGTGCCTGTCCAGTAATCGCTTGCAACACCTCAAATAGGACTGTGGAAGTTGGAACAAAAGGCCCTGTCTCCGGGTGAATATCAGCTTGAGCAAGCGGCATCTCGGGGTGAATAACAGCTTGAGCAAGTGGCGTCTCAGGGTGAATATCAGCTTGAGCAAACGGTGCTTCCTTTGCAGTAAAACAAAACCGACGACGCAGTAGGAGTTGGAGTACTATGCACAAAAGGCTGAAATGAACAACTCTCTGTTGCACAGTATGCCTTCCATCTATCTCAAATATATGGGTTCCTTCCCATAATGGAACGTCAGTCCCATAGCTCCACAAATGGAGAAGTTGGAGAGCCATCATCGAAACAACTAGCAAAAGCTTGACATGGTGAAGAGGCTCCCTTCCGAGTTTGAGAGTCACAAGAAGATTGACCATTCAACTCCCCAGAAATGCGCCCATGACGAATATCACGACAGTTGAACTTCCAAAGTCTTGCCCGTTCTCCACACGTCCCATGTGCGAGGCATCCAACGGTATCACACTTGGATTTGAGGGAAATTCGGTCTGAGATTGTGAGATACCATCCTCTAAGACCTTTCCTCAACCTGAACAGGCCGTTCCATACGTTCAATCACCGATAGATCAGACTCGGCAAAAGGTAGACAATCCGAGGCTTGGCCTTGGACCTGTGTGCACAGCGGTGCAGAGTT